>OZ005651.1:333034704-333634704 GCA_963930645.1 Salticus scenicus
AGTCAAAGCATTATCATATGCATCGGTTGTTTTGTCATAATCAAATTATTGTTGATGCTAGCTAGATATTGTGTTCTCCTTATATACTTCTGTTACATTCTTTATTGTTAACATCAATAGTAAGCTTTCTTAAACTATTTTATAACATATAATGAATGTATGCTTCTTGTAATAAAATAATTCAGTTGTAGATGAGTATATCCTATCAACTTTGAACGTGGTGTGTGCAAAAATGTGTAAATATTTTCCGAAAGTTATTATCCATAACATCAACTGACGCGTAAAATTTCGAAACGCTCTTGATGTTATGATTAATTTGATGTCGAGTAACTTTAGGATTAGGATGGTTAGGTTTCCGCTCAAAGCTGATCGTAATTTCTAATGAATAATGTTAAACTATCGCATCTTTTAGGAAATAAAGTGATTTAAATTTTAGATTACTGTAAATTTCAAGTTACAGTATCTTAAATTTAATAAAAATAAAATAAGACAAAAATATTTTTTGATTTAGTTTTAAAAACGTGTTCATAAAAATTTTGTAAAATCAATGCTCGTTTAAAAAAGTATTTTTCGGAAATTGAATAAGTTTTTTTTTTTTTTTTTACTTTGTAACTTTTTTTTTTAATCAATATTCAGTTACGTTTATTTATTAAACTTGCTTAAGGCAACAAAAATTAATTTTCAATAAAGAAAAAGTATCACCATTTTAAAAAGCTAAAACGCACTGGATTGAAATACTTTTTGTAATAAACATTTTACATGTGTATTACAAAGAATTGAGATTGTCATACACATTGAATTAATATGTATCAAAGTCAGTAATACTTTACTTCAAACTGGGATGCTGTACAAAAAATTTTTACTATATTCAATTGCCTACAGAAATCTAAAATTTTTAGAGAGAAATTTTTCATTTTTAAGAAATTTTCTTAACAAATAAAAGGGGGTGGGGTATACAATTTATTTCATTTAATTTATATAAAAGTGAAAACTGTCGTTTTCTATTCTGGACTAAGATGCATACATTGAATTATAGATTTAAAATTTTTCAGTGTGCTTTAAATCGAATAATTTTAAAGATAAAAGGGCTTTTAACGTAATAATTTCAAACAATTTTACTTTTTAAAAATTTCGTTCCTTCTAAAATTGAAATATTTTGTTGCATTTTCTCAAAATCCTTAAAATCGAACGAAAAAAAAGATCTTCTGTTCTGCTAATGCTGAATAAATATTCTGCAAAGATTTAAATCACTGATCCTTGCAGAACAGAAATCTGCTTCACTTCTCGAAGGTAATTTAAAAGGACGTGAAAGTATCCGGAATTTGTCAGTATAATTTCTGAAATGTGGGATTATTTATTCACTTTTGAAAATTTTAATTTTATTGTTTTCCATAAATAGTTCGGTATCTTGAATGAATTTTCTTCTTAACATTTATTATGATTTTTCTTACGTGTTGGCAAACAATTATTATATTGAAATATTAATATATATTTTAAATAAAGGAAAATCTATTTTGATTTTTCTTGCGTATTGTGGACTATGAATGTTGTCTAACCTTGAAAAGAATACCTGTGATCTTAAGAGTTCACTACACTGTATGGAAATGCATTTGTTGGCATTAATTAGGTAGTGAATAGGATTTTATATATATATAAATACTAAGAAACTTAATTCTAATCGTTCTCTTAATCAACTAATGAAATGTGTTATTTAAGTAACTAGCCTATAATCTATGATCGTGTAGTAACTTAGAGAGTCATAGCTCAATTTTTGAAGCTTGCATAGTTTGTTTTATGTTAACTATTACAGCCTAGTGTTCAGCAATGTGTTCCGTTATTCAGCATCTTGTGTATAAATTATTCTGTGATTAGACCTGAAGTTTACAAGTTCTACTCCATGTAATCTATGCGAGATTACGTGAAATATTATCTTTAAAATGTTATCTTTTGGAATATTCCAAATATTATCTTTTATGGAAAATATATCTGGAATATTTATATTAATTTAATATTATCTTTTATTATCTGGAATATTATCTTTGGAAAATTTTCTTTTCTGTGTTGGAAAAGTAAAAATGTGGTAAATCAGAGGTTAATCAAGAACAAATTTAGTGCCGCATTTGAGGCACTTTCACAAAATCAACTTTTGACAATGAGGTACCTTCACAAATTCAACTTTCAGCAAAGAGGCACCTTCACAAAGTCAGTTTTCAGCAATGTGCACTAAAAAATTTTATAAGCTTCACTGCATCGAACACATAAAAATACCCTCAATTTGAATATTTACTGGAGACAATGGTAAATATCTAAGTAAACGCCTTATCTTACATAAAATAAATAACTTGACTCGCCCATATATATATATATATATATATTTATATATATATATATATTACAATTGTTTCATTTTTAAATTTTATAAAAATGCTTTGCGTATTTCGGCTAATTGTTCATTGAAGCATTATTAATTGAAGCATTATTAATTTTCACAAACTTACTTGATGTTTTCACAAATTATTTTATTAATTCACAAATGGGGTACCATTTTAAAAAAGCTGGATTAATCCCTGTAAATTTAATTTCAAAACTCTTCTCATAGTAATAAGAGCAAACATTGCCCTTAATCTGTAACTTACTTCTTTCTCTCTCATCAATATACTATGCAAAAAGCTTGTTTTGAAAACTTTAAAATATAAGTAAAAATATTCAGAATAAGAATAAATGAGTTTAAGGAATTATAACTTATTTTTCTGTCAATACAATGATACCCATTGATTTCCACGCCTGACTTCTTTTGAGAGTTTAACGCGAAGATTAAATTTCAGATGAATTTGTAACTTCCACTGCTATAAACAGGAAATAACTTTATTCTTTTTAAAGCTCTAAGCTTTAAAACGGGTTTACTGATATTTTGAAATGAAGTAAAAGAGAGAGTTAACTAAAGGTTTTGTTTTGTGTATCATTATCAGGAAGCCTTTCTTTTGTTTTTCTGTTCTTCAGTCATATAAGATCTGTTCTTAAACGTTAGTCACTAGTAAATGATTTAATTAACAGTGTTATTTTAGGGTGAAAATTAGATTATTCTGAAAGACAAATTTTCCTTATTTCACGAACATAATTTAAATCAGGAAAAATTGTGTGGAAGAGAAACGAATCACTTATTAATTCATTTGAATTAGAACGTCCTTTTGGTTAACATAGCCAATAATGAATATTAATTTATAATATGTTTTCATAATTTTTCTTTTTTAATTTATTAAGGGTTTATATACAAATTACTTTCTTCTCAACACATCAAATTATATATATATAAAAAAAATTGTAATAAACTGAACCTTTAAGTACAAACCAGATGTTCAAATTTGCTTTCATGTATGAACACTTTGTAGAATCAGTGGATTTTTTTTTTTCTTTTTTAAAGAAAAAAAGAAATCTTTAAAGGAAATCGCTAATTAAGACTTGTTGCTGATCATCAGGATCTTTTGTTAAGATCTAAACGTTTATCGTTATTTATTTATTTTTTTTTTGTTTTGTTTTGTTTTTACTTTCTTCAATATATTTTTTTTTTCTGAAATATGAATACTCTCTGAAACTAAACTTTTCTCTGTCTAATGAGAAGTTATTGAATGAAGTCAAGAAAGAGATAAGTTTATGGTGTCTCAAATCATAGTGACTGAAATGGTTTAAAGAAAAAAAAAACTTCCGCCAATTTATAATATCATGTGCTTACCGTGACGTAGTGGTTGCTAATAATGACACATGATCAGTTTCATTCTACTTTTCTTTTCGCCCTATTTCTTCCTGAAAGTGGTAAACAACAGGATTTTTCAACAACTCTTCTCATTCTGTTTTCACTAAAATTAGCGATGGATACAAAATAAAGAAAATTGCAAAATGAAAATTGATTACAAAATATTAATCATTTACGAACTTAATTCCACTTAAAAAAAAAAAAAAAAAAAAAGAGCTTTCTTAATAAAAGTGAAATGAAGCATCTTTGGTGTGTTTCTATGCACGAGCTTTGCGCACTGCTCGTCCGTTTGGTTGGAAATCTGGTCCCTCCAACTTTCACTTCAAGTTTATCATATTTCAGAAAATGCACCGACATATTGAATGAAGTTGAATAAAAATTTAATAAGCAAATATCATCATTTTCAAAAGCATACACATCATGAAGGCTCGTGTTCATTTTTTTTTTTTTTTTTTTTTTATCCCAAACAGTTATTGCTTTTTTCTGCAGTTTATGGTATTTTCTTATTTTTTTTTTCTTTATTATTATTATTATTATTATTATTTAAGAGTCTTTGTTTTTTTCTGTTTTGTTATAGTTCGTAGGTCACAAGTTTGCAAAGATTATAAAATATTATACCTGTACTATATTGCTGTACATTTAATGTTACGTTAAGATGATAATATGAGGAAAATATTTAATATGTATTGCATATAATAATCTCATTTGTTTTGTATAAATATGTAGGCTTAATTTAAAATATTTTGTAAAATGTATATAGTTAATATGTTTCTTTAAAAAATATGGCGCTTCGTTATCTGTAAATTGAGTTAAAAATCTCGAAATTATTACATGACAACTTTAATATTTTAAATTCATTGAGCATTGCTTATAAACGGTCTCTCGTGTTGCGATATTTAAAATCTCTCTTTTAAAGAAAAGTTGATAAGATTGAGTTAACCAAAATCTTGGTTATCAGGTTGATTAATGACCTTTACCAGAAATCTCCCATTTCAGGACAAGGTAAATGGATTATGAGTATACTCGAGCAAGTGATTTAACACAATTTTTCGGAATTAATCTTATGTCTCAGAGGAAATCTAGACGATTAGCTTGCATGACCTTTAATAGACTGTGTCGGAATTTTATTTCATAAATAGAAATTTCTTTAAAATATTTATCAGAAATTATACGAATCATTAAACTATTTAAATTTGTGGCTGTTGGTTATTTATTTATTTATTTATTTATATATATATATTTTTTTTTTTGGATAAGCTGAATTGTTTGTAATTTAGTAGGTGTTAGTGTTGTCAAAATGCTACCATAGTTTTATAATTTCATATGGTAAATGTATGCATTTGTAAAAAGGTAGCTCTTGATTAATAATTTTAGTTAATTTTCTTTCTATCCTAAGACTGACTGAAGTTTATTTATTATTAATTTGCTTCATTATGAAAATATATGGAATACGTTGTGAAAAAAAGTAAAATGGGGATACAATTTGTTTTTTACTTGAACATTAAATTACATTCGTCAAAATAGAAAGTTTTCTTAAATTTCAGTGTGTAAATTTTTGATAGACAAACAGAAAGCTTTCACTGAAAGAAAATACGTTAAAATGAATTTTTGAATTTTAACATGAGTTTGTTTTCTAATAGATCTTTAACTTCGCGAGAAAAAACTTATATAAACTTTTATTCATCAAGAAAAATATATTCTTTATTTATTATTTAAATCGTACATTTTATGTTTAAGTATATTAGTCTTGATTAGTGTTTCGTTTTATGTTTAAGAAAATTGTATTAGAGAGCGTTTATATAAACTTACGGACAAGGAATTGCCACTAAATTTCGGATGCTGGCGTTTCATGGGAGCTGAGAGAAATTAACCCATTAATGCATTTGAAAACAGCTAATAAAATAGCGTGTAAAATCGTTTTGTAGTTTCTTGCAGCGATTGTTGATAAAATCACTAAACAATCCCACAAATGTATCTGCTATTAATTATAATTTCATATTTTAGATAGCCGTTTTATGATTTTTCATTCATCGCGCATATATTTGCTTTTTGCGTATGTATACAAACTAAAGTTGATTAATAATATATCTTATATAATACTTTATTTTTAGAGATCTTTCTTAACATTATAATAGAAAATTTATCTGTTTTCTCGAAGTTTTTTACAAGGATGAGCGTTCTCAAGAAATAAACATGCTTTCATTTTAAAAAATAATAGAAGAGTTCTTTGAACTGAACATATTTTATTATTTCATATTAATTTAGATTTGAAATATTTATCAAAGTATCTTTACTGGAATTAAATCGGGCGTTAACGGGTTAAGAAAAATAAATAAAATAAATAAAAAATGTACACAGAGTAGCGCTTCGCAAAGAAAAATGGAAAATATAACAAAAGAAAAAACTCGTACACAATGTTTAAACAATTTGAATAATAATGTTTAGTTTTTCGTCCAGTGTAATTAAATTTTCCTTTTACTATGCACAGACCCATTTGGTAAACTTTTTTTTTTTTTTTTTTTTTTTTTTAAACTTTTATCAGAAGCTTCTCATGAATCACCCACATACCAAATTTAGTGGCAATTAAACCTTTGTATATTAAAAAGCATTTATATTTTAAAGTATTATATGTTTTTATTAAAATTTGTATTAAATAATACATGCTATTTATATATCTAGTGTTAGACTGCCAGTATCATTAGTATAAGATTGATAAGATGTTATTTCTGAAATGCTTTTAGAATATAACAGAACTAATTAAAATCTATTTTTTTCGAAAATGATTATTTTGATTTCCAGTTTTTATAAAAACAATATTTTTAAAAGAAACGCAGTCGTTTATGCATGAGCAGTTTTCGAAGTTCACGCTGCAAATTTGCGGCTGATTTCTGCAACCGACTGGCTGTGCCAGGGGGAAAAAAAAAAAAAAAAGTCCATGCTGAAAGGCCGGAAAAACGCTGTTAAAAAACTTATGTTGCATCGAACGTTAATAATAGCTTGCCATTAAACTGGTAGTGGTGACCATGACCGTCCCATGTAGATGTTATATATTTATTACGCTTAATGTCTATCCTATTAAATTTTCAATTTCACATATAGTTATATTTGCATTCACAAAGCTTGGGAGGCTTAATTTTCTGTAGACGGTATTTTTCTTTATAAAATGAAGTGTGTTATTATGGTGTTAATATTATGGCTTGGAGCAAATGTTTTGAAATAAGTAAATAAAAAGTTTATTTAAGTAACTTGTCTCGTTGCACTGTAGATCTTCAACGGTTTTAAGAGCTGATGAACCGCTTTCAATTTTTGAACTTGTTTGAAAAGACGAATTTTTAAAACATTATGAAATTGCTTTTTAAATTTAATATAAATTTATTCAGAAACTGATTCCTATTAATATTTAAATATTTTATTGTACTTTTATTTATTTATTTATTGTGCATGTTTGGGGGATTTCATTATTATTTCGCACAATTTATTTTTCATTGATACTTGGAATATGTCATATTAAATAAGACTAAAGGCTTTTTTGAGTTACACAAAATCGTTCAGGATAAACTGTTTTGTGCAAAGAACATGATCGTAAGATAATCCTTCAAAATTACTGCAGTTCAAAATGGGTTGGCTGATGTTACAGTGCAATCGCAAATCACGTGATTAAAGTATTATTTTAGGGATTATCACTTCATGGGCAATATTTTTCAAGAAAAGATCATCAATGGGGGAAGCCGATTTTTCTTCTAAATCACGTGACGGTGTTTTTGAAGTATTGTAAGCTGTGTATATAAATGGAGTTTTGAACAATATGTTCATTGGTATTTAACGATCTCATACTTCAGTATTTCTAAGATTTCAAAAAGGCATTTTTTTTTCGATGTGCGTTGTATCATCCAACGATCTTTGCGAAGAATGTTTGGTATGTTCGAAAGTATGAAAAGATTTTCGTGTTCTGTATAAAAAACTTCGGTAGTTCAGTTTCGTAAGGTTTAACTTTCCATGCATGTCAAAGATTATAAATGATACACTTCATGTTAGATTATCCAGTAAAAGAAAGTAATTACAGATATTTTGAAAAGAAAAATATTATTTCCGTGCGTTTAAATGTTTCATTAAAATATCGGAAATATTCAGAAGTTATTTTCTTTTCTTCTTTTTTTTTTTTTTTCTTTTGTTGGAATCCTTTCGAAATAAACGTGTCAAATAGACGCTGTTATCTGTTAGATCAAATCAATAAATTGAAAAGCATTGTTTTATTATCTGCAATTGGTTAAATGAATTTGTAGTCCAAAATAGACTGTGATAAAATAACCGTTGTCGATTTAACGATTTTCCACTTCTTTTTCTAATAAAAGAAAATCTGTTATTTATTTTTGAACTTAAACTGACACTATGAAAATTAAATATATACCGTTTAACATTTTTAAGATTTTATTGATAAAAAGGATTTTCCTAATAGTAATACAATCCACTTCCAAAACCTTTTTTAAAATCTGCTTTTTTATCACGCATACTAAAATCGTTTCTTTAGTATTCGTTATCGCTGCATTTTAAGGCACTGCTTACCAAAAAAAAAAAAAAAAAAAAAAAAAAAACACTGAGTGCGTATTTTTAATTTTGCACGCATACTTTTTTTTTAGTTATAATGTACGTTAGACAAAAAAAATCTTCAGCATTTATTTCTTTTAACACAAGCAAATATATTTTCTTATTTTGTCAAAATCGAATTTTGCGTCGCTAATTAAATAATTCTACCTGTTTAAGTACCTCCCCCCCCCCTGAGAAAATTTTGTCCTACGTCTATCGAGAAAATAAATAATATTTATGTGTTGTAATGTGTCACTTTTTTTTTTTTTTTCAAAAATATTTCTGAATATATAATTTTATTTTATTTTATTTTATTTATTTATTTATTTATTTTTTAAACCGTAGAACACTGGCGTGTTCATATCACTAGAGATACGTAAAATTTACGTGCCCATGTAAAATCATGTAAAATTCGTTTTATTTGCTAATATTACATTAATATTGTTTTTTTTTTATATATGTTTAATCATTTGCTCTTTTAACCAATATTCCTAACATTTCATTAACTGAATAATTATTTGTATTTAAAAATATATTTGAAAACTATAAAAATGTATACCAACAGAGGTAGACTGCACGTAAAATTTACGTACACTAGTGTTCTAGGGTTAATTATTTATTTTACTTTTTTTTTTAAATTTATTTTGTAGCTATAAAATGAACAAACAAAATAAAGCTGTCCAGTATTATTCTCCTCCTTCCCTTCCTCCCAAAATCTAAATAAATATGCCGTAAGCATATTTTTATCCAAAAATTGAAATGGCTACCTTACTGTCTATTCATTAAAATATTTTGTTCTTTTGTGAGAACGTTTTCGGCTTATTACGTGTCATGTGACAGTTGGTGTCTGTTTAAATACCTGACATTCACTCTATCACGTTTGTTTGGAACTTACCCCAATTTAATGCTTATCTTTCAGACGTCACGAAACTCGTTCAAGGTCAGCTGCATAATAATGTGTCAAGATCCTTTAAACAAGATCATTTGATTTTGAAAAATTAGTTTCACAATTCTTTTCTTGTTACAGGAGAAACAGAAAATAATTTTTTGTGAGATATTGTTTGTACTCGCTTTGAAAATGTTAATTTTGACAGTTTTATTTTTCAGAATTAAAAAAATAGCTCTGGACTCTTAGGATATATTAAGTGAAATAATTGAAATTCTCTAACTAGTTTATGTATGTATGTATGTATGTATATATATATATATATATATACATATATACATACAGAGAGAGGGTGAATGAATGAGTGTATGTATGCTTCAAACGTTTTTGATTAGATACGTATTACAAGGTACAGATGCTCTAAGTAAATCACAAGTAACAGAAGGGGAATAAAACTCACGAAACGTCTTCCGATATTGTAGTGTTTTATTTTCTTTCGCTCATTTACTTAAGTACCATTAACTTAATACATTCGATATCATACATTGAATTCGACTCCATAGCTCAAATAAGCATACCTTAGAAACCAAATGTGATTTTGAACATATTTCACAAAATTGTATAGAATGTTTGATACAAAATTTCTAAGCTTCTCGTGTTTCGATGTTTGAATTTAATTGAATGATTTACGACATTTAGACGCTTAAATGTTAGTGGTTATTGCGACACGTGTTTGATTGCGAACAATGATTAATCTAATCCAATCAAATCAATTTGGAGTTCAAGCCTTTAAATGTGTGTTAAGCATCTAATTTTGCATGATATACTACCACATTTTGATATCCCATTTCCTTTCTGGCAAATAAACATGCAGTTTATAGATACTGTTGATACATATAATGCGAGATATCCATCTTCATATTAAATTTTATCATTCTATCGCTAGAAATTGATCTGTTATCTTACTCCCAAAAATTTCTCCGTTGAGCACTAAAATAGTTGTTGACGTATAAAGCTCGAAAATTTGACTGTGCAATCGCGTACTTATACTAGAATGGCTGATATCAAAATAGTTCAGCATCAGATAATATTTTATTTAGATTTACAAAATAAATTTTTTGTCGTCTAAGAAGAAAACTGTATTTGTTTTCGATTGATATTTTCTGTTTCTTTCTGTCAGAGAACAGTTTAGTTTCACCCGAGGTTGTTTTCTTTGAGTACTCGTGCGTTACTACATTTCTTTTCCTTATTTTTTTAATTTGTCTTCGTTTTGTTATTGTAAACTTGCTCGTTGTTTAGACTAACCGAAGGAGGTTATGAGAACCGTGAGAGATGTCTTTTGCTAGAACTGGAATGTTAAAAAAATTGGTTGATTTAAAGCAATAACTCTTATTTTTACTCCCTTTTTCTTTGTATAGATTTCGACTGCGCTTCTCCTAAAAACAAACTTTATCAAAACTTTTTTCTTTTTCTTTCTTTCTTTTTTTTTTCTTTCTTTTTTCTTTTTTTTTTTTCTTTTTTTTTTTTTTTTAATATTAAAAAGGAAAATGTATTAATTTAATAAATATACCCTTATGATTATAAATTTATCCTTTAATTCCAGAATTAGTAATACGCATTACGCATTTAATTCTGCTAGTAGAATAACTAACATTCTTGCCCCTATATTAATTTAAGAAATATTATCCATATAATTTTGAATTTGCCCTTATAATTTCAGAATTAAAAAGCAGTACGTATTGAACTGTATTAGTAAAACAACTAATATATTCCTATCTGTCCACCATTTACGTGTTATATTTTTTACATGATTTGTCTTTTTACACGGTAAATTATAACTGTATTTATGCGTATTGTTATTTATTTATTTATTTTTATTTATTTTTTATGACCTACTGGCACTCTTTACACAATTTTCATTCGCGTTATACGAAAATTCCGCTTAAAATATTGAGCGTTACGTGCCAGCCGGTGAACATTTTAATTTTTCAACAGAAGACAAAGTGACTATCGACGGTCATTATTGAATCTCGTTGACAGGGCAATGTGGTCGTAGTCACGTTGTCCCATCAACGAGATGCCACCGGTGGTCACTTGGTCCTCCTTTGTAAAATTAAAATGTTCGCCGGTTTGCACGTGACGCTCAACGTATTAAACAGATGGACGAGTGTAATTGATTTTTTAAAGTTAAGAATAAATGTCTTCACTTATAACAGTGGTTAAGCTTTTCAGGGGCTACCTCTAAATTTGTGGAGGGGGGGGGGGGAGGTGAAATATTTGTTGTCTCTGAATGGTACATTGAATTATCATTATTAGTTTACTTTATTTTTCTTAATAGAAATTTCTCATTTTTAATATTTACTTTGTCTTATTATCTATTGAGAACTCTTCAAATGTTTTTATTATGAGCATAAAATAGATTCTTTTAATAACTAGCCATATGAAATGTTATTAGGGTAATTCCATGTAAATGAAGTCAGTTATATGCACGGATATTTCAGTTTCCACCAGTATTTTCCAACGATAATCTCTTATTTAATAGTAATAAATAAAATAAAGATAAAGATTTCTCTATGGTAATAGTGGTAGGAAATCTCATCATTCTGTGCAATTCGTAATACCATCTACCGTGGAATTATCCCTAACCATTCATTCTGCAGACAAATTGCAGTTTTCAGGGTTTCTGCGTTTTTAGTAGTTTCACTCCTGCTATAAATAATTTAGTATTGCTTTTTTTTTTCTTTAAGTATAGTATTGTAAGAACAACGCGTATGCTTTTTTAAAGCTATTTATTATAAACTTCTATTTTATTTCACAATTGCATACAGCTTTAAAATCTGTCATACTTACAGCTCTTGATTTTTCTCTCTTTACTTGGTGACTTTTTCACTTGTATAAACTTTCTAAACTTTAAAGACCTAAACTAATATTAGCTAATGGTAAACAAAGTTTATTTATGCATTCCAGACGATCCTTTTGACCACTCAAGCGAAGTAAATCATTTATATTCTGTCTAGTACACTTCCACATTTATTGAACTTGGCGCCGCCGCCGTTACGAATCTTTAGTTATCTTAACTGTTATGTTAATGAAATTTTAATCGAAATGAAACTTTCCTCCTACGCCGTCCAGCATCATTAACGTAGAACTTTGTTGTAATAATCAGTTTTCCTAATACATAGGTATAAATTTTGATTTCTGTCTTTGGAATATGACATTTATTTTTGGTACGAGATAGATTAAAGTATTCGTATATATATTTTTGGAGAATTTAATATGAAAATTTGTATTTATTGCAGAGCTATAATTTTTCTTTTCAGGAGGAAATATACTTTTATATATTAATAATTTAATAAATCTATTACTCGTATAATTTGAAAAAATCAGATTAGTTTTATTTAATATTCATAAGCTTTTTTTATTCTCCGTATAACAATATATCGAACATAATTAGATTTTGGAATATGTGAGGGGAGGGGACTTCCCACGCTCTTTTTCTAATGTTTCATTAAATGAGTATTATTACATTGTCTAATGGGACTATATACGCAATTTCTATAATCTTTCGCCCCGAATCAAAAAATGGGGCAGATAAATTTTAACCAACTCACTAGTCCGAATATAACGAGGACAACGTCTTATTTATATATATATGTGTGAAATTTAACCTTAAAATTTAGCAATTAATAGATACAAAACAATACCAACACAACAAAAATGGAACTGATTTTAGCTTACAGGTAAGACTGACACAAAAATGTTGCGATACAGATTAAGAACTAGTAAGAGACAAAAACAATTTAAATTACATACGCCGACACGGATGATAATAATAATAAAAGGACCATTAAACTTAATGACAGAGAAAATAACTAAAGGACCACAGAAAGAATAATTGGAAGTAGGTAAAAAAGGAGAGTTCTAGATCATGCGGGTGGTGCACTGGTGCACCGGCAAGTCGTGCGGGTGCCGCACCACCCCCTGAGGGGTCTAGATGAGTTGACATTGACCTTGAGACGTCCTCTAACTTAATCGTGAAAGATGACGAGGGTATTAATGAAGAAAATTAATTAAAAAATTTAATGAGTGGTTTATTGTAAAAGGTGACGATGGTTTTAAAGCGATGTTTGCGGTATAAGGTAAAAAGTAGGATATTGTTTGTGAGTCATTAGGAAATTAATTAGGAGGTTAATTAAGAGGTTAATTAGGAAATTAATTAAGAAATTAATTAAGAAATTTTAAAAATTGTGAAATAAATAAGAAATCGATTGAATTTAAGGATGTGGATGTGGATAGAGTATGCAAGAAATAGAGTGGTCTGACTAGGGTTCGAACCCTGCACCTTGCAGTAAAAATATTTCCATAAGACAGTAGTTTTCGCATGTGTGTGAGTGATTTTTATAGTATATGTCTGCACTGTTCTTTTAAAACTGTGAATGCTAGTGTCCGAAAAGAATTCAATCGTTTTAATGATATTAATTAGAGAATAATAATTAAGAAAAATATTAATTAAGGATCTTCTTGTAAAAAATCATCAAATATTTTCCAAAAAAAAGGTAATGAAAGCAAAAATTAAGTATAAAGAATGAAAGAAAGTTTAGAAACATAGATTTTGACTGAGATTCGAACCTGCTACCTTACAGTAAAAAAATATTTCAGTAGTTTTCGCGTATGTGTGAGTGTTCTTTAGAAATATGCCTATGCAGATCTTGTTTAACCTAAGAATACTATTGTCTAAAAATTAATCAACCATAAAAATGATATTAATTACAGAATAATAATTAAAATAAATTAATAATTGAAGATCTTGTAAAAATTCACCAGATGTTTTTCGAAAACTGAGAGTAAAAATTAAGTTAAAAGATGATTAAAATCTCAAATGTGTAAGTGAAATTAGATTAGGATGAAAGACGATAATTGTTTTTTGATAGATAACTAAAAAAGAGTGATTAAAATTTCTTATTAATTACTTAATTGAAGAAAGTTCGTTAAAAAAATACTTTTCATCATAAAGATTTTTTAATTGTGAATATCTAGTATCTATTTTAAACTGTATCTATTCTTTTTCGTTATAAATATAATAATATCTTAACATAAAATATAGACTTCATTCGCCAATGGTGACGTCACAATGTTTTGAGGGAAAGGAGGGGACCATTCTTTAGGGCATTTTCTTAGAATCGGGTTAGGTACGGTATTGTCAAAAGATAGGGGGAGAAAATTCCAGTTTTGCCTCAACTTTTCACTTGTTTAAATATGTTTACTGTTGGACGTATTAAAAATTATCTGCTATTTTGAATTATGTTCAGTTCACCTCTTTATAAGAAAAATGTATATAATGTGAAATTAAAAGTAAATAAAAAACTTTAAAAATTCATCTTTTAAAAATAAATTAATAAAAATAAGTTGATCAATGTAAAAAACTGAAAAATTCGCTGTTTGAAAAGAAGTCTTCATAAGTTTAAGAAAATATCGTAACATATTGTATTATATTTTACATAAGAGAGTGAATCTATCATTTTTCAGAAGTTACTTTAGTGCAAAATAATAACTGATGTTGAAAATTTCTCTACCTTAAACAGTTATACTTCAGATATAACTTTTTTTGGGATCTTCTTATCACTGTCATCGAACATACATGTATAATCACTCCCACATAAATTCTTTCATATATATTTAAAAAAATTTACAATGTTGTATTTAATTATAAATTATCTTTAAATTTCCTTACGCTCATTAAAATATTGTATCTATTTTTATTTCAAGTTTTGTATTATAGTACTAGAAATCTTCCAACATTCTTAAAATAAAATAAGTTTCTGAACAGAGTGATAATTAGAAATTCAATGTATTTTTTATCTATAGTTTAACCATTTTTTTGTAACTCCCTCACATTTCTTTAGTGTAAAGCCGTGAAATTTTACCAATAAAATCAGAAATAGAGTCGTAAAAATAAGAATTTGGCATGATTTTTAATAAATTTTAGGATATATCTACAAAAATTTTAGAGTATTTGGCGATAATTCAGATTTGGTGAGAAACACCTAGTATTAATTCCGAGTGAAGAAAAATTTTATTACTTGTCAAATTTATTTTGAGAAGTGAGGTTGCTTATTTTTTAACCTGAATTCAGTACTACATAATAATAGTTTTTTCAAGATGGATGTCAGAACAGATATCATTTTGTTGAACGCATTTACTCATATATTCAATAGATCACACATTCGCAATTCAGAACTAGAGATTATAAACCACCTTAAATTTCGAATGGATGAATTTATCAATTCAGAAATTAGCAATCAACTTTATGAAAATGTTGATATGTTATCTGAGGAAAATTTTCACATCTGTTTAGATATTGTCTTAAAAGAAATGATAAAAAATGAAATAAATTGGGACAAAGTTGTAATTTACTTAGTATTTTCAAGTGAGCTTATGGCGAAGCGCTTTAAGAGATCTGGTGACTTTATCATACCCTGGATAAAAATTTTTAATATCTTCCAGAAGTATTTAGGTAATTGGATTATTGATCATCAAGAATGTATAAAAGTCAAAGGAGAAAAGAAATCAATTTTTCAAAGAATGTGGAGTTTTATCACTCGATCATAATATGAAAATTGTGAAAATATTATCTGCTATGTTGAATTATGTTCAGTTCAATCTGTATAAGAACAATGTTCAAGAAAAATGTATGTAATGTGAAATTGAAAGTAAATAAAGAACTTTTAATGAAAATTTTGTTTAAGAAAAAATTATTTGAAGTAACATTCATCTTTAAAAAAAATAAATAAATAAAAATAAAAATAAGTTGATCAATGTAAAAAACTGAAAAATTCACCGTTTGAAAAGAAGTCTTAATAAGTTTAAGAAAATATCGTAACATATTGTATCATATTTTACTTCTATCATTTTTCAGAAGTTACTTTTCTGCAAAAAATAGCTGATGTCAAAAATTTCTCTACCTAAAACAGTTATACTTTAGATATAACTTTTTGGAATCTTCCTATCACTATCATTGAACATACGTGTATGCTTAAAAATTTTTACAAAGTGGTATTTAATTATAAATTTTCTTTAAATTTCCTTATACTCGTTAAAATATTGTAAGTTTTTTTTTTTTTTTCAAGTTTTGTATTATAGTACTAGAAATTTTGCAACATTCTTAAAATAATATAAGTTTCTGAACATAGTGATAATTAGAAATTACCATTTTTGAGTTTTTAACGCGATCTGGAATCGAACCTGACACCTCCCTAATGACAACGTTAGAATTTTTTGTAATTCATCATAGTGAAATTCCTCACATCATATGCTACATTCACTCAGTTTTTCTTTACAGATAGCAAGTTTGTAAATGATGAAAGCTAACTTTGAAAAATTCAGAGTTGAAAAAATATTAATATATGTTTTATTAAATACATCCACCTTCACAGATGCATACTTAAGTTTTCTAAGTGTATGTAAACATACTTAAAAAATATTATAACCAAGTATTCTAGATTACAAATATATGTATACTTTAAAAATTTTACAAAACTTTTAGAAATTAAGATAACTTATTCTTGAATAAAAGTATAAGAAACCCATTTTCACAATAAAAAGATTGAAAATGTAAGATGAAATCACAAAATTACCAACATGAGATATTGCAAGTATTTAAAAAATTATGAAGTATTAAATTTTAATGTTTCACATGTCTTAATAACGCCTCCTATTTTTCAAAGTACTAAGTTTTTTAAAGTCATTTAGTTTGAAGTTTTTCACACATATGCTTATAAACGAAATTCTTTGTAAATGAAAAATTTTTACACAAATTATTTTAATACAAATACTATCTCAGAAAAATTAACTTTTTCTTTTTAGATTGAAAATGTAAGATAAAAATCTAACACTTATCAAATTTAGAAGCTGCAGATGTATAATGAAATCATGAACTTGAAACTTTAAGTATTAACAACCTACATTCTTTGAAAATACTAAACCACAAGTTTCGACAAATCTATAAACAACTGTTAAAAAACATAGATATTAGAATATTTTTTACCCTAAAATGTTTAACGTAGATGGTACATCCATAAAAATACAGAGTGAAAGTGTGCAAATTATCTGTTTAGACATGTCGATAAACTAGAATTTTCCACAAGATTCGACTATTATAGCAAGGTATGGGATAATATTTGGCTAAATTTCCACTAATATTAGCGATAGTTATAAAAATTTGGCATGAAATAAGAGAATTTGGCGTAAATTCTTAAGTAAAACTGATGAACGAAGAAAAAATTTGAATTAGTTACAATCTTTTCTCGCTGTAGAGTTGTCTAAGTTCTCATACTTAGTAGTTTTTAAAGTTTTACTTTTAGAGTGATTTTTTTATACTTTGCTAAACTGAAGTACAAAATGGATAATACTTTACCGTGTGAGGAGACACACGTTTCTGTTCAACAAACCCCTTCATCAAGTTTTGAGGATGAGAAGTTATCTAAACTTTTTATTTATCCAACTTGTAAGAAGTCATTTTTAAAAAAATCCTATCTTACTAGACATGTGAAGGTTCACAATGACATTAAACCTAATATTTGTTACGTGTGTGAGAAAGGATTTGTTACTTTACATCGTTTAAAAAGACATATGGAAACCCATAGAAAAATTTCCATAAGATACAAATGTGAATATTGTATTGAAACTTTCAATCGCAAGTGTGATTTATTCAAACATAAGAGATCATTTCATCAAAAAGTCTTACCTGAACATGTATGTATTATTTGTAAAGATGCTTTTAAACACAAGTATGAATTGGAAAAACACAAGAGGGTGCATTATCGTAAACCTGAGTATCTATGTGAGGAATGTTCTATAACCTTTCCAACTAAACATGCTTTTTCAAACCATAAGCGAAAAAGTCATAAAGACTTTACATACATACTGCTGTGACGAATGTACTGATACTTTTTCAAACAAACGACATTTTTTAAAACATAAAAGAAATATGCATAAAAAATCTTCAATGCAAACTAGATGTGATGAATGTAGTGAAACTTTTCAGTGTAAGTATGAATTTTTACAACATAAGAGAAAGAATCATCTTAAAGACTTTAACATACGTAGAAATTGTAATGAACGAAGTACTAACAATGAATTACCAACAGTTAATAATGACAGTGAGAATCTAGACTTGTTAAATTTTTTGGATAATTTTCACATTGAATGTGTGAATGGTGTTTTTGACTTACCTTCCAACAACTTTCAGAATGAAAATATAGACTTAGACTTAAAAAATTTTTTGAACAATTCGAATGTGGAATATACAAGTGGAAATAATATTGATGGTTTATCTACCAAAGATGAAAATAAGGACTTAAATAATTTTAACCTGATACAAACTGATTTACCTCTAGTAAACTATGACAATGAAAGTCTGAACTTGTTAAATTTTTCGTATAACTTTAATCCCAAATGCTTAAATGTTTTTTCTGCTAACAACGAAAATATGAATTAGAATAATTTTAGTGCGAAGGAAAATGAGTTAGTGACAGATAACTTTAACAATGAAAATCTAGACTTGCTAAATTTTTTGAATAACTTTAATACTGAATGTATGAACGATATCCCAACAATATAGATTTGCTTTCTTGTATTATTGAATGAATGAATTTCGAATGAATGAATTTCGAATAAAAAGATTTCAATGAAAATAGTTTGTTTGAATTTTTGTTACAAAATCACCTTTTTTATAATATTTTCTATTAGAATACAAACTGAAGTGTCATCTTTTTTAAAATGAAAACATGTAAAAAGTTTAGTATTTCTTGTCAAAACTTTTTAGTGTAATTCACTTCTTTAGTGAAACACTTAGTAAATTTTACACAATTTTTCGTTTAACAACTGAAAAATATTATAATACTTAGTAAATTTTAGCAAAGTAATCTTAAAATACTTTCTTTGAGATTTGCAAATTGTATTGGATTGCACTTAAGCTACAGACAACTCGAATAGTTTAAAGTCTTTGAGATGAAAAAAAAAAAAAAAAAAATTAAAGATTTTTATTAAAGACCTAGAAATGCATACAAGTTAATTTTTGTAAAGTGAGAATTGTTTAAATATTAGAAATTATACTTTGGTATAATGTAACTTAGAGATAATTAAAACAAATACATATCAATTCATACTTGTAAAATATAATTTGATGTTTATGGAGAAAATTTTTACTTCAAAGTGTATAAAAACGACAAAGTTTTTTACAGATCATTGATTTTATACACAAAGTAAAATAATACAAGACAGGAATTGTGGGTAAACATAAGTACTTTTTGTTAAATTATACATTTGTGACGTAGTGGTAAGGGAAAAGTTGCGTCACAGGGGTTATGACGTCAGCTACAGGTTTTAGTGTCTCCTGAAACTTGTTCAACCATGTCTAAACTTGAAATTATATACACCTTTTGTTATTACTTCACATATGGTTTTTCGTAACTTATAAGTTTTATCTAAAAATTTTCTAACTTAATGTTTTGTGGTAGTAATCCTACTAAAAACAGTTAAATTATTCTAAGTGATGTGACATAAAGAAAACATTTGACAAAAATGTTTAAAAAATGTTTGTGAAATTTCACAAACTTCTAAAATTAAGCTTTCACAACTCTTACAAAATATTTTCTGTATTCTAAAAAATAAACAAGTTAAAATACAATCGTGAAAGTATCTATATATAAAAGTTTAAGTTGTTACTATAACATTATTTTTACACTCTTTGGAATAGAGATTGTGATTTTAGTTAAAGTACAAAACACTTTGATGATGCATATTCAAAGTAAGATTCAAACGTGGTACTTAGGAAAATACTAACTTCATAATTATATCTAAAATTTTTATAAGTTAGTTTTTCAGGAAAATTGTTAATAAGATAAATTCATTTAAGATTTTCACAAGTACTTTACAGTTGAGTGGTAAAACAATTTTACAAGTTTTTTCATCTTCGATGTAAGTTTGATAGTTTATAAAACTACTATTGTGCATAATTTTTACTTAGTGTTTAAATATTATAGTCAATCAATTCTACTACAGTAATGAAAAAGTATATCGTTAATACACAAGTAAACTTTTTACATGTTTTCATTTTAAAAAAGATGACACTTCAGTTTGTATTCTAATAGAAAATATTATAAAAAAGGTGATTTTGTAACAAAAATTCAAACAAACTATTTTCATTGAAATCTTTTTATTCGAAATTCATTCATTCGAAATTCATTCATTCAATAATACAAGACAGCAAATCTATATTGTTGGGATATCGTTCATACATTCAGTATTAAAGTTATTCAAAAAATTTAGCAAGTCTAGATTTTCATTGTTAAAGTTATCTGTCACTAACTCATTTTCCTTCGCACTAAAATTATTCGAATTCATATTTTCGTTGTTAGCAGAAAAAACATTTAAGCATTTGGGATTAAAGTTATACGAAAAATTTAACAAGTTCAGACTTTCATTGTCATAGTTTACTAGAGGTAAATCAGTTTGTATCAGGTTAAAATTATTTAAGTCCTTATTTTCATCTTTGGTAGATAAACCATCAATATTATTTCCACTTGTATATTCCACATTCGAATTGTTCAAAAAATTTTTTAAGTCTAAGTCTATATTTTCATTCTGAAAGTTGTTGGAAGGTAAGTCAAAAACACCATTCACACATTCAATGTGAAAATTATCCAAAAAATTTAACAAGTCTAGATTCTCACTGTCATTATTAACTGTTGGTAATTCATTGTTAGTACTTCGTTCATTACAATTTCTACGTATGTTAAAGTCTTTAAGATGATTCTTTCTCTTATGTTGTAAAAATTCATACTTACACTGAAAAGTTTCACTACATTCATCACATCTAGTTTGCATTATAGATTTTTTATGCATATTTCTTTTATGTTTTAAAAAATGTCGTTTGTTTGAAAAAGTATCAGTACATTCGTCACAGCAGTATGTATGTAAAGTCTTTTTATGACTTTTTCGCTTATGGTTTGAAAAAGCATGTTTAGTTGGAAAGGTTATAGAACATTCCTCACATAGATACTCAGGTTTACGATAATGCACCCTCTTGTGTTTTTCCAATTCATACTTGTGTTTAAAAGCATCTTTACAAATAATACATACATGTTCAGGTAAGACTTTTTGATGAAATGATCTCTTATGTTTGAATAAATCACACTTGCGATTGAAAGTTTCAATACAATATTCACATTTGTATCTTATGGAAATTTTTCTATGGGTTTCCATATGTCTTTTTAAACGATGTAAAGTAACAAATCCTTTCTCACACACGTAACAAATATTAGGTTTAATGTCATTGTGAACCTTCACATGTCTAGTAAGATAGGATTTTTTTAAAAATGACTTCTTACAAGTTGGATAAATAAAAAGTTTAGATAACTTCTCATCCTCAAAACTTGATGAAGGGGTTTGTTGAACAGAAACGTGTGTCTCCTCACACGGTAAAGTATTATCCATTTTGTACTTCAGTTTAGCAAAGTATAAAAAAATCACTCTAAAAGTAAAACTTTAAAAACTACTAAGTATGAGAACTTAGACAACTCTACAGCGAGAAAAGATTGTAACTAATTCAAATTTTTTCTTCGTTCATCAGTTTTACTTAAGAATTTACGCCAAATTCTCTTATTTCATGCCAAATTTTTATAACTATCGCTAATATTAGTGGAAATTTAGCCAAATATTATCCCATACCTTGCTATAATAGTCGAATCTTGTGGAAAATTCTAGTTTATCGACATGTCTAAACAGATAATTTGCACACTTTCACTCTGTATTTTTATGGATGTACCATCTACGTTAAACATTTTAGGGTAAAAAATATTCTAATATCTATGTTTTTTAACAGTTGTTTATAGATTTGTCGAAACTTGTGGTTTAGTATTTTCAAAGAATGTAGGTTGTTAATACTTAAAGTTTAAAGTTCATGATTTCATTATACATCTGCAGCTTCTAAATTTGATAAGTGTTAGATTTTTATCCTACATTTTCAATCTAAAAAGAAAAAGTTAATTTTTCTGAGATAGTATTTGTATTAAAATAATTTGTGTAAAAATTTTTCATTTACAAAAAATTTCGTTTATAAGCATATGTGTGAAAAACTTCAAACTAAATGACTTTAAAAAACTTAGTACTTTGAAAAATAGGAGGCGTTATTAAGACATGTGAAACATTAAAATTACATACTTCATAATTTTTTAAATACTTGCAGTCTCTTATGTTGGTAAGAATGAGATTTTATCTTACATTTTCATTCTTATCATTAGAAAAAACAAGTTTCCTATATTTTTATTCTAAAAATAAGTTAATTAATTTCTCAGATGATATTTTTCTAAAATACTTTGTGTGAAAAATTTTTCATTCACAAAAATTTCGGTTTATAAGCATATGTTTGAAAAACTCCAAACTAAATGATTAAAAAACTTAGTACTTTGTAAAATAAGATGCGTTATTAACACATGTGAAACATTAAAATTTAATACTTCATAATTTTTTAAATACTTGCAATATCTTATGTTGGTAATTTTGTGATTTCATCTTACATTTTCAATCTTTTTATTGTGAAAATGGGTTTCTTATATTTTTATTCAAGAATAAGTTATCTTAATTTCTAAAAGTTTTGTAAAATTTTTAAAGTATACATATATTTGTAATCTAGAATACTTGGTTATAATATTTTTTAAGTATGTTTACATACACTTAGAAAACTTAAGTATGCATCTGTGAAGGTGGATGTATTTAATAAAACATATATTAATATTTTTTCAACTGAATTTTTCAAAGTTAGCTTTCATCATTTACAAACTTGCTATCTGTAAAGAAAAACTGAGTGAATGTAGCATATGATGTGAGGAATTTCACTATGATGAATTACAAAAAAATTCTAACGTTGTCATTAGGGAGGTGTCAGGTTCGATTCCAGATCGCGTTAAAAACTCAAAAATGGTAATTTCTAATTATCACTATGTTCAGAAACTTATATTATTTTAAGAATGTTGCAAAATTTCTAGTACTATAATACAAAACTTGAAAAAAAAAAAAAAAACTTACAATATTTTAACGAGTATAAGGAAATTTAAAGAAAATTTATAATTAAATACCACTTTGTAAAAATTTTTAAGCATACACGTATGTTCAATGATAGTGATAGGAAGATTCCAAAAAGTTATATCTAAAGTATAACTGTTTTAGGTAGAGAAATTTTTGACATCAGCTATTTTTTGCAGAAAAGTAACTTCTGAAAAATGATAGAGGTAAAATATGATACAATATGTTACGATATTTTCTTAAACTTATTAAGACTTCTTTTCAAACGGTGAATTTTTCAGTTTTTTACATTGATCAACTTATTTTTATTTTTATTTATTTATTTTTTTTAAAGATGAATGTTACTTCAAATAATTTTTTCTTAAACAAAATTTTCATTAAAAGTTCTTTATTTACTTTCAATTTCACATTACATACATTTTTCTTGAACATTGTTCTTATACAGATTGAACTGAACATAATTCAACATAGCAGATAATATTTTCACAATTTTCATATTATGATCGAGTGATAAAACTCCACATTCTTTGAAAAATTGATTTCTTTTCTCCTTTGACTTTTATACATTCTTGATGATCAATAATCCAATTACCTAAATACTTCTGGAAGATATTAAAAAATTTTATCCAGGGTATGATAAAGTCACCAGATCTCTTAAAGCGCTTCGCCATAAGCTCACTTGAAAATACTAAGTAAATTACAACTTTGTCCCAATTTATTTCATTTTTTATCATTTCTTTTAAGACAATATCTAAACAGATGTGAAAATTTTCCTCAGATAACATATCAACATTTTCATAAAGTTGATTGCTAATTTCTGAATTGATAAATTCATCCATTCGAAATTTAAGGTGGTTTATAATCTCTAGTTCTGAATTGCGAATGTGTGATCTATTGAATATATGAGTAAATGCGTTCAACAAAATGATATCTGTTCTGACATCCATCTTGAAAAAACTATTATTATGTAGTACTGAATTCAGGTTAAAAAATAAGCAACCTCACTTCTCAAAATAAATTTGACAAGTAATAAAATTTTTCTTCACTCGGAATTAATACTAGGTGTTTCTCACCAAATCTGAATTATCGCCAAATACTCTAAAATTTTTGTAGATATATCCTAAAATTTATTAAAAATCATGCCAAATTCTTATTTTTACGACTCTATTTCTGATTTTATTGGTAAAATTTCACGGCTTTACACTAAAGAAATGTGAGGGAGTTACAAAAAAATGGTTAAACTATAGATAAAAAATACATTGAATTTCTAATTATCACTCTGTTCAGAAACTTATTTTATTTTAAGAATGTTGGAAGATTTCTAGTACTATAATACAAAACTTGAAATAAAAATAGATACAATATTTTAATGAGCGTAAGGAAATTTAAAGATAATTTATAATTAAATACAACATTGTAAATTTTTTTAAATATATATGAAAGAATTTATGTGGGAGTGATTATACATGTATGTTCGATGACAGTGATAAGAAGATCCCAAAAAAAGTTATATCTGAAGTATAACTGTTTAAGGTAGAGAAATTTTCAACATCAGTTATTATTTTGCACTAAAGTAACTTCTGAAAAATGATAGATTCACTCTCTTATGTAAAATATAATACAATATGTTACGATATTTTCTTAAACTTATGAAGACTTCTTTTCAAACAGCGAATTTTTCAGTTTTTTACATTGATCAACTTATTTTTATTAATTTATTTTTAAAAGATGAATTTTTAAAGTTTTTTATTTACTTTTAATTTCACATTATATACATTTTTCTTATAAAGAGGTGAACTGAACATAATTCAAAATAGCAGATAATTTTTAATACGTCCAACAGTAAACATATTTAAACAAGTGAAAAGTTGAGGCAAAACTGGAATTTTCTCCCCCTATCTTTTGACAATACCGTACCTAACCCGATTCTAAGAAAATGCCCTAAAGAATGGTCCCCTCCTTTCCCTCAAAACATTGTGACGTCACCATTGGCGAATGAAGTCTATATTTTATGTTAAGATATTATTATATTTATAACGAAAAAGAATAGATACAGTTTAAAATAGATACTAGATATTCACAATTAAAAAATCTTTATGATGAAAAGTATTTTTTTAACGAACTTTCTTCAATTAAGTAATTAATAAGAAATTTTAATCACTCTTTTTTAGTTATCTATCAAAAAACAATTATCGTCTTTCATCCTAATCTAATTTCACTTACACATTTGAGATTTTAATCATCTTTTAACTTAATTTTTACTCTCAGTTTTCGAAAAACATCTGGTGAATTTTTACAAGATCTTCAATTATTAATTTATTTTAATTATTATTCTGTAATTAATATCATTTTTATGGTTTATTAATTTTTAGACAATAGTATTCTTAGGTTAAACAAGATCTGCATAGGCATATTTCTAAAGAACACTCACACATACGCGAAAACTACTGAAATATTTTTTTACTGTAAGGTAGCAGGTTCGAATCTCAGTCAAAATCTATGTTTCTAAACTTTCTTTCATTCTTTATACTTAATTTTTGCTTTCATTACCTTTTTTTTGGAAAATATTTGATGATTTTTTACAAGAAGATCCTTAATTAATATTTTTCTTAATTATTATTCTCTAATTAATATCATTAAAACGATTGAATTCTTTTCGGACACTAGCATTCATAGTTTTAAAAGAACAGTGCAGACATATACTATAAAAATCACTCACACACATGCGAAAACTACTGTCTTATGGAAATATTTTTACTGCAAGGTGCAGGGTTCGAACCCTAGTCAGACCACTCTATTTCTTGCATACTCTATCCACATCCACATCCTTAAATTCAATCGATTTCTTATTTATTTCACAATTTTTAAAATTTCTTAATTAATTTCTTAATTAATTTCCTAATTAACCTCTTAATTAACCTCCTAATTAATTTCCTAATGACTCACAAACAATATCCTACTTTTTACCTTATACCGCAAACATCGCTTTAAAACCATCGTCACCTTTTACAATAAACCACTCATTAAATTTTTTAATTAATTTTCTTCATTAATACCCTCGTCATCTTTCACGATTAAGTTAGAGGACGTCTCAAGGTCAATGTCAACTCATCTAGACCCCTCAGGGGGTGGTGCGGCACCCGCACGACTTGCCGGTGCACCAGTGCACCACCCGCATGATCTAGAACTCTCCTTTTTTACCTACTATTGGATAAAAATGCTTAAAATTAGAAGTAAAAAAAAGTCAGGGGGCATCTACTTCATAAAGCTGTGAAAGCTGCATCGATTTCGTAAAACAATATAGCTATATTAGCCTTCAAAAGTTAAGGTACAACCTGTGTTCTCGTTTATTTCTTTTGTGCATAATTTTGAAACAAATGAACATATTAGTTATCGGATCATTAATCGAATTTCATATGACTTTAACAAAAGTAATAATTTTTAACTGGTATAACTTCAATTTTTCTCAAAATTAAACATTGGATGAAATGAAAAAATAAATAAATAAATAATTTAGCAAAGAAAATTAAATAAGAAAGGGTATCAGAGGTACAAATTACAGATAGGTGAAGGTGCACATCTTTCAAAATGTTTGATTAAAATCAGATTTTTCTTTCTGTTTTTTCTTTTCTTCGTATGCGAATAACTTTTTAAAAAATATATATACGAACATAAAAATCGGATGAGATGTTCGTTTTAAAATTATTTTACATTTTTATTGTTTTGACGATGCTCAAAGTTTACAAATTAATAGCTATGTTTTCCCCAAAATTCTTTTATGGAAGAAAAAGAAAGTAAATACGACAGAAAAATCGGATTTTTATTTAACGTTTGGAGGTATGTGTACCTTCACTTATCTGTAACGCACCTTTTGATAACCTTTCTCATTTAGTTTTCTTAGCTATTTTTTTTTTTTTTTCTTCGAATATTTACTTTTGAGAAAAACTGAAGTTATATCGGTTCAAAAATGACTACTTATGTTAAAGTTATATAAAATATTCGATTAATGATCTGATAACAAATATGCCATCCAAATTTTATATTTATACGTTCATTTTGTAAAAAAAAAAAAAAAGTTACACCTTTATCTTTGGAGACTAGTGTAATATTACTAACTAAATTTTAGAGTGACACCAGTTCTCTGTGGCAGTATAAAAAAAAGTACTTGAAAAATATTTTTTTTATATGCCATGGTGATCTGGCATTTTGATAAGATGTTCATATTCAGTATGTTTGTTAAAATGTTCAGTATGTTTGTGTTAAAATATTGAAAAAAAAAAAAAAAATTAAGTAATTTTTATCTAAAATAACTTCAAATTTTACTGCTATTTTAGAGAGATCTGATATTAACTAATATTTAAATCGCGTAATTTTATATTATCCAACACAAGCCTAAAAAACTGCAAGCTCATTTATCTCGCGCAAATGTCATCTGGCCGTCGCGTAAATATTCTGTTACAAACGTTTTTAAGAAAACACTTTAGGTGTTAAGTTAGTTATAATACAACCAAGGAAACTGAATTCGTCCTGTCTTACTAAAGTAAGCTTTTGAGGTAAGGTCAGATAAAACTGGCTGAAAATGATTTTATAGTAGAAAAGAATTAATTATTTTTTTTTCTTTGTTTCTCCATTTTTGAGAGAGATAAAATGAGGCTTAATCGTTTTCTTTTCTTTTTTTATAACTTCCTGCCTGCAGAAAGCATTAAGAGAGGGAAATGTTGGGTGAATCTTATAATTTAGATAAAACTAAGGTAAAAACTTGAATATGAAAAGAGAATTCTTAAGCTGTAGCGAAAAAGCATTTTTTTTTTCTTTAATAAGATCTCGGTGTTTAAAGTTATTTCTAAGATAGAACAAATTAAGTCTTATAATTTTCTTATGTTAATTTTATAAGCTCTTTTTATTTCCTAATTATGATAGAATGAAAAGAAAAACGTGGATTTTTTAGCATTATTGATACCTAAAAAAAAATAAAGTATTTATTATTTTATTTGTAAACGCTAATGTTGCAATTAAATAAATTTGTTAGAATTTTTTTTAAGGGGGGGGGGGGAGGGAGTAAAAACTTGATATGGTGTAACCAGTTAACAAACCATTGAAAGGGGAATTAAAACTGAAAAAGTTTGAAGTTAAATTAAATTCTTAAAAAAAAAAAAAAAAAAAAAAAAAAAATTAATAAGTAACATTTAAAGTATTAAAGTAAAATTGTTTCAATAATTAACAATCAGTCTTCACATGTAATTTTAATTAGAGCCCCTTAAATAAATAATAGGCCGGCGCATCACCGCCATTTTTTTGCCTCGTAAGAGGACAGCATTTCCGCTTGGCGATTTTATCGCTTCACTGGTGGTTTTAAGAAATTTTCATCTAAAAATAAAATCGACCAAAAATGATAAGCAACACAAGTAATCTGTTTCTGTTTCTTAAATAATTCATAACATTTGAAAGGGGGGAAAAAAAAAGAGCGTACCAATTAAAATTGGAAAGTTTTTTCAACGACCTAATACTATCAGGACACGGAAACAAGACAACTTTGGCGAACCAAAAAAACGTCGCCAAGACTCTACAAACACACAGTAAAAAAGCGTTTCTTAAAATAATTTATGGTTATTAAAATACATATTTAGATTTAAATAATACTTTTTTTTAAATTTTTTACTTTATAAATGTCAGAAATGCAAAGAAAAGTATAAGTGAATAACAATAAAACTTACTATGCAAAGCTGTGCATTAGGTCCCGGGATCCAAGAATCTGGACGACAATTCGCAGCCCATTTTCTCCTTCTTGCATTATCCGAAGGAAACCTAAACATTTTGTATCCTTTTCTGGTGTGTTTACAGCAGTTTATTAATGAACAAACTCCCATATTGCAGTTTATTTCACTAAAATTACGAGCAAGACGGTAGAAACAATGGATGCCGTTTGTTTATCACGCTGGGTACATGCGGCAACCCTAAGGCAAAAAAATGTCGGATGCGCCAGCTCGTATATATAGGAGCCTTAATTTTAATTTGATGAAATTTTATTCTTATTGGTCTATGGGGTTTCATTGGTCTTAAACATGTTGCTCTGCTTTTACTACGTTTTAAAAATCATTAATATATATATAAACGTGTTACCGTATTAGTATAATCACACCACCTGATTTAAGGGTATACTTTTAAATTTACAGTCAGCGCTTTTCGTCGATACTAAAATGAGTTTATGATTAAAACGGGATTTTGCTAGTTAAGCGCCAATTCCACAACTTTCACTTTTATTATGAATTTGCAAATTTATTCTTAACTGCAGTTATTTCTGGTCAAACAGTTTAAAATGTTTATTCAGTTCCAAGAGTGGAGGGGTGAGAGAGAAAAATGTAGTTCATTCTCAAAAGATGGAGTGCAAACAACTTAAACATAATTTTGTTCATGATGGAAATTTATCTATTACACGAAATAGTTACTTACTAAAAAGGTATTACAAAACTTTTACTGTTATTACGAAGTAAATAGTTTGATAACATTTCTATTACTCTCTGACAGGAAAGAAATAATGTAGTAATAACTGCATAATTGCTCGGGGGTGGGGATGCTATCTGTGATTTTTTAAAATCTTTATTATGGTGAAAAAGTCAATAAAAATATGTACACAAAATACATATTTTTGTATATATTAGATTAAAATATCAGTTCCCTTCTTTATTGAAGAGAAATCTATTTAATTTTTAAGTACAGTTTTGCGGTAAAAAGAACATAATAAATTTTTATACCTTTTCTAACAATATTAAGAGAAATGACATAAAGTATTTTGTAATTAATACTAAAAAATGTAAAAACCAGAGTTTTGTGGAATAAAAATGAAAAGTCAAAGCGTACCGTTTAAAATGTTTATTTGTTACCACAGGATTTAAAGTTATTTATTTATTTTTATTTTCAGCTTTAGATGTTTGACAAAATATACAAAATGAATCCTTTTTCTTTATTTCTTTTTCTTGTTTCCCATTGCTTAATGCCTGCGTCAAATAATAATAAAATTACGAGAAGCAAGTTATGACTAAATTTCTTTTCTTTTGATCTTATGTATGACGTTTATTGTACATATTGTGTGTATATCTCTTAAAAAAAAAAAAAAAAAATACGTATTAAAAATATTTCTATTATCAAAGCTATAGTTAAGGCCTATTTGCTGTTTGAGATTCAAAAAAAAAAAAAAAAAAAAAGTGTTTTTTTTTTTTTTTTTTTTTTTTTTTTTTCCCAACAAGGAAGCTGACGGCGATATATGCGTACACATCAGAGTGAAATGTTATATTTCAGTTTGATCCAAAACTGAATAAATTAACATCAAATCAACTATTGTTTTGTCTGGATAAAATTTAGTTGCGCGACTTTATCTGGGAGGGTCTTCATAATATCGAAGTTACAGTAGACGAAATTACAGAAACTAGTGAAATATGTATTAATTTTTCCTAGGTACAAATAGGGGAAAAAAAAAAAAAAAACATAGATAAACTATCCAAAGACGTCTGATACCATGCCGCTATCTCGTCTCATATATTTCCGAGTGTCATCATTAAGAGTATAGACTGCATTTTTCAGATAGTAGTAATAGAGATGTTGGTTACCAGTTTTTATAGCCCAGAATACCTCAGCGCATCTTGAGACCTCTTTCTCCCTCCAGTGTGTTAAAAGAGCAGCTGGATCCTTCCGGCGGGAAAAACTCGACTTGATATTTAAAAAAAAAAAAAAAAAAAAGTTCTGACCATAAACGAAGATGTTCCCAATCGGAATGAGTCACCATTTAATGAAGGATATTATTCGCAAAGCTAGTGATCGATTTTTTTTTTTTTTTTTTTAAATAATGATATAGATTGTTTTTTCTCCGTGTAGTGAAATTGCATTGACAGTCGCTACACGAATGTTTCTTTTCTTTTTATCATGTTCTTAAACCAGTTTATCTCCTTTGTAAGATGGCAGTATATTACTTAAAAACGTCATTCATTTGAAATTGCTAAAACCAAGGGCAGATAGTTGCCGCGCCCTTATTACACTTTTTTTTCTCATAAGCATGTCTAGGTTTACTGACAGTCACCATTAAGTGTCAAACGTGTTCGTTAATATTTGAGAAAATTTGGGTTTTGTCTTAATTCGGAATTAAGAAATGTTAGCATTAATCAGGCACATTATTTTTTACATGTTGATTTAGCAGTAATCGCGATGATTTATCTTTAAGATTGTTACTTCTCATAAGATTAAATTTTTAGCTTTTGTGGTGAATGAGAAAACCATTTAACTTTCAGACTTGTGAATTGAAAATTGGTAGTCGAAAGTTCATTCATAGCATAGATCATTTGTTATTTAGTAATTGTTGCATTGAATTTAAAACACGTTATTGCAGGGTTTTTTTTTTTTTTTTTTTTTTTTTTTAATGTGCTGCATTTCTTAAAACTTCACATACATCAGTAGCTGCTTGTTTTATTTTGTCCAATTGCCTTTTCTGTTTCAATTAGTTTTATTCATATCTTAAATTTTTTTTTTTCCTGGTGAAGTTAGACATTTCACCCAGTCGTAGAACCCTAGCACAATCAGTCTGGTTTAACCTGCATGTAACTACAACGTACATTTAGCGACTTTATTTAACAGGTATTACAGTACCCTTACCAGGGACCCTATTATGCCATGATTAATATTGCACTATATTGACTCTATACAGATATCACTTTCAAAAATATCTCCCGATGTAAAACATTTAATTTTTAAAATTTATAATTGTTTGCATATTTGTAAGCAGTTTACAGATATTTAAGATTTTAGATTTCATGTAACTAAATTATTAACGCAAGTATTGATCATTTTTTAAAAAGACAATTGAATTTTAAACTAATTTTAATCTATATATTACTTAGTTGCCAAGATTATTAAATTTCCCTTTTTTTTAAATTTATGCATAATGGAGAAACAGTTGCTGTTATTAGAAAGTATAGAAAAAATAAAAAAATTCTTCAGGCAGGGCCATAACCATGATTTGTTATAGCAACAGTAAGCAAAATTTAAAATTTTAATCTATATCTCATCAACTGGGTCCAAGAGGTTCTGCTCTTGAAGCTTGTAGACTGGAGGTACCGGGTTTACTCATTTAGCGCTCGTCGATCTAGCCGTTTAAAGTTTTCTGTAGTTTTCTTCCAAACTAGCCTGAGAACTTCGTAGGAAGAGCAAAGATATCATAGAAAAACCCTACTGAGGGCTTTCTACCTATGCTTAGGTCTTTAATGTAGACAATCTACGGTGAACTGATATGCCCAGAATAATTACTAATATGGGAATGTCTTGTAACGCAAGGTCATTAAACTTTCTTGACTTAAAATAAAATTTCTCATCTTCTAATGAATGAATTTCATTGGAAATGGTCGTTGCGTGCGCATGTCTTATATGCTAGCTTTAAAAAAATATTTTTATGCTTCAGTTTATAATAATTGTTGTAATTTTATTTTGTTGTATGACTAAATAGCATTTCTTTTTCTTTTCAGAAACCGGAAAAAGTATTTGGGAAAAATGAGAGCACTACTGAGAAGAAAAAAGTAAATGGTAATGAAGAAAAGTCGTCTAAGCCAAATGTGATAATGGGCTTAGTCAACACTTATGCTATAGATGAATCAAACAATTGTAGTAACGTGAGAATGGTGGAGGAATATGTACCGTTTGAAAACTCCACAAACATGGAAAACCACTTACATGCAACCATTAGCAAAAGTAAGGGTGCAGCTGGTCTGCGGCTTCGATCCAAATCCATATCTAAATCGGAGCGGCAAACGAAAGGAAAAAGTACGTCTGAATTATGTGGTAGATCTGTACGAAAGACGGTATCCGATGCTTTAGATTCCAAAAAACGTCCAACATCCCAGTTTTATGATCTAGATTTCGAATCAGATGCTTCCAATGGACCAAATCTTTTACAACTAAGTAGTGTTTCTAGTGGTTCACAACCTATACTCTCTTCTCCTGAAGATGTATCGGACACTTCGCAAGGAGGTTTTTCATTGATACCACGCCATTTAATCGAACACACTTCATATCCTCATTTGTCGCCTACTAACAGTATCTTGCAGAGATTTCGTAAAAGCTTTGCCCAAAGATTTCACAAGAAGAAATCTGAAACAAGTGCCCTCAGTATCGAAGTTCTTTCAACTACAGTCGAAACACCAGAGACTAGTGTCAGTCATTCAGATGATAAAAGTAGTGTTCTGGATGCTGATACTACGAAAGAGGAACAAGTGAATAACCATTCCAAATCACTTTCTAATATCAGCTCTGTGAAAAATTCACAGAAATCCGTAGAAAATAAAGTTAGTCCGCGCTTAAATACAAAAAAAGCACATGCTTGTTTAACCGATGGAAGGAAAAAGGATAGAAGGAAACCCGATTGGAGAACGAGTCTTGTATACGACAGTGTCGATAACATTTTTGATTCGACTAATAAATTATCGTTGAATAAGTGCCATAAAAAGGTAAGTACTCGTCTCAAAAACATAAATAATTTCTATTTTCAGTTTCATATATCCATTATGCATAGAAATAAAATTACATACAATAAAATTCTATTTCTGTATTGTTTCTGTTATTTGAATTTCAAATAAATGTTCTTAACACATCACGCACATGATACGAAAAATTGCGCTACTCAAAAGTAATGTATATGATGTGACATAGCATCCAGTTATTTGAGGATATATGAACAGTAGGATTGCAAGACATCATTAAATAAATAAATAAAACTATATAATCTCTCTAATTCTTGTATTTGTTACGATATTTAAAATTGATTTTTATGACAACAGAGAAAATATATTTGTTATTCACTTTTTAAAAATTAAGCTTTGTCAACTGCTTGCTAAAACGATGAAATATTTTACGTTTATAAAGTATGTCGTTTATAAAGTATTTATTTATAAAGTATGTCGGGCACTCGCATAGAGGGAAAAATTCCTTGAAAGGTCAACCTGAATTAATTCGTTATTTTCTTGTATGAGTTATTATCGTTCTTGATTATAAATGAAATCTCCGAATGACACATTTATGCATTCAGCGATAATTTATTTTAATTAAATAGTTCGGTGACACATTTGAAATGAATAATAAGGAAATTCCCAAATTTATGCCTAAATCTAACCTAGTTAATATCAGAATGGTTTCCAATTATTTTGGAAAATTCTTCTAAAATTGTAAATGCTGAAGAATTTCTTTCAAGATTATCTTCAAGGTCGTGTCCGTTTAAACCAATAACCATAATTGTTATTCTAAAATAAAAGATGGCGTACCAATCATTAACTTATTTTCTTTTGAATTTTTTGTTCGGATTCATGAAATTGATCCCTTTTTCCCTAACATGAACTGGTCTTAATAAGATTTACGAGAATATGTAACTTTAAAATAAGTAAAATTCTACAAAATCTGTGTCCAAGCAGATGTGACCTCCTTTTCCACTCTTTATATATCTTTCGTCGTCTGGTTAATTAAATTAATATATCTTCATACCTAATTAATAATTTGAATAGTTTGTTTCTGAAGTAATAATTGCTCTCGATTTTGCTAATGAATTTCGGTTTTTAGAATGTTATTATTTTATAACCGGTTACCAAAATCTTTATTTAAAAAAAAGAAAAGGAAGTTTGATTTAGAAATACCAAAAATAGGCTATATCATTACGATATTTTTCAAGAACTTGTTCAGTTTAACAGCGATCAATTAGTTGCGAAGTATCGTACGCAAAAGGTAAACGCTACAACCGAGAGATGGGTGGTAGGTTTCCGATATTTTATGGATCACCATTGCGTCGAAGAGATTAATCTTTTGATTTACAGATATGGCTATTCTTTTACTTTAATACGATTTTGAGTATAGCGAGCTCCCCAGCAATCCATTTTTAGCATAACCTGCGTAAAATCATAAATTTTTCTTTAAACAAAATTCGATTACGCTGTTTTATGTTTATTGTACACCTTTCTTAGTCGCTTTGGCTTTTTGAATTTGTTACTTTATTCAATATAGTTTTATAAATATTTTTTTTCCCATATTTTTATTAATTTTACTTTTAGTAATTTGTTAATAAAAAAATTTCTAAATATGTGAAGTTAAATCTGATCTCTGTGTTGCTAGTACTTATTATAATAAGTGTTTGTTTGAATTTGTCAACTACACTACGCATACCGAAAAAAAAAATAATAATAAATAAATAAATGTTGTACACAATATTAGAGATGTATATTTTACCTTTAAAAATGTCAATAATACTAAGCAAATTTACTACTTTATTTATTGTTAAAAGACTAAATCATTCACGTTTTGAATCGCATGCAATATATTAAAATGTCAATCTTGTTTCATAAACGAGACTTGAAAATCAACTAAATCAATCTGAATTGTAAGTCAAATTTTAATTCAAACAACTGGCACTGTACTGTAATGCAGCTTAAAGAAAATAATGTTAAGTCTGACACACAGTGAAATGTACTGGCTCCAAAATACGTAATAAAGACAATTGTTTCGATGTTTATTGGTTTTAGCAAAGGGGGGGGGGGGATTGTCTAACGGCGAGTTATTTTCGAAGTTCCATCTAGATAATATGAGAACTGCACACAATTTTCTTTCATCATAATTTGCCATTTCCTGTTTTGATTCTTTCATACGAGAAGTAGAAAACCTAACTTAATGAAATAAATTTTGTTTTTTATCAGAACCATTTCCGAGTTATGATTAAAACGAAACAAACATTTAACTTATTATATTATTTATTGTTTAAACATATTTGTATACTTTTTTTTTTTTTTTAAATAGGTAAGTAATGAAGCTTATTTTCAATTTTATCTCCTTTCCAGCCAAATTTCACTGGAAGTGATGCTAATATACTACGGAAAAGGGCTGCTTCCACATCGGACTACTCGCCTAAGTCAAAATCAATTCAGCGGCCAGTATCTGTGGCTGATTACTTAACATTAGATAATTCTCCTTGCACAAAAGTTCCTGTAAGTTTATTTTATTTATTTATTTATTTTTCCCCCAGTTTTCTTATACTAAAATTATATTGGGATTTTGTATAACCCTTTGCAAGCGAATCGGCAAGTAGTGGATCAATTCTTTTTTTTTTTTTTTTTTAATATTCGTATTTAACCTCTTAAATGCCGTCTACGTGTATATGTGCCAGTGGCATTTACCGCATCGATTACTTTGAAAAAATAAAATAATTTTAATTTCTAATACTTAAAATTATTTTGTTAAAATACAATGCTTTAAAAAACAATATAAGGCAAGGCTTACTCCTCAAAGTAGAAAATCTGCCGTCCGTAATGTGTTAAAATCACTCGTTTCACGCATACGACTGAGCTCCATTTTTCGAAGCTAGATATACGTATAATTTGTATTGGCCTAGTATGCTCTCTATTTCATGACTTTATAATCATGCTCATTCTATGGAAAAAAAAAAAAAAAAATCTACATATATTGTTAACTATCAGATTAAAAAATTTGGTATATTTAATTTTTCTTCGTCTGCAATAAAACTGTCCAATAGCTAACTGCCTACGAAAATTTTTTTTTTTTTTTTTTTTTTTTTTTTTAAGAAGTGTATATTATGAGTTAACAAAGACCTCGGATAAAAATTCCACAGTAATTTTACTTTAATTAAGAGGTTCTAACTTTTATTGATTTGTTATTGTATTGTTCATCTAAATGTAGTTTAATCTAGTTTCACAGGAAAAATAAATTCGCTGAAAGTTTTTAATAATATAACTAGCAGGCGTTGCTCGCTTCGCTGGTCACTATATTTAAATTAATTCTCAAAATTACATATAACTTAATATAAAATCTCCATAAAATCAAAAACTTAAAAAAAAAAATTAAAACCTCAGTCTTATTCCCTCCCCCCACCTCTGCCAATGCGGAGGGAATTTACAAAATTCCCTTAGAGTGTGTGTTGGGCACACATAACCGACCCACATATCAAAAAATCATATTCTTGACATAATTTAGCGCCGAGTTACTATTGGAAACATGTTTCTTGCCCCCGAAATTGGGATATTTCGCAAAATCAGTTTATAGTGCATGTTGGGTAGACATAGCACACCCACATAACAAATAATAATAATAATAAAATTGCTTTCTCGAGACAATTTTAAATGGAGCTACGCTTGGAAACGTGTTTTCTGCCCCCCCCCCCCAAAAAAAAAAAATTTTTTTTACGAAATTCATTTAGTGTTTTATGCACACTAACCAATAAATGCATCGAAAAATCACCTTTTTGAGATAGATTAGTAGAGTTCCAATTAGAAACGTGCTATTTATTTCCCAATCCCAAGGGGAGGAAGGGGGGACGCTTTGCAAAATTTCTTTATAATGCATGTTGGGTACACATACCGCACACAGATACCAAAAAATTGTCATCCTGATATAATTTTGGATAGAGTTGAGCTTGGAAATCTTTTCTTTGCCCCCCCCCCCCCAAGTAGGGGTGTAAAAAAGGGAAATTTGCATAATCCCGTCACAGTTGCTGTTTCATGCAAATAAGCAATCCACACACCAAATTTCGTGAAAGCAGCTCTCATAGACAAATTTAGCGTAAAAAGGAGGCTCTCGAATCCTGCCCTGTCGTAAATTTCCCCTCTCTCTTCCAAAAGAAAATCGAAAATCACAAAACATCCTAAATTGTGTTTTGGAAACACACTTCAGAAGATGCACATCCAATTTCCACTTCTATGTGCCATTTTTGGAAGAGTTCCACAGTAAAATCCGGATTTTACAATTCCCCCCCCCCCCCCCCCGCACACACACACCAAAAAAAGAAAAAAAAAAAAAAATCCACTCTTTCTCCCTTAAAATCAAAAATTTGAAAATCGACAAATTTGTTTATCATCATAATTGAGTCTAGTCTCCCCATGCGCAATTCCTTCACCATAAAGCAAATTGAAGCCGAGTTATGCCTTTAAACGCGTTTTTGCCGTTCGCCCCCCCCCCCTCTCAGGGGGAAATTTGAAAAATCCCATCTTAGTGTGTGTTAGGGCTTTAGAACCAAGCTTCACAGCAACATTCGTGACCCAGTCTCACACAGAATCACCACAGCAAACTGTGTTGCCTCAGTGGTGGATGTACTCTTTTATATGTATAGATGAAGCGTAATGTGAAATCGCATTTTGAAAGTCCCCCCATGGAGGTTGAATTTCTAAAATTCCAAAAAAAATTCGTTTTTAGTTGTTTGTATTTGCACATTTAAAAGCAAAAATCATACGGATATCTGTTTCTTCCTTTGAAACATGAAGGATTATAGGAAAATCACTTTTTAAGCTCATGTAAAAACACGTTTTGCCTCCCCCCCCCCTCCCCCAACTTTGGGGGCCGAATACCTAAAATTCCAAAAATTGTTTTTTAGTATTTGTGTCTCGTATATTTTAAATTAAAAATTGTACGGATATCGGTTCCCCCCCCCCCTTGTAATAAAAAGGGTTATATGAAATCACGTGTTGCGCATGTGAAATAGCTTTTTGCCTCCTCCCCCCGCTTGGGGATCGAATTTCTAAAATTCCAGAAATTGGTTTTTTTGTTCGCAAAAATCTCACGTATATCTGTTTTTTTTTTTTTTTTTATATACAAAGGATTGTGTGAAATCGTGATTTGTGCATGTGAAATTACGTTTCTCCCCCCCCCCCCCCTATTGGCAGCCGAATTTCTAAAATTCCAGAAATTGGTTTTTAGGTATTCGTGTTAGCTATATTTCAAAGCAAAAATGTTACGAATATCAGTTTTTTTTCTTTGGGATATAAAGGTTTTTTGTGAAATCACGTTTTGCCCCCACTCCCCCTTCCTTTGCGAAGGTGATTTTCTAAAATCACATCTTAGTGGGCGTCTACGTTGCAGAAAAAATGTTTTCACCAAGTTTCGTGCTTCTAGGTGCTGGGGTTTGGGCTACGCGAAGATGAATCACTCACTCAGGAGAAACGATTTTATATGTATAGATAATAATTAAAATAATCTATTTTTTGTGAAAAAAAAAATATATTTACTAGCTGAAATATGGCGTTTCGAGATTTTTCTCTCAAAATTGTAGAATACATGTTAACTAACAATATTAACGATTATCGTTTACACAATCAAATACAGATCGAGATTCATCCAAAAGTCGGTGTAACTTAAAAAAAAAAAAAAATGAGATAACATAAACGAATCATGCTAGTAAAACTCCCGAAAGAATGAAGTAATTTTATTTTCAGTTTTTATTCAACTGCGTTGATGATGAAAAATAAAGCATTATGTTTATGTAAGAATTTTATGAAGTATAGGCGTTGAAAGGAAAAAGTGTGTAATATTGAGACAGAAGAAAATAGTGCAAAATCAGTATAATAGAGATTACTGTTTTTATAAAAAAATATTGCAAGGGGAAAAAATTATTTTTGACTTTTCAGAAGCATTCCATCTATGGTTCTCAAAAATTTATTGTGGCCCACTGTGTAAGTATTTATTAATTTTTTCGTAATTTAAAAGATATGCTTAATTTTTTTGGACATGAATTCAGTATAGTGTTAAATATTATAATCTGCGTTATTCTAAATATGTCGTTAAAACTCAAAGTGGCAAATTTTAAACCGTTTACAATTTAATGCTGTAATCAGCATTAATTATATGTTACGAGTACTTTCTGATTTATTATTATATAACGTTAATCATTTTCTAAAAATTTCAAATGACATAAAATGTTATAACTAAAAAAAAATCTGCAGTTGTCAACGTCAATGAAAAACAATTGCTTTTTATTCTTTTGAATTTTCTGATATTTAAACCGAGGGGGAGGGAGGAAAAAAAAAACTTAATATTTGTATATAAATAAGTAAAATGCAATGCCTGTGTATACACTGTATTGCAATTAACTCAAAATGGTTAAAATTCTTCGCTTCTCTTTCAGAGTACTTGATATTCAACTAATTCTATAGACACAATATCTTATTGAATTTTTGCGAATTTGCCCCCACCCCCACCTTTTCCCATAGTGACTCTATACAGTTGACTAATAAATTAAGCAAAAGACATTTTTTTAACGCTTGCCCCCATGCGCAGTTTAAAATTAGTCAAAATGCTTATACTTTTGCAGATATTTTTATATTCGAATTATGGTATATTGGGTCTAATGTAGTATGTCAAGTTTTCTAAAAATGACATTTTATCGGTCTAACCTAGCATGTTACAAGCAAAAAACGAACGAAAAAATTTAAATTGTTTTTCAGAAAACTTTATCTTCCTGAATATATGTACTGTAGACACACAAATGAATACAGACAATTAAAAAAAAAAGAAACGTCAAATCTATATGCTACAGCTACAAGGCTTTTCAAGCATTATTTTTCATTTGTTATTCGTCCCATTTTAACCCACAGGGAAAAACTTAGCTAAAATATATATATATGGTATAATATGTTCTTTACACTCATAAAATTTCAGAAGAATTCCTTCAGTATTTCTCTAGATATTCGACAACACATTTAAATTAGAGTTATGCGCGGGCCGAAATTTTGAAGCCCGGGCCCGTCTTAGCCCTAACGAAAGCTTTGTTTATCCGGCCCGTATGATATCTAAAAATTCGGCCTGGGCAAAAAACTATAAAATCAGGCTCGATTCAAACAAATAATATAGAAGAACGAGAAAAAAAAGTGAAAAAAAAAATAATAATAATAGGGTAGGTGCTCCAGTGATTGGCATGCTCCAGTAATTGACATCTATCCCGAAATAATTAATAAATAAGAAAAATAATAAAATCATATATTTTACATATAAGAATTTAACATTTTATGTCAAACACTGGAGCATAGGGTGCTAATAGCTGGTAAAATGAATAACTAGCGGTGTCAAACACTGGAACATAGGGTGCCAATTACTAATAAAAGGAAAAACTGGCAGTGTCAGTTACTGGAACACTGAGTGAGTGTCAAATAAAAATTCATAAAAAAAAAAATAATTGTTATCAAATGTATATATTTTAACATATATGTGGTTCTGAATGTCTTTCATGCCATATGTATTAACTTAAGATTTCTAAAAATATTTTCTGGTGACTAGAACATTAAAACATCAGAGATTGCTCTAAACTGTCAATCACTGGTGCACTTACCCTACATGCTTTTCTTTGAAAAAGTTTCTTAGTATCTGTTTTGCAGAGGTTTTATATAGCCTAGTTGAATATACTCATCAAACAATATAGGAAGGTATTAAATATTGTTAATACTACTAAAAATGTACTTTCATCCATTTCCACTTATATACCGTAATGCATCAGAGACCTTTTATATGATCCAGTAAACAAAACTTTAATGCTATTCTAACCATTTTCAGTAGAAAAGATGCTTTTGCATCATAAAAAGCTAATTTCATCCAGTGCCCTGGAAGGAAAGTAGCGGAAGGATTTTTATGTCCTTCATACCACATGGACTCTATACAGATCATAGGACATAAAGCCTCACAGACAGTAACGTATCTAATGTCATTTGTTTATACACTTGTTTATAAACTAGTAGTGACATGCATACTATTTTGAATAAGAAATGCTATTGTTACTTTTAATAAAGTATATGAATTCCGAAACATGCGGGAAATCAGATTGTGAACAGACTGACAGACAGACAATTAAGTTGAAGTTATAAACATTTTTTAATTAAACAAGAAATTTTATGTGACATACTAGCCTATAAAATTATGCAAAATAAACTACTGAAGAAATATTTTATTATTTACGTTCATCGTTAATTAACGAGGAAAGTAGGAAAAAAAAAATAATCCAGGCCCGGTACGTGCGGGTGTGTATGTATATATATATATATATATATATATATATATACACACACACACTCAAAATTGAAACCCGGCCTGAAGTTTCAAAAATAAATAAATAAATAAACTTGAGCCTAATATAATACTGAAGCTGACAACGAAAACAATCCTCTGTATTTTTTAAGCTAATATACTTAAAAACAACGCTAGGTTACTTTTAAAATAAATTGTACGGCAAAAATATAAAAATGGCGTAGATATTTAATGAAACACATACCTTTTTATAGCGTTTTGCATTTTTTTAAATTGTCATTCGTAATTTATAGGTGTCTGTTTCAATGCTAGTTCAAATACCTTTTACTTTGAAATTTTGTTTAAAAAGTTTAGATTTTATTAATTCTATCCAGAATAAAAGTAGATAAAAATACGAATCCACTTGAATGGTAAACCTATAATTCGATACGTATTTTAAACCCGCATTAAAAATGTTATAACAATCTTTTGAGCGCCGTAACCAAATATATTAGTCACTGAGCTTTTTTTTTTCCTTTTCTCTATAAATATAATTTGGTAGATAGTAAATGCGTTCACCGGTTTGATCATTTGGAGTTCTTCATAGTTTTTTCCGAAACCTACATAAATAGGAGCTAGGTTCCTTTACAATGATACCACACCGTTAAGGGCATTCCATCCAGGCCTCGGTTACTCAAGTAAACAATTGGTCTTAAACTAACATCGTAAATGTAATTCAGAATTACATAACTATGAATTTTTGTCTTTATTTACCTTTGCTTTACACTGCATTGTAAAAACAGTGAAAAAATTATAATTTTTCGCTTTTTCCATGCAGTTAGAAGATTTAAACAAAGTTGACTTTCATATTTTTCAAAACAACTTGCACTTATAAAAATATAAATTGCAGTTTTTTGATACTGCATAAAAATACGCCCAACAGTGATAATTGTTAAATGTATACAATTTAAGAAACTTATATATATATATATATATATCGGCACTTCAAATCGCTTTTAGATCATAATAAATATCTATTTCAGATTTTAATAATTCTCTCGCTTAGGCATTTTATTCAAAATACCTTATTTTATCCTCTCTTGATTACACTGCTCTGTAAAAAAATCGGCCCCAATACCATTCATGCAAATTCTTATGCACCTTCTGAATCCGAATATGATACCCATTTTGCCCCATCACCCACCGTTTTTTAGGGACGTCCCTCTATTTTTATCTCCGTTCGGTAATTTTATAGCTATGAATTTGATTTGGAATGGGGGAGAGGAATATTTTTACTGTTACATATCTTCAGAGAGGTTACAGAGGTGAAAAATTCTAAAACAAGAGCATTTGTAGCAAAGGGGATTTTTTTTTTTTTTCTTCTTCTTTTTTGAGGGGGGGGGGGGTGATTTGCCACTGCAATTAGAAATTACATTTATTTATTCTATTAATCTATTATTATTATTTATTATATATTAATTATTTTTGTTTTTAAGTGTTAAAATAATCCTTTTCCACCCTCTAAATCAACTTCATGGCCATAAAATTACCGAATAGTGATGATAAAAAAAAAAAAAAAAAAAAAAAAATGGGGATGGCATCCCTGCAAAATGGGGGTGATATTCAGATTCAGGGGGTCATTTTACATAAATAAGAACCAGCAAGAATGGTATCAGGGCTCGTTTTTTTTTTTTTTTTTTTTTTTTTTCATCGCAGTGTTATCAGTTTTTGTTTTACTTATTGCTTTCTCTGTAACAGATTATCATCTTTAGTTGACGGAAAGAAGAGGTCAAAGAAAAGTCGCTAATTTATGTTCATCTGAAATGATGGCTTCCTTTTTTTTTTTTTTTCCTCTCCTTTAGCTTTCTTCAAATCTGCGACTTTTATTTTATTTTTTTTTTTTTTTTAAGAATCACGAGCATTGAAATATTATGACTTTTGTGCAAGTAACTTTATTAGTTATTAGACTGCAAATAAGTGTCATTTGTTTACGCCCAAAAAATTAAAAATTATTCGATCAGATACTGGTACTGAGACTGTCGCTCGCGCAGACAAGAGTTTTTAGAAATCTTAAAACAACTGCATGCTAGTTTTTCAGTAAGAAATTTCTTCTGAATTTTTGACGTTGTGTGTGCGTGTATATATATATTTTCGTTTTTTAAGATGCAACGATACGGTAAATTCGAGAGACGTCCTTTTTGCGTTAAATTTGTCTTGGGGAAATCGATGGGAGCTGCATTCAAGAATTTTTATGTGCATGTTAGGACGGAATTTCTTGGTACATGGGTTGTTTAGGTGTGCCAATGCCTAATACACACTATGAAGGAATTTTTTGACATTTCCCCCTTCCTCCTTTTGGCGGGGAGGGGGGGGGCAACAAACGCGTTTCCGTGCGTAACTCTGTTCTAAATGATCTCAGGAAGGTGATATTTGGATGTGAAAGTTGGTTATATGTTCCCAACACACTCTATAAAGGGATTTTGCGAAATTTTCCTTCTCCCTCCAGGGGCGAGGGGGCAAAAAAAAAGTTTCGAAGCGTTGGTCGTGCAGCATGCTGCCGAAGGTAGCGGGGACTCTCGACAGAGCGTGTAGCGGGCAGAAAATCTGCTTCTGAAGGCAGCGGGAACTCAAATCAAGGTTTTGACTGATTTCGATGAAATATTTTATTCTTGATATTTATTAGGGCTGTGCCGATTAATCGGTTCGGTTAATCGACCAATGCTTAGTCCCGATCAATTTTTTTAATTGAGTTAATCGGCTCGATTAATACGATTAAAAATTTTCAAAATTCGATTAAAATTTTCAAACTACGAATTAAAGTAAACACGCTGTTCGGCCTGCAAAATATTTGTTCACATATTTTGCTAACAAACACTCTAAGGAACATCCATCAAATAATGAAAAAGCAAATAAATAAATAAAAATGAAACATCTCGAAAAAAGTTGTTGCACTTTTGTTGATAGAGAAAAGGGGGAGGACAGTTATTAAACAAAATGCCACTTCATGTGCATGCTGGACTTATGGAAACACCACCTGTATCCTTCTACAGAAAGTGTTGGCTAGGCAAAAGTATTCTCAGAAACAAGAAGCTTTCAAAAAATGGAAATGCTGAAGATTAAAAAAGAAAGAGAGAAAAAAAAGGTTTGAGATTTCCACTATCCCTCTGATGGAGGAAATGTCAACAGAGTTTCACAATATATTTAAGCGTTTATTATCTGTTCAGAATTGCTGATAGTAACTATTGAAGTGGAAACAGGAAATAACATTCTGTGTTCTAGTCCGAAGTGACAAAGAAGAACTGAAATATAAAAGCAATGAAGAAATTGAGGTTTTAATAATAATGATATGGAATTTTGAGAATTCATTTAAAAATAGTGACAAGCGAGATGAACAAGGCCTGCAAATATAAAATTAAAATAGGTATAAATTCTTTTAATAATTCTTTCAAAATTAATTAAAAAATTAATTAAAAAAAAAAAAAGTAAAATAAATAAATAAGCGAAAACGCTTATATAAAATGAAAATTTAAAGTCAACAATTATTACTCTGAAAATTGATTTAAATTTCAGCTATGAAACAAATATAATCGATCAGACAAAAATTTTTGAAAAAAAAAATCAGTCAATCTTATGAATAAAATAATATTATAGAGAATTTATGTTTTAGAATATAAAAGTAATAATAAATATAAGTTATTTTTCAGCTGTATTTCCGAATAAAAATTTTATTTAAGAAGGAATATATATTTTTTCATTATTTATTTGCATGTTTATTAGGAACTAGTTAAATTAAAATATATACACAATATGAGAGTTTTATTCATCGTTCAAATAAAATTATATAAAGAAAAATGAAGACCGATTAAAAATCCGATTAATCTATTAATGAAGAATGATTAACCCAGTTAGAACTGTTAATCGATTCCCACCCCTAATATTTATTTAAATTAATAAGTGATATGGCATTTTGAGAATTCATTTAAATATTGTAACTAGTGAAACGGACATAGCCTGCTAGTAAGATTGTGCTCTTTCATTTGATGTTTACTTCTCTTTATTTAAATCTATACTCGCGGACAGTTTTTAGTTTATTTTATTTAATCTTAAAAAATAGTTGAGACGCTAATGTAATTTAAAATATTTAATGAATTAAATATTAACCTTTAAATGCCCAATTATTATTTATTTATTTATTGATGAATTTAAAAATGTTTTATTCTTACTTCTATTAAATAAATCACGGGAAAAATATTTTAATAAGTCATGGTTTTTTTAACCCTTTGCGGCGCAAGGTAATTCGGATAATTTAAATTATACTGCCACCAGAATTTACGAACATAATTAAAATAGAAAAAAATTTTAATTTTCACGTTGAAAAAAGGGCCTTTTCTGCTACGTTATAAATGACAATTTTTGCTAAAAAATTTCCGGGATGAGTTTTTGCACTCGAGAATTAAAATTAGGTGTTCCATCAGCGGGAACACTGCGACTGAAAGGGTTAAACTATGGTTTACTGGTAAAAATCAATTTGTTGCGAATCGGCAAACATGAAGCATCACAGCTTCAATATTATTCTAATAATACTGTAGAAGACAAAATTGGGTATGTTGCCGAAAGGCAACACTCGGCATTTAAGGGTTAAATCTTTTCTCAACCGCTTAATAAACTGAGTGCAGATTTCTGATCGTAATCGTCCATTAGAACCTCGGAGTTAGAACTCGAAAATAGCGATATGCAATTCGTCTTCGTAGTAGAGATTAATTTTTGTAGATGGCAGCATTATACAGAGCAGATAATTACTCTCCACCGCGGAAGTAGAGGGATTATCATCGGATAATCTCTGTATACTTCCGTACGCTCTACATAGAGCGCGAGCGCTACAGGTGCATATTGCATTGTTGCTAACTGTTGCAATTCAATTTGTCCCTACCGATAGGGAATTTTATGTTTTCAGTAGGATAATTTTGTAGGATGTTTTATAGGATTATACATGGATTATGTTAAAATTTCCACCTTTTTTCATGATTTTTCACTGAAGTAGGGACTTCAATCGTTAGTGTAGGGACATTTTGAGCTGACAGTAGAGACGTCTAGCATATTGACAGGCAATTGGCATCGACATTGCCGGCATCAATAGACAGTGCATAGAGTACATAAAAGCATGAAATATAGTTTTAATACAATCATATTGAACATTTTTAAACAAATAACGGGGACAAATGATAAATTGCCTTGAATTATTTTTTGAAACCGGGATAATCGCGTTTAAACTAAGACGTTTGGTAAGCTTAATTAAAATTATTATCAACCGATAATTTTTGTCAAGTACGTATAGATTTCTCTAATAATTAAATAGTAAAAGAAATGCTTAACATTTATTCAATCATGATCGCACGACACCATGGGCATCAACGAGCACCATTATGCCTGTGGGCAAATACGGCTTTTGGGACACCTGTTTGTAGTTTATTATACAAAGTTTTATTGAATTTGTACAAGTTTTGCGTTTTCGATCCCCCCCCCCCATTCGTGTTCTAATATTGAGTCAGATGTATTTGGTAATCATTTCAAAATAGGTAAGTACCTAGAAGATTTAAAATCTTCTCCGGGATTTCTAATGTGTGTTATTGATTATAACAGTGACATAGCATTGAATGATTTAAGATTCTGCATACAAATCGAAAAGTTTTTTTTTTTTTTTTTTTTTTGAAAGCTCTAAGCTTAAGTAACGCCAAATGTAAAAGATTAACACACATACCAAAAAAAAAGGAAAGAGCTTTGGGTGATTTTATTTAACTTTTGTATAACAGCTTCAAAATATTTTATTGTTTTCTTTTCATTAGAGAACTATCCATTAACGCAAAGGAGGGGGGCTATGGGGGATCTTCTCCCCTCAAGATACTTTGAAAATAAATTTTAATTTTTTGACCATTGAAAATAACTAAGAAGTTAGTGTTAACTCCTTACTAACTGCCTTGGCCCCTGCAGATAATATCTGTGGCTACACCCCTGTATATATATATTTATTACCTTTTTAAAACTATTAGATCTGTTTTATTAAAAAATCTTAGAAATATTTAAACTGCACTTATTTTATTTACTACTTATTTATTGCAAAGAAGTCTAAATATAGATTTTATTAACTTTATATCATATAAGTAAATGCATAATATTTCATGCACTGTGTGTAAGAAAATGCTCTCATTATTGATATGCACTTGCATTTTCTAACAATTAGTCCTCATAACTTAAATTACTTCTTATTATTTCATAAGTTGTGATAGAAAAATAATATTTATATATATAATTTCTTTTCTGATTATTAAAAAAAAAAAAAAAACCTTGGTTATAAATTTGAAAGAAAAGGAAAGAAAATGAGAGTTATTTTTGCATAATTGTGCCCATGAGCATTTCCTGTAGTGCTCTTCGCCAGAGCCTGATTACCGCAAGGGCAAACGGGTAGTTGCCCCAGGCCACCAAATCATACTTTTGGAAAATATTATTTTTCAGGTATGATTTTTTAAAAGTCTGTGCTGTATTCGACAAGGTAAATGAAAGTTAAGGTGAAAATCATTCTATATTTTAAAAAAGTTTTGAATATAAAACATTTCAGTTGTAATAAAATCCAGTTCACTTTTATATAACAGTTCTTTATTAACTGTGATTGCAAAGTATCAAATTCTTTTTAATAATTAGTCTTCATAGGAATACTGGCATTCTTATCAATTGCATTAATAAATTAAAAGTTACATAGTTATATATGGTTCAGGGGAAATAATAATTTTCCGTTAAAAAAATGAAATAAAAAAGTAACTGTTACTGATTTTGCTAGAGTAAATTTCATTTTTACATCCAAAAGTGAATAATGAATTAAAGGTCTAGGTCTTGCAAAATGGAGAGTTAACTGTATTCATAAACATAAATAATATCTTTCATTTATTTAAAAAACATGTTTATATACTAAATTATAAGTATAAATATGGGTTTTGACGGAATGTTTTTGATTTGCTGTTTAAACCTTCAAAAATTATCACATATCACAAATTTAGCAACACTGGATATGATAATTTTACATTAACTGTGTAAAAATTTGATATTTTTAGATTTAAGTAAAGAGAAAATTTAGTAGAGAAACAGAGGGGGGGGGGTGAGAATCTGTCCCAGGGCCCCTTCTGAGGTTAGTCGGGCTCTGCTCTTCGCTATAGTTGAAGTAGCTTTGTGTAAAATTTAACAAATTAACTGAAGTCCAAAGAGGGCTTCTCCCCTCTCCCTTCCCCCACCCCCCCCCAAAAAAAAAAAAAAGTTTCCAAACTTTTTAGATATGTAATTATTTTATAACAGATTTAAAATATTTTATAATTCCTTTTTACGCTACTTTGGAGGACTATCCATTAATACAGCAAAGTCTGCATTTTATTTGGTAAATCATATGTATGTAATTCTTAAAGTAAATAATTTTACTCTTCCATTTAATATATATATATATAACAGCTATTTTAGACTATTACCTGGATAATTAATCACTGCCCATATGATCTTTTGGTGACTTTAAAAGTACTTAAATATTTCTACACTCATGTCCATAAATTAAGAATAATTCAGAATCGCACTGAAATCAAACTTTAATGCAAAAATTTCACCTGTAGAATTACCACACACATCTTCAAGAATAATATGCAAATTATAGGAAGCCATCAGATGATCCCAATATGATGTTAAAATGACAAAAGTGTAAGAAAAGGGCATATAAGGAATAGTAGCAAAGAAGGAAAATTATTCACAAGCATTCTGTAAGCCGTTCAGTTCCACAACCGAATAGTCATTGTAATTGCTCCAGGGAGCAAAAATTGTAGTTTTTACGAATGATATCCTACATAAATCATCTTTTTTGTTCTTGACCTTTTGGTTTAATAAATGAATTTTATGAATAAATCATCTTCTGAACCTTTATTTGCCGCAGCTAGTATCCTTAATTTATGGACATGAGTGTATAATATCTCCAAAACAATTCACTCTCAGTTTGGTAGACCATCGATTGAGATAGCATTGTTTGTAATTTGTTTGATAATTTATATTTCATACACAAAAAGCCCTTGTATTTCTTAAAGTAAACAATACCATTATCAGAATTTAATAGCTCCAAAGTAATTCACTCTCAATTAATTTATTAGACCATCCATTAAGATAGCATTGTAATTTATTTGGTAATTCATATTTCTTAACCAGAAGCCCTCACATATATTTAATCGTTAATGTAAATACCATCATCAGTTAGAACTTAATCTTTCTGTCCAGAGTAGCTTTTATGTTCTTCCATGAGAAGGGATACGTGGAATTTCATTTGTGCAGAATTTCCTTTGGGGGTTATTCCCTCGTCATTGACCAATGTATTTCTGTAATTAAAACTTTAAGGAATATCTTGCACTTCGCTTCTAGCTTATCAAATTAAAGAAATATATGTATAAATTTACTTCATTGCAATTTAAATTTTATATACGAGGCAAAAAGTGTCTGCATCAAAAAGTTTGATATTGAAATGTTATCAAGCATTTGTGGAATTTAGACGTAATGTTTTGTTATCCTTATTTTAGAAATTTAATTTTTAAGCAAGTTGCACTTATTACGGCAAACTTTAATATTTTTCTTTTTACATAAATTTAAAGATGAGACTAATATCAGGGTATGCATGGACTCTTTTGGTAACAAAATATAATTTTCAGGAGAGCTTAAAACACTTCAAAATAACAAAACTCCTCTTTAAATTAATGCAAGTCAAAGGACTGTTTCTTCTGCCTGTCCCCCCCCCCCTCAAAAAAAAAAAAAAAAAGCTTACCCAAATTAAAAGCATTGTCATTTCAATTACCTAATTATGTATAGTATGAAAGATTTATTATTTGAAGGAAATAATGTAAAAATCTCCATGTTTACAAAAGTAAAACTCAATCTAATACTGTCACTGTCATTCTTTAAGAAAAATTAATCTAATTTTATTAATTTGTACTACATAAATTTCCAACACAATATTTGCTTTAAAAATTGACATGTGCAATATTATATTTGATTATTAACCTTTTCATACAGTATAACCGAACTAGAGCCCCTAAATAAAATAATAGGTTAGCACATCACCGCCATTTTTTTGCCTCCGAAGATGACAGCATTTCCGCTTGGCATCCTTATCGCTTCCCTAATGATTTTAAGAAATCTTGATCTGAAGCTAATCCAGTCAAGATAAGAGCAATAAGCAACAACAATATTCCTGAAAACACATTTTTTTCACAGTACATTCTCAGGATGTCATTTTATTCTGAGGATATCCTATGGATATACTGGGGTAAGATGTGTTGGTAGGGCGGTTTCTGTTTCTTTTACAAAATGTCGCCAAAACTCAAATACACAATAATAGAAGGTCTGTGAACACTTTATATTTACTTCTTGAATGATTATATCAGTTTATCTCTAAACAAACTTCCATATCATAGTTTACTTAGCTAAAATTATGAAATATAATAAAACAAGTTACTCTAAAGTAACGTAAGACGATAAAAAAAATGTTTGTTGTTTGTTTATCAGAGAATCGCGATGGGTGCATGTGGCAGCCCTAAGGCAACAAAATGCCTGATGCGCCAGCTCGTATATATAGGAGCCTTAAACCAAACCATTCATCATTGCAACGAAAAAGGCACTGAAATATGGATGTTGAATGGTAAAATCTGTAAACAAACACCATAAAATGCAGTTGATCTTATTCTTCATACCTTGCTGCATAAAATTTAACTGGTTATTTTCAATTTAAATTTAAAGCTATTAAACGATAGGTAAATTTAGAATATTTCAAAATTTCAGGGCATTCTTAGAAATTAAAATGAATTACTTTATGAACTGAGTCGAAAACTACTTAAATTAATGCTATCGAATGGTATTCCTCTTTCTTCCCAATAAAAAAAAAAAAAAATCCTCTTACACAAATTAAACATAGTGCTATTTTAATTATATAAGTTTGTATAGTATGAAAGTGTGTCACCTTTTGAAGGAAATATAAAAACCTTCTGTATTTAGAAAAGTAAGAATTGAACTAATACTGTTATTCTAATAGAAAAATTTGCTGTTTAATTACAGTATTTTATTCATTTATACTGCATAAATTTCCAACACACTATTTACTTTAATAATTGAGGTGTGCATCTGTTATGAGTATAATATTTGGTATATAACTAAGCTGTGCATATATTACCATTCATCACTATCACTGCATTAAAAAGCTCTGAACAAACTGATGTTGAACGATTAAAACTTTGTAAACAAAACAAACACCATAAAATGCAATTCATTTTATTCAACACTCTGTAAAATTTGACAGAGTATTTTCCTATGAAACTATAAAAGCTATTATACCGTGCGAATATTTAAAAATTTTAGTATTGTTAAAATAAAATCGATTTGGGATGATTTATTTTTTTTTTCTTTTTTTCAAATTGAGTAAAATAAATAAAAATAAAAATGTGTGTTATACATTTGAATGTGGCATGCATGATAAAATAGATTAATTTTAATTTATTATACTTTTAATCAGGGGTGCAGAATATGTCCGAACGCGTGAACGATGTTCAGGGGAAATTCTGGCTGTCTGGGGAAATTTTGAATATTTATTATCTTAGAATAAAATAAAAATGAAAACGGAAGTTAAAAAAAATTACTGAAAAAACAAACTTTCTAATATTAAACTACAAATTAACAGCTGTATTCTTCTGTTACAAGTATATTCCCATTAAATACCCCCCCCCCCCAAAAAAAAAAAAAAAAAAAGTATTAAGTTTTTGAAGTTTGATGATAAATATTTGGTGATTCATTTAAACTAGAGAAGAAAAAAAAAAAAAAAAATTCGTAATTCTGTAATAAAAAGATATTTTAAAACTTCATAGACAGCATAGTGCAATAAAACAAAGCAACATTAATTTATGTATAATTATGTACTATTATATAAGAATTATAGCTTTAAAAATTATGTTAGTTAATAAATCTAATTACCTTAAACTTTTTAATTTTTTCATCTGGTGAACATTAATAGCAACATTATTTCGATGTAGTTAAGGGGGAAAAAAATGTAATATAGTAGCATAAAAAATCTCCCTCAGTATTTGGACTAAAGAAAGATTTCCCCTTCCTCCCCCCCCCCCCCAAAAAAAAAAAAAAAAAAAAAAAAAAAAAACTTTCAGATAATAGGTTGATGTGTTATTTTGGGGGAAATTTAGAATGTGTTCTGGGAAAATTTCAGAGGTCTGAACATTTTCTGCACCCCTGCTTTTAATTTACTTATCATTCATTTTTAAGAAAGACAAAATTTTATTTAAATCTAAACATTTTCTAAACTTTTATCAGGTATAAATATCTCTTGAGCTAAATAGATTTTTTAGTTTCTAGAGTTGCAAAAGAGTTACTTTGTCATTAAAGCATTATGTACTATTTTTAATTGTTTTAGTGCAGATCCTTAAATTTTAAGTCTCCCATAAACTTTTTGTACACCCCTTAGATTTCTTCTTCTTAAATTTGTATGAACCACGTAGCTCCGATTTTTATTCTTGCAGAAGTACATTTAATCAAATTGTTTGTCACTTTTATAAATTAAATAGTGATGAAACTTTTATTTAAATTAACAGCTTATTAACCTGATAAACTTTTAATTCAAATTCTGATTAAAAATTTTGTATATATAGTATTTATTTCAGTTTTACAGTTCCTGTTGATAAAAAAAATAACAATAGAGTTAAAGATTAGCTGTACTGTAATGTTTTCATGTTGACATTAACTTCAACATTAGATTACCCAAGGAATTTATTTTGACTGTTTCCCAATTCCATTTTTAAAAAATGTATTTATAAGAATATAGATTTTTTAGATTTTATGAGCAGAGTTTCCCCTAGACAGTTTCAGGAGGGCACTGCACCCTGCCTTCCCTATGACTGAAAAAATAGCACCCTTCTTGCCCTTAATGTAAAAAAGTTGCACCCTTACTGCCTTTCATTGAAAATAACCTTCAAGCTGAAGATATGTTATAAATATAAATAACTGTATTGTGCATAACAATCAACATTCGTTCATATATCACTAACAAGGAAAATTAAGGTGTGAAGAAAGTTCAAATTTAAACCTTTTTCTTCTATTTCTATGGAAAATCGAAATTTTAAAATAAGTGTCTGGATTTTAAATGTTAAAGTGTCCTCAAGTATCCAAAACTGCCCTCATGAATCTAGAAAATGCCTTTTTGACTGCATTTGCAATCTTATGTTCATCATTGTAAAGAAGAAATAGAAGATTTTCTGTTTAAGTGAAATACTTTCAAAATTGAATGATATTATACAAAGATTATGTTGTAGAATTTCTAAATTTAATTTTTCGATAAAATTGAGTTTATTTTTATAAAAATTTTTAGTTATATCACACAATATTTTTTACATCATCTATTTACATCTTTCGTTTTACATAATGTTGCCCCATTAACAACTTCTTAAAAGAAATTTTTATAAACACTTCAATAATTAATAATCGTAATTGTTTTCAAGTTCTATTGCATTATTTTATGGAGATTTAAATTAATTTCACTGTTACATTTTCTAATAAGAATTTAAAAAAAAGTATAGTGACAGAAATAAATCAAAATATTCCAAAAATCAGTTTTCACGGGGAAAAGTTAAGGGTATTCTATAAAATTTGTATTAAAAAAAATACTGTGATTTGATTACTTGTGATATTTTCTTGTGTACACTTTTCATATGACATTGCTTTGTATGTAGAAGTTATATCACTTAATAGATTTTCTTAATTTTTATTCTGTATGAAATGTGTACATAACATTTTCATGTCAAAATATGCTTAAAATTGGAGAAATTAGTGAATTAAGATAAAAATGCAAACTGTAATAAATTGTTTAAAGTTATTAAATGACATATGCTAATAGAAACAACAGGAATTATCATATTGAAATCATATGATTCATGTGGTAATAATTTTCATTCTTGCAGTAGTACATTTTACTAATTATTTGTTACTGTTATTAGATTAGATTGTGATAAAAAATGTATTTAAAATAACAGATTGTTAGTCTGATGAATTTTTAATTGAACTTCTAATTTAAGATGTAGTATGTATAGATATTTGGAATTCCCTTTAAACTTAGTCGATTTGGCTCTTTTTACCTAAAAATAACTGTGGAACTAAAGGTTGACTGTAATGTAATGTTTTTATGTTGACGTATTAACAATAATTGTCTTAACCCCTTCCCTGTTGGATTTTTTTATATTTTTTTTAATTTCTTTTCTAACCCCAAAAAAATCATTTTTTTTTTTTTTAATTATTATTGCTGAAAATTAATATATGATCTATTCTGAATATGAAAATGAAAATATTTTTGTCAGTAAGCAGTTTTTGCTTGTCCTGGTGGTTGTCATACATGTGATACCCTGTTCACTGACTTCCAGTTTTTCCTGCAATGCACTCTGATTTTAAAGTAATATAAAATACTGTTTTTGTTATTATATACTTATCAAATCTATTGCTTTTAGGCATTAAAGATAAACATCTGCATAAATATAATTATTAATTATATGTAAAAAATGTTTTGTCAAGTGGCCTTACCATGAAAACAGCTTTACAATCTCTCTTGGCCAATCTCTCATAAAAACCACACTAAAACCATTTATTGCTGATTATTTTATTAACTAGTTACACCATCTCTTAGCAAAATTCAGAAATACAAAAAATAATCGGGGAATATACTGAGACGTATAAGTAGCAACAAATTCACTTTTAACAATGCAATTTTTCTCTTCGCCGCATGACATGTGATGCTGACCATAAGGGCACAGAATAGCCGAACATGTGACATGCGACACCAACAAGGAAGGGGTTAAAGAAAGCTCTTTAAGATGATTATTGTCAATATGTCAACATAAAAACATCACATTACAGTTAATCTTTAGCTCTAGTTATTATTTTCTAAGATTATTATTTTTCAGTAAATGTTTTAAAAATTGAATGTTATTGTACACAAAGTTTCTATAGAATTGTGAAGTTAAAAAAAAAATTATTGATATTAGCTTTTAATTATACCAGACTGCCGTTATTTTCCACAGCCTAATAAATAATAGCTTTAATATAACTTTCAATGAAGATATTCATATTTAAATTTAATTATCTTTGGTTACCTTCACTAGAACTCTTTTTAAGAGGCATGCGGCTTTATCAGATAGAGTGCTGGTCTTGAGTTCTTGTTTTCCTTTTTGTCCTTATTTGAGCACAGCATGCCATCTGACTTCATTAAGGGCTGGATCGTGGTCATTACAGAACATTTGATTGGCCAGTACTTCAACAACTCCTCTTTTCAATGCATAACTATTACTGTTATAATTTGCTAGTTTTTTTTAGTATGGTTAAAGTCTATTTTCAGATTTGCTCTTTAGTTAAATCAGAAAATAGACCTTAATCATACTAAAAAAACTAGCATATTACAAAAATAATTGTTTCTCATTAGAAAGAGAAGCCATAGAAGTACTGGCCAATCAAATGGCCTGTAACGACTAGGATTTAGCCCTCACTGTTTTCAGATGGTGCACCATAGTCAAACTGAGCTGGAAGGGAAAACAAGAGCTCAAGACCAGCACTCCACTTGAGGAAGCTGAGGGCCTGCATGTGAAACAATTCCCATGAAGATAATCAAAGGTAATTGAAATTAACTTATAAATAATGTTACAATTTATGCCTTCTTTTAAGGACATTTTTATAAATACTTCATTAATTAATATTATTCATTTTCAAATTCTATTACATTTATTTTATATTTTTAAATAATTTTGCTGTTACATTTTCTATTATGAATCAAATTAATTGTAACAGTAGAAGAAATACTTCAAAAAATCGTGAAATCCATTTTTCACTAAGGTATAATTTGTTTAAAAAAAATACTGTGGTGGTTTGATTACTTGTAATGTTTTCTTAGCTAAAATTTTATCACTATATATATATATATATATATATATATATATATATATATATATATTTATTTGGGGGGGGGGGTATGTATCTTATAACATTTTCTTGTCAAAATATGCTTAAAAATTCTTGAAAGAAGCTGAAAACACACTATAATAAATTGTTTAAAGTATTAAATGTCCTATGTTAATAAAAGTAGCAGGAATCATCATACTGAAGTCCATGGTGATGTATATCCCGCTATACAGTGGTTGCACTCTGGCGTAGCCTTTATGCCACTATTTTCATATGGTACTTTTTTAAAGAGTAATTTCCTGCTATTAAAGGAAAAGTTTATTTATTATTAAAAAGATATGCCAAAATTGTATGATAATGCAGCCCCCTATATATTAGCACTATACTAGTGCAGGCATTAGAGGATTAAATGTATAATATAAGCCTTTATAAAAGTACATATTGGCTAAAACACTATTTTTGTTTCTAAAAATATCACAGGTAGGGTAGGTGCTCCAGTGATTGGCATGCTCCAGTAATTGACATCTATCCCGAAAAAATTAATAAATAAGAAAAATAATAAAATCATATCTTACATATAAGAATTTTAACATTTTATGTCAAACACTAGAGCATAGGGTGCTAATAACTGGTAAAATGAATAACTAGCAGTGTCAAACACTGGAACATAGGGTGCTAATTGCTGATAAAATGAAAAACAAGCAGTGTCAATTACTGGAACGTGGTTCTGAATGTCTTTCATACCATATGTACTAACTTAAGATTTCTAAAAAATATTTTCTGATGACTAGAACATTTTTTAATGTTCTAGTCATCAGTACAAACTCTAAAAGTGTCAATCACTGGTGCACTTACCCTATATCATTATCTCCATGATAGTGCTAACTCTAGAGAACGATCAGTAAATCTTAATACTCCCTGTTGGGTGACTACATATTCATAGGTAGTCTCATTGTATTAATGTGGAATCATGGCAGAGGACAACTTTGAAATAGTATGACTATTCTTTACCATTTATTCTTGACTGTGTGTGTGTGTGTGTATATACACCATTATTTTCATAACGGAATATGATACTTCTCCATGTACCATATGAAAATCTCCTCAACATTGTTGCCATGATGGCAGTAAATGCATGTCATGCAGCATCTTTATGTTCGACAACTGTCTCATAACTTGTGGCAGAAATCTTTTGTTCAACAATTCATTAACATTTATGTAATACGTAGGGGTCATTGGACTTTGTTATCACTCTGTAGAATAAAAGGGTCACCAAGGAGAACTCTGTAAAAAGGGATACCTATTTCTGTTCCCCAAAAGGGCATTACTGTTTTCTTCCTCTCTTGGAATTCGCCATCTTTTATTCTTATTTTCCTTTTTTTATACTAGGATTTTTGTGTATGTCAAAATTAAATTACTGATTATATTTGTATAGGTCTAAGCTATATATATTTGCTCTCATGAAAATGCTTGCAAGATAAAATGCTGGATATTGAAAAACAGTGTCTAAGTATTGTGTAAAGCCTTCATATACTTAAGTGTTTAAAAAAAAAAAAAAAAAAAAAAAAAAGGCCAACTGATGCTAAAATTTATTTTTTAAAAAAAAAGAGGCCACTAAAGTTCTGCATCTTGCTAAATCAGCTTAGATTCAATGCAATATCAGCATTTTGAATAACACTACTCTGCATGAAAATTGGCCCCAACACCATTTTTGCAAATTCTTATGTAAAATGACCTCCTAAATCCAAACATGACACCCAATTTGCCTATCACTCACCGTTTTTTAGGGGCATCCTCCTATTTTTATCACTTTCAGTAATTTTATGGCTATAAATTTGTTTTGTAGGTGGAAGGGAAGGATTATAGGATTATTCTAACTATTAAATATCATCTGAAGGGCTATAGAGTTAGAAAATTCTAAAACATGAACATTTGCAGAAAGAGGAAAATTTAGGTTGGGGGGGGGGGGGATTTTGCCACTTAAATTATATATTACGTCTATTATATTTAATCAATTATTATTATTTATTATACATTATATATTTTTTTGTTTTTAAGTGTTAAAGTAATTCCTTTCCATTCTCCAAATCAAATTCATGGCCATAAAATTACCGAACAGCGATAAAAATTGGGAGAGGCAGTGGCGTCCCGAGAAAACAATGGGTGATTAGACAAAATAGGGATCATATTTGGATTCAGGAGATCATTTTATATAAGAATCAGCAAGAATGGTATCGGGGCTCTCTCTTTTTTTTTTTTTTTTTTTGGTGGGGTGGGGGGGAGCACAGTGTAATTGTACAAATTCCAGATTTCTCATTAAATCTATGATAATCAATAATATATGTTTTATTGCAAGTTATATGTATGAAAACCTTTTCAAACATATCACAGGTAGAAATATTAATACTTGTTTATAAAATAAAAAATATTAATTTTTAAATTATTTTTTAAAATTAATTATTAAATGTATCAAATTTTCTGCAAAAATATTTTTTTGAAAATTAATCAGTATTCAGGAAAAGAAATAGTGTTACAATCTATTTGTGAAAAGAGAAAAAAAAATAATAATGAATTTAAAAAAAAAAAAATGTGTTATGCATAATAATAAAAGATGCCTATCTGTCGAAGAAACTATATGTTTAGCCCCCACTGAATCTAGATGTACAAAAATTGACATACGGGTGCTCAGAAGTCTTCCTGAGTGGATAGTGTAAAAAGAATTAAAAAATTTTAATTAGTTGTAACTAATAAATGTGTCAATTTTGAGCTTAAGAAGCATTTAAGGAACGTTAAATGGCCAAATAAATTAGAAATATCAGTCCAATCGTTATAAATTCGGTACCAAATGAAAGGGGCACAAATTGCTTATTGGCACGACAATTAGATTTTTTTAGTTAACTAAAGTAGGAAATTTAGGTGGAAACACTTGATTATTTCTTTTATCATGCTAGAAGTCTCGTCTACAGGTGATCTTTCATTTGGAGTAATAGCTCATAACCTAGCTTTTCAGTTTTTGATGTACCTTGCGACAAAAGTACTGAAAATTAAAGAAAAGGGAAGTTAAAAGGCAATTTTGGAATGGTGCCAATTGTAGATGGATTTCTGGTAATTACCCATAATTGATTACCAATTTTGGTCTAAAATTTATCGAAGATAGAGTAAGAAAAAATAGTAGTCTGTAGTTTTTCATAAATAAGGAAGATTCAAGGAAAATTATAGCTTAACTGTGACAACTTTAATCTGATATGCACACAAATTTAAGTACGAGTAAGGAAAACAATGGTGTAATTATATACATTGAATTTTGAGATATAGCTTTTACTGAAACAAGGGAAAATATAGCATTTTTTTTAAACATGACTTATAACAAACAACTTTTCACACAATATACACACAAATTAAAAATGGTGTAGTTATGTACAGTCAGAAAAAAAAAGCCACCTAATTTTGCTGTAAATTATTGTATAAACATTTGGTTGGCACTGATCAATTTGTAATAACGTCTAGTTTATAACAGTATAGTTAGATTTTGCTTGGGGGGTTATCTACATATTAAAGCTGGCAAGATTTTCAATTTTTTCAATGGTAACCTTTTTTTATTCAAAATTTTTTTAAATTATTTGGATCAAATTATCACGAAAAATGGTATAGTTTGCATATTTTGCTCAATTTTTCATAAAGTCATAAGCTGTCAAAGTATGGGGATGCTAATGTTAAATGAATATAACAAACATTGATTCATATCTTCCCAAAAAATTATTATATTCAAATTTTCTTTATTTTATACGTTAGAATGAAGTGATCCAATCCCATTCCATGCATTTTTTTGGTTGAAAAACATTTTTTTAATTATGAAAATTATTAATAAATTCATATTCGAATTATGAATTATGACCCATATTAATTTTTGCACGAATAGAATAGGCATCATCAATAACATGGGTTTCCAAATTTACAGCTCGTTCCAAACATTATTTTTCCAGTTACAGTGTTATTTAATTTTTTATTGCTGTTAGGGGGCCGTCACTTGTTATAATCTGTATCATCTGTAAGTTAATATCTGTATATAACCTTGCGTAAAATTATTTTAATTTACCTTTATGTTTATTCTTAACATTTTTATGTTTATTATACAAATTGGCTTATTTTTGTAAAATTATGACAATGTAGGCGAGAGATTGTTAAAGAATTCCAAAAGAAAACAAGCCCTGCCTCTATATCGATTGAAAAAAAAAAAAAAACTATTTTGCATATTCAAATTTGACTCTATATGCGACGCTGGTATGCATAAACTTCAATGCCATTTACAACATTGATTGCTGAAGATAAAACTTAAGTGTTTAATTGGGAATATGTAGAATCATTTTGTTTTATAATGTAAAGTTTTAAAAAAATGTGTAAAGGCGTGGCTTATGTGACAAGATAAGAACATACCCGAACCTCATATGTTAAGTCTTTCTTCTTAAATATTAAATAACTTTTCCTAGTTTCTCACTGCTAAAATCTTATTTTAACCCTGTTTTGTCCTTTTTTTGTACTTGAATATTGTAGGGTCAAGTTAAATGTCATGTTTTAGAAAATGCGGTAAGGCGAGGCCCTATTGTTTGAAACAGCAATACGCCGTTGAATTTTTTTTTTCTTTATTATTATTATTAATATTTAGTAATTTTTATATGAATTTTACCACAAATTTTCTGTTTTATTCTTGTTGTGAACTTTTTTGTTATTGTTTATTGTACCATTCATACGCTTTATGTTATTTAAATTTTATCGCAGGATGTAACATAATAAAATATTAAATTTTTATTAAATGTTTTTTTAATACAGAATAAAACAGTAGAAAACTTTTTTTTTTTTTTTAGGAAATCTATTATTGAAACAAAACGAAATATTATTTGTTTTCAATTAACCCGTTAGTAGTCGCTATAGACAGTGCCACCTGGTACAGATTGCACACTTTTTATTAAACTGTCACCAATAATTTTAAGAAGTGATATAATCAATGTTTCTTTGATTTTATTCACCTTTTATGTATATTAAATGCCACTTCTAAAAAATTTTTGGTGGATATTGAATAAAAAAAATCAGGCAACACTGAAGGATGTGCGGCAAATCGACCAACTAGTGACTACTAACGGGTTAATTCTAATCACGGCATAAAATTCATATTCATTATAGAAAAAGAATTTAAAACAAAGTAATATGTATAATGTGGGATATTCGTTCTGGGTAATAGGAAATCACATTATGTAGGACATACATTATCAGACTAATCTATGCAAGTTTAGTCCAATATTGAAAAATTTTATTTTGCTTTATTTTATTATTTTGTTTTGTTTATTGTTTTCTAAGTAAGGTTTCGATGTTTACAATACAAATTAAACTATTTTTGTAAAATTAACACATTGCAGGCTTAAAATTTTGATGGCATTCCTAACCAATAATAAACCCCACCCTCCTAGCTTTTTCTGAAACAATACTTTACTTTAAAAAGATGTTTCTTGTTTTATTAATTTTTTTTTTTTTTTTACTCTTTATAAGATGCTAGCATATATAAACGAATAAAATTTACCCTTTCGATTGTTGATGACAAAATTTCGGTTATTTAATCAAGAATTTGTTAAATAATTTGTGTTAGTAAATGTAGTTATAAAGGTGGGACTTATTACTCAAAATAGGAATGCTTTTGAACAGTATCTCTGTTTTACTGAATATTAAATGTTCTTTCCCAGACTTTTATTTAAATCTTGTTATCTATATTTTTGTGAATTTTATATTGTAGATTGTAGGTTTGTATACCTCAAATTAAATGTAACACTTTATAGACATGCCTTCATCGACCTTACTGTATAACATAAAAATTTACCCAACAAAAATAGTTGAATTACTTTTACTTTAATATTAAACATTTTTATTGCTATTATTTTTATTGCTATTATTTTTATTGCTATTGTTATTATCTTTATTACTATTTTTTTTCTTGCTACCTACATTTTTATAACTGAATATTGTAGGGTTCATATGACTCAAGCTATTTAAATTCTAGTGCATAAAGTGGCATAATAAACTATTTATATTTATTAAAACTATTAAAAAAATTTTAACTCATAGATTATATTTAAGAAGAAAAAATATGAGTCATTTATGCCTTAGAGGAATCAAAAATTTTATTAACTGCGTGAAAATGCTAAATTTGTCTTATGCATTATATATTTATTGCCCTGTGTGAGTACTAGTCTCAATATTTTTGTTAGTGTTTTGTAGCAACTCATTTTACGGGAGTCAACTGCAGTTATTCAGATAAGTTTAGAAGCAAGAGCAGTACTTTCAGTAGATTAATTAAAAATTAATATTTTTGTACTTTTTATCTAATGTCAATCTTAATGAATAATGTCCATTCTACGGTAAATCATAATTTATTTTTTCTAAATGTATAGACGGACCCCTAACACTTTCACTTGTAACTCTATCAAGAATTGATTTAAAGTATATAAATAGGACTTTTCTGAACCGCCTTGATTTCAGAAATGTGAATATGAGGTCATAAATAGGGGTTGCCATTGAAAAAAATTAACCTAAAGCCTGTTTAATATGTAGACGACCCCTTAAGCAAATCTAACTATACCATTATAAACAAGATGTTATTACAAATCGATCAGTGCCACCGCATGTTTCTATGGTAATTTATGGCAAAAGTAGGTAGGGAGGAGGATTTTATTTGTTTTTTCTTCTGACTGTACATTGGAGTTTGACACACAGCTTTTTCATAAATTAGAAAGATTACAGCGTAACAATGCCACTTTTTGGGTGATATACACACAAATTTAATAATGAGTAAGAAAAACAGAGAGATTGATACATTTTGTTAAGGGTGTAATTTTCAGTAGAAGCTGAGATATAACCTCTACCTGAATGGGGGAATATGCAGATTAATAGGGCCATCTCGCAAACTATATACACCCAAATATGATCAAGACTAATTTAATTTATACATGCAAAGTTTAAACTGTTACTGATAATTCTTAGTTTTTTTTTTTTTTTTTTTTTAAATGACATTACACAAGATTAAATTATTTTAGTGAAACATAACAGTGCCACCTGTGGTCTGATTTACACACAATGACTTATGACTTAAGAGGAGGGTAGTCCTCAGTAGCTTACTAAAGACTGTCCACATCGACCAGAGGTTTTTTGTACCCAAACCCAAAAAGTATCATTAAGAGAAAAGTCTCGTAGCTGAAGAAAAGTTCAGCAGACACCTGACAGGAATATCCTGCAGTTTCCATGGCTCAGTGAGATGACAACTGATATGCTCAAACCAAAGCCTCACAGTCACATAAAATGTGCCGAGCTGTCACCTCTTCAAGGCAACAGCTACAACAAATGGGATCAGAACTGATGCCCATAATGAGAAGATGCCTCTTAAGAGTACAATGACCAGTAAGAAGGCCAATAACCTTCCTCAAATCATTTCTGTTAAGCTTAAAAAGCTCCGTACAACGCAGACCAGGATGGTCATGACTAAACTCTTTTGCCTGCCTTTCACCACCAGAACTATACCATTACCAATAATGCTCTTTACCAAAGAGCTTGAAAATAGAAGCCCTGAAAGTAGTCGGAGAAATGCCCAAAACAGGCTCAGGACCACAAAAGAGTATTCTGGAGCCAGACTTAGCCAGTTCATCAGCCAACTCATTACCAGGGATGTCAGTATGACCAGGCACCTTATTAGAAGAAGAAAGGTCACAAAGTACCTTGAAGCACTCCCATACAAAAGAGGTGAACTTACACCTCACCAGTGAAAGGAGAGCAGCTTGACTGTCTGAACAGATACAAATAGTTAAATTACTATAACCCCTATCTAAGCATATCTTACACCATAAGATAATAGCAAAGATCTCAGCTTGGAATACTGTGGCAAACTTTCCAAGAAGGAAAGAAAACAGAGTTTCGTCCTTGAAGCAGTAAACACCCATCCCAGAATAAGAACCAAGAGCCATCAGTATACTAAACCAAACAGTTGCCTATAAGCCAACTAGAAGACATAAGCCAATCTTCCCTAAAAGGTTAAAAGGCTTATCTCATAGCTATGTAATCACTAGGCGTAATGAAATAAGGAAAATTCACTACATATGAAATGAAGGAACCCCATGACAGATGCCTAGAATAATCCTTCCACACATGAACCGCTTTATGCAAGTCAAAACCTCAGCTTCAATATGCAAATGAAGTGGAAGCAACCTAAGCAAGCACTCAAGAGTAGCAGTTGGATAGTCTTAAGGCCGGTTTCCACCAAGGTTGGAACTTCGAGGTTCAAAAAACCATTAATCACGCTTTCGACACAAAGAGCCAAAAGTCTTGTCATCAGTTGTAGCCTTCTTTTATTAGATTGTGCAGTTACTTCAAAGGAAAACATGCAAAATTGACAAAGATATCTGTCTCTGGCCCCTCAATTATATCAGCAGGGGGCTAGGTCTCAAGACTTCCAACCACATTCAATCATTTACTGTCTGCTTGACCACATCAAAAGATTCTGAATAGCACTGCTCCAACCAACCGCTATGGAAACCGGCCTTTAATATAGCCTGAAAGAGCAACACAGACCATCCTTTGCAACCTATTAAAGCTAGCTCTAACAGTAGTCAGCCTAATTTATTCACAGTGAAAATTTTCAAGGATCGCAAACCAGCTGGTCATTGAAGGTGGCTAGTGTATTTATACAAAGAGAAGACAAGAATTAAAGTCAATAGTAATTCCCTACATATTATAATAAATAATTAAATAAAACAAACATTACAGCTATGATTTGGAACTAATATGACCTCCTCCTTTAAAAAAGAAATATATGTACAGTTGGCCCCACTTAAATGAATATCTACCGTTCCAACTATATTAATTCGATTAAGCGGGGTATTCAATTATGCGGAGAAGGCTAGAAACGCAATTGCATGTATAACTATAATGGTTTTATGTTTACATGAAAAAATAAATAATAGATACCTCTTTCTTAGTTAAATATTTAACATAACTTTTACTAAGTTAAAATATTATAGTAATTTATAAATGCAATTAATGCTGGAATAAATGTAAAATAAAGTGTACTTACAATTTTACTTTTAACAAAAAAAAAAAAAATCAGTTATGATTGATTACTTTAACATAGACTTAACTAAACATTTTTCGATTTCTTTTTCTAAAGCAGATAAATAGATTATAATCGCTTCTATGGGACTCGAAATGATGATGAATAATATTAAAGGATTTTGCAACTTCATTTATTGTCCACTTGCTCTTCCTTTATCATTTTGATTTAAAGGTTTTATTGGACGATTAAACTCTTCATCTCTTTCTGTTTCTCCATCTTTCTCCACATCTATGAGTTCATAAAGTTCTTTTTCAATCATCTAAAAACTTTCAAAATTTGTGATTTCTAATTCCGGGAGATAATTTGTATTTTAATTCCTAATTTTCTCATGAGTTGCTGATTTTATAAATTTGGCTTTTACAAAACAATTTTTATCACCTCGGCAGGAATACCGTCTCATGTTTAAAGAGCATGTCTTAGTTATGTAAGGTTTTTAAAAGAACGACAGAATTTTTTTTTGGGAATGAGAGGAAAAATTTGCCTAGGAATAGAGGAATTTTATTTAAGAAACTTTGAGTATTTATGCGATTAAGCAGGGTGGTGGTATAAAAAATATTTCTTTAAACGAGGAAATTTAACATTACTTCTATGGGAGAAAAAATTGGTTCTATAACTTTATATTCTTATAAGCGGGGTATTCGATTATCCGTTACCTGATTAAGTGGCAACGACTGTATATGTATATATAATTTTTTTTTTTTTTTTTTTCTGTGGTAGTTAATTTTTGTGAATAAATTTATGACTAAAATAATTATTTTATTGTAAAAAATGAAGTGGAACATTATAAGCATATTCCACATTTAAATGTAACAAAATTTTATAGAGAATATACTGTAATGTTAATGAAGATGAAATATTATTTAAATAACAAATAATTTTAATAAAAATAAGTATAGAAAATTTTTAACTGAACTAAAATTAATGACATTTTAATTACTACCAGTGACCCACCAAAACAATCCAAACACTACCACCTTTTTTTTTTTTTTTTTTTTTTTTTTTTTTGTTTAAATGCTAACTCCTCAACATTGATGAGAATGTGCTGGAAATAAGAATTGAAAATAGATTTTACTATAGATTAAAAATAACCATAAAATGTAGTGTGTGTGTATGTAGATAGATTTTTTTTTTTTTTTTTTTTTTACTTTTATATTTATCTGAGCAAAGATATTTAATTCTATATAAGAAATAATTAAAATATTTTTGTAAACAGTTTTATGTATACAAGTTTTGAAATGAGTATGATGTAATGTTAATGTAATTTCCATTTAAAGTTAACCTTGAATGGACTTAAACGGAAATTCCTTTCTTTTTATCAAAAATGTCAAATTGCAAACAATATTGATTTTTATATCTAAAACTTTAATTCCCTTATTTATCATAATTTTTAGTTAAGGTAGGAGGATAATTAACAAAATTGATGTTAGTAACTTAAAAAATAAATAAATAAAATAAAAGTAATATCTATTTACTTGAAGAATATTAGATCATTCCTTTCATAAAAAGGTAGGTAAAGAACAGATAAGACTACTTGCTGATCCACCTTGGGAAATACCTTTAATACTTCCATATAATAATTATTGTATGAAATATAGTTGTGATATAAAATGAAATTTTGTTAAAAAAAAGACATTTCTTTTCTTTCAATTATTATTAAATAAGTTATGAAATACAAAATTTATTAATATCTTGTATGTTTTTAAATTTTTTATTATGTTAAGGAATTGAATTTTTAATTTTTTATACGCTGCTGATTGCTAAAAGTTAAGCTTTAAATTTCTTTTAAAAAATTTTAAAGTATATTACAGAAAACATTATTATAAGCATTACAGCTAATTGTAATGGTGTAGAATTTTATTCATTTTAAGAATAATTACAATATATAGATAATTATTTAGTACTGTATATTTCTAGTGTATATTTCTGTGATATTTTTGTATTTAAATTATTATTTAATTTAGTTTACTGTTATGTTTATTTATTCAGCTATCTCAGAAATGAATAAAACATTGAAAACTTTATATTTTTCTCAAAAACCTATTTCTTTTAAAAAAATCAAAATTGTCATTTAGGATGGCCAAAATGACTTAACAAGGACAGCTTCAGACACCACCAGTTCAGAAGAACAGCAAAAAAATTTGACTAGTCTTGATCAGGTAATAATTAATATCTTTATTTAGAAGAGGGGAAAAAAATGTAGCTCAAAGCTTCTAGTTTGAGTTAGTTTTTATGAAAATGGTGGAATATTATAGTTGCTGTAGTTGCCTTGGTCATTCCTTAAAATTCAGTTGCAGTTTGAATAGTTTACCTTTTAGTAAATGTAAAGTTGTAAAATTATAGCTAGAGATTTTTAAAAAGAAAAAATATTTATAAAAATAAATACATTTGGCCCTTTTCCTTTTTGCTGTTAATAATTTTTATATTAATAATTTGATGTCCTAGGAATCCTGTTTTATTAATATTTTCCTTTTTCTCACTTATATTTCAAGTAAAAATTTTCTGGAGATTTTTTGTGTTATTTGAATAAATTTAAATTATATAACTTTAATTTTAGATATGGCGAGCTAATCCTGTGAAATTATGTAGAATCCATACACGTTTTATGGTGTGTCGTCATAAAGGTAGATATCGTCTGCGTCGTTCAATTAGTCAGCCAGTTGAGCTTGAAATGACATGTTCTGTCCATGACCTTCATGATTCTACTCATGGTAACTTTTAGTTCTCTTTAAAATTTGATAATAATAATACTTTTATCTGTTATTCTCATTGGGGTTCACACCAGCCATAGAAATAAAATTGTTCAAAAGAACATCTAGCTTACAATTTTAGTAGTCCAAAAATGTAAAATAGCAGGTAAACATATACTGGTAAACACATTTTGTACATGTTTTTGCTAAATATGTCAATACCAGAGCTGCCAACCTAATCCGGCAAATTGTTAGTACCGCCCATTTTTCTACACCACTTAAATTTTAGAGTATTTGTTTTCTTAATTCATCGTAAATATATTTGAAGAGAATTACTCTAAAAATTAAGTGGTGTAGAAAATTGATCGGTACAAACAATTTGCCAGATTAGGTTGGCAGCTCTGCAATACTTTAATGTAAAAATACCACAAAAATTTTATGTTATACTAAACAACTGTCTGTATTTCTGTTTTGATATTAATTTCTGCAAATTTTCAAATATAGTTTGATTTGTTTCAATTAATTATTGAAATTAATTTTATTATACAAGAGGTTTTTAATAAGTTTCAGAAAAATACACTGAAAAACACTGATGTTGAATGATGAAAAAAGTTAATAAGTGCCAGAAATTGCAGAAATGCACAATTATTGTCTTGTGGTGAAAGAATTAAGCCAATACCCTTCACTAGGAAGGGAAGAAGAGGAAGAAAAGAAAATCTTGGCAAAGTTGCAGTGTGAAAGCTATGATTCTGAGTAGCTGGTTAAATTTGAAGCATTTATGCAGAATCATAAAGATAGAAGCATATGGAAGTAGATTATTATACTATTAACAATATTTATTAATCAAGCAGCAAAACTGAAGTTACAGGCAGCTTTTTTCAAAATATGTGGATATTAATTTCTAAAACACTTTTTTTTTTCTATTTTACAGGCATTTACATTTTGTAAATACATATAACAATATTTTTATCAAGAAATTTGTCTATGTGTGGGATTTTGGCAACATTTATTGATGATTTGGTGACAATTTTTGCTTTGGTGCCATTTTGGTGTGAACCCTAATTTTGAGTTTTATCTTTGTACACTCTGTCATAACGAATAAAAAAAACTTTTTTGTTTAATTTTGGGTATTGTACAATATTTACAGTATAAAACCATGAGAAAATTTAAATTTAGTATAATGAATTGAAGTACAGTCATCCTCTAGTCAGTGACACTTGATATCAAAAGTTGCATTGATTTGTACAACTTTGTTTTTAGTATTTCATTGTTTATACAGCTGATTTGCGTGATAGCGACCCCCATCGGGATGATCCTATATGGGGATGTTATAGTTACTATATCAAACAGAGCAAAAGTATTTTTTAAATGGTTTCTTTTTTCACTAAAAATGATTTGATAATGGTTGCAAATGATATGTGTAAAATATGAATTGTATTAGAATTTCTAAGTTAAATCAAAGTTTGAAATTAAAATCAATTAATATTAATTAATGAGAAACAGCATAATTTATTGTATAAAATATGAGTAAAAGTGGTCGTAATTAACAATTAGATAGAAATAATACCACAAACACACTTACTACCTAAGAACTTTTGGCGAAACATTTTCATGTCCATAATTGCTCCACGAAACACTTCATCTGTTTGCGAGTTAGTTTAGTTTATCAGTAGTGTAAATTTTCTTAATGTCACCATTCTAAAATACCCTAATAAAATTGAAACCACAGTTTATCACAAACCTAACAACAGTAATGAAATTATTAACAATAGATGTAAAACTCTTTTTCGTTATAAAATTGCTGCTATTTAAGCTTATATTAATTGTGCACTTAATATTTGTTCCAATCAAGAGCTTCTAAAACAAGAATTGGACAAAATTATTGATATTTATAATAAAGCTGGTTATAGTCGCAATAGAAGCAAAAAACTTAATAAATCCTTAAATAATGCTCAAAAACCTCCTCCCATTTATACTACTACAATTCCTTATGACAAAGGTACATCCAATAAAATTGGAAGCTGCCAAAATTGGAATTAACATACCTATAAAACCAAATAAAAATATTTTTCATAAAATTTGTAATGATAAAGATAAAATTCATAATCTAGAAACTCCAGGAATCTATAAAAAAAAAGTATATATATTGAGGGGTTTACGATTCCTACATAGGTATGACGAAATGCAAATTAAAAGACAGGATAAAAGAGCATTTCAATGACATTAAATTTAATAAAAATACAACTGCCCTTGCCCAGACTCACCAAAATGAAAATATTGATTTTGATAATATATAAAAACTCTCTTATTACAATAGCCACTATTACGCAATAAAAAGGGAAGCAGTTGAAATTATTTTCTGTGAAGATGCCTATAACTCAACTGAGGCCGAGATCGACGATAGATGATGCTATATGCTGAAGCTCGCAAACAGATGAAGTGTTTTGTGGAGCAAGAATCATTCACCTATGATTACTTAGTATTACTTTGTGGTATTATTTCTATCTAATTGTTAGCATAATTTATCTAAATGAAAATGATTCCACAAGACCATTTGAATTAATTTTACAATGTTTGTGTTCTATATAGTATGAATGGTGCCAAAAAAAAAAAAAAGTGTAAATGGATAAATAATTTTACTTTCATAAAATTTACATAATAAAAACAAAAAAGTTGTATGAACACTGTGCATACTATACAAAATTCCAGTTCCTATTGATTTAATTTTATACACAACTACTTGCATATTTGACTTTTTGTGGAGAAAAAAATAAATAAAATAACAACTCTGTTATTTTGAACACTGGAAAAAGCACTTTCTAAACAATTGATATTTTGAATTATTTATTCCCATTAGATCTATTTTTAGAAAAATCCTACTGGTCTTTGTTATGTGCTTCTGCAGATTTTTTTTTTTTTTTTTTTTTTTTTTAAATATTGTCATACTAACTTTCGGAATATTATTAATGTCTTTATTATTCTCTGTTGTTAATTTCCTATTTATGGTATTGATTTCACTATCAATATCTTTACAAGGAATATCTAATGAATTTCTTCACACTACTGAATTTCAGAATACGTACTCAATTGAAACTGTTTTGGATAATTTTTTGCAAACTTCTAGCTTATGTGGTTCGGACTGCAGTTAGAAGGTTAATATCAAACTGCATCTCATTTTCCCGATGAAATAAAATTTGTCTGGCATGTTTTTCTCTGTATTTTTTTAATTTTTTTTTTTTTTTTTTTTTTTTAACTAAAAATTTTCTTAATCCATATTTTGAAGTACAGTTCATTTTGTGGATAGTTATATTAAGAGTCTTTGCTTTTCCTGATAATTATATCAAATGAATAATGTTAACTTATATGGAAGTCAATCAGGATTTTTCTAAAGGCCATTATATCGTGTTGGGTTGTTATAACACAGGGTCATTTATTAGAACATGAGTCAACTGTATCTTCTCTTTGAAATACAAAAATTTACAATTATCAATGCTTAAATGAGTGTTAAAACAAAGGAAGGGGGGGACAGTAAATGCTAAATCATATTATAATAAACTAGGGTTCTTTGCCTCTCTGCTCACTCCACTTACAACTCCCGACTTGCTTTACTTATTAACCCCTGCTGGGCTCTGCCTACCTTTCGCTGCTTTGCCTTTCACTGAATAGGAATATTAACAGTGCACAACACAAGACAAAAGCAGAACAATATTATAGAAATCCCTATATTCAATGTCAAATTGAAATACATAATATTTAATACTACTACTTTTTTTTTTTTTTTTTTTTAATAAAATATGCTAAAAATCAGTATATATATATATAAATATATAAATAAATAAATTAAAAATGCTGTATATCTCAATTATTCGAATCTGGTGTATTTTAAAAAATCTGAACTTCTTCACTGTATCAAATCACTACAGAATGACTTTATGATAACTTATGTTGACAAATCTAATAATTATACCATTATATGAATCCTACTATCTTTCTATTTTAAACTCTTCAATATCTATTAGTAACATTGTTAGTTCAACTAATGTTCGTTCAATTAATGTTAGTTCAACTAACCTTATTATTAATAACCAAAAAATACATAATTACTATAAACTACTTCAACATCCCTTCAATAACTTTAATTATCCTTATATAGTTCTCATACCTAAGTTTCACAAATCTCCAATTAAATTTTGCACTGTCATTATTGGATGTAATACTTATAACAACAATGCTAATAAAACTCTACTGGATATTCTTAAACAAATTTACAATTCTACTTGAAAAGTTGATAATTTACACTGCCTTAAAAATAGCTTTCAGTTAATTCAATACATTAATTTGCTCGATAAAATAGACAATATTATGACTTTTGACTTTCAAGATCTTTTCAATAACATTGAGTTATCAGATCTAAGTAACATCATTTACAGTCTTTTTAATGAATATAAAACTCAAATTAATCTTCCTCGCAATTTTAAAGCAGAAAAATTCAAAACACTTAACTTTGTTATCCATAATAATTATATCTTCCATAGGTGATATTATTGTATTTTATCTTAAGAAGAAATCATAAAATACCTTTTCCTTTAATTATCCATCTAACCTAAAGCTAACTCAAAATACTCTAAATAATCAATCAATTAACTTTTTAGATCTAAAAATAATTTTTAATGGTAATAAAATTTAAACAGATATCTATGACAAACGGCAAGATTTTAGTTTTAAAGTAAACTTTTTTACACATTTTAATTCCTGTCTGCATCTTTCAGTATTTAGAAACTAACATCATCATTAACAATTTATTTCGAATTAATAATTTATGCTCTCCAAAGCATAAAAACAAGAATATTAATAAATTGATCACAGCCACTGATAAAAGGGGTTTTCCTAAAAACTTTGTATTTTCTGATTTATATCCATAACCATGTTTGTCAGTACATTTATTATTTAAAAAAAAAAAAAAAAAAAGCGCACTTTTGTGTATCTTAACCAAAAAAATTATAAAACAATAAAAGACAATAAAAAAGATGGAGGTTGGGTGGGCAGATGTTTTATTACGAAGGATGGGTGGTGTTATTTGGCTGGATTGTTGGGTGGGAATGTGAAATTATACATATATAATATATATAAAAGAAAAAAGCAGAAGGCCTGTTGCATTTACCTCGCATTAATATGCATTCTTTCTTTTTCCTTTAAATGTTCAATTTCTTTATTGTTGAGTTGTCAACTATTCTTAAAATTAGTAAACATACTCGTACACATATGATAATCAATCAATAAATATCCATGTTGCTGTATACTTTCATTATTCTTTATCAGCTATGAACCACTAAACCTTGGATGTTGCATGTTTTACTCCAGGAACAATTAAACCCCTGAATTATTTTGCTTGTTTTTAATCCATTTGACTCCAAATGTATCATCTTGTGAGTATTGTTTATTTATTATGGTTGTTTTCTGTTAGATTCTCTTTTATTTTGAACTTTAATAGTTTATCCCACATTCAATTTCACTTCAATTATTTTCATTTACAACAGGGAGCCTGCTAGTGATTTGCTATTATAGCCACTAGTGAACTAAATCATACATTGGTGCTCAAGGGTGAAAAAGATCTCCCCTGATGAATTTTTCTTCGCCTTTCTGAGCTTCTCCTACTAGAAAAATATTCATTCTTATTGATCTATGTGGTTTCAGTGATCTTATATCTGTTGCTTGGCTTTTACTATGTTCAGTAATTCATTGTTATATGTGTATATATATATATATTTTAGAATAGAAAGAAATTTCTAATATCTGGACCATTTTGTGTGTTAACTTTAGTATATGATCCCCTTGGCGACTTTTTAATTTTTGTCACTATTTCTCGCTGAATTTTTTTGGCATAATTGCTTGATTGTTTAAAAAAAAAAAAAAAAAAAATCTAGCACCTAAATGTCATGATATTTTTGAGGATCAGAATTTTTCCGTTCCATTGTAGGCAATCTTTTAATTTGGTGATATTTTTTATATTTACATTTGTATTATAACAAGTTTTTAAAAAAAGTAACTGAATTTAGGCTTGCAAATTTGATATCCATAAGAGCATTGCTTATGATTCGGATTATTTCTTCTTTTTTAAAATTAGGTTTCCTTTAAGCGCTCATAGCACTATTTCGCAGGAATGTTTAAACTTTTTCTTGAGAAAAAGTTTCTAATACCTAAATATTTTGAAAGAGAGGGAAAAAAAACTAAAATAATATCTGTATAATTCACTGCATTTCTTTTTGTCTTTAAAATGTATTTATCTTTGCTATTTTGAAAACATATTTTTAAATACTTTGGTTATATTTCGGCATAAAAAATATTTTATAGTCAAATTCAAACTAATTTATAAATGACAGCATCTTCTGCTTTCGCACTGATAAATTTTACCATTACAGAATTAAACATTTCTATGATACATTTCATATTTCTAATTATTGTAAGAAAAAAATTCATCACCTAAAACTCTTATGGAGAACCAAGTACATTTTATTCTTCATTATTTTAAGAAGTAGGCAGAAGAGAATTAAAAATTGAAGCTGTAGGAAATTTTTCCAAATTAAAATAACAAACTTTTTTTCTTTTCAGATATTTTCGAATGTGTAAAATTATTACATAGCTTTAGATTAGAAATATAAATATGAAGTATTATATACAGCTATAAATTAATTAAAAAATTCAATAGTAAAAAATATAGGCATTAAATCATAAAATTTTCACATAAAAAAATCAATAAACATAAGAAATTATCAGTAAGAAATTCAGTTTTATAAAAGTAGAAAAAAATGTTTGCAGACGATTAACTACAATTCTAAATTCATTTTTTAAATTAAAAATATTTAAGATAATGTTTTATTTGCAGACGATAAATTTGTGTTACCAATAGCAACATTGACATTTGTTTTTATTTTATTTTTTTATTTTATTTTTTACACCATTGATGACATTTTAATTTCCTTGTGGAAAATGGTGTCGTGAAAAATGATGTTAAACAGAAATTACACTGCACTACAAAAAATAAATACAAATAAATAAACAAATAAATACAAATTTCGAGCCCTGATACCATTCCTTCTGACTTCTTATGTAAAATGACCTCCTGAATCCGAATATGACTCCCCTTTTGCCCAATTACCCACAGTTTTCTAGGGACACCACTTCTTCCTCCACCAATTTTTATCACTATTCAGTAATTTTATGGCCACAAATTTTATTTGGCAGGTGGAAAAGGATTCTTTTAACACATAAAATCAAAATTTATAATGTACAAATAATAATAATAGATTAATAAAATATAATAAATGTAATTTATAATTTCACTGACAAATCACCCCCCCCCCCTTTCCAAATTTCCTCCTTGCTACAAATGTTCATGTTTTAGAATTTTTCAACTCTATAGCCCCTCAGAAGATATTTAACATTGGAAATAACCCCCCCCCCCCCTTCCTTTTCAAATCAAATTTTTATAGTCATAAAATTACCAAACAGTGATAAAAATAGGTTGACGTCCCAAAAAAGTTGGTGAATGATGGGGCAAAATGGATGACAGATTCAGAAGGTCATTTTACATAAGAATTTGCAGAAATGGTGTTGAGGTCGATTTTCATGCAGAGCAGTGTAAGAGGGCAAATTGAGTGCCTTTTATAAACCCAACATTTTTAATTAATAACTTCATTAATTAAGATGATAGAAATTTCTAACTGCCTGAAATGTCTTCCTTGGAGTATTCGGCACACATTTGATACCTCTCATGATGCAGAGGACTTTGCCATATGCAAGGAGATGCAGTAGCAGTCCCCCCCCCCCCCAAAAAAAAAAGGCAAGCGATACTAACTTTTTTTAAATATATAGAGAAACAAAAAATAAACCTTTCCAATCCGCGATTGTAATGAAATGCTCGCCCTCTGGTGGGCTAAGGTGAAATTATCACACCACTGCATATCCTCATATCACGGATTAGGAGACCATGCAATCGACTTTCCATGATGAAATGGCGGAGAAAGAATAATAATTACACGTGGCTGTTATATTTACTAACAACTGCAGTGTTCAGAGAGCGCCATCTATCGATCATTACAAACACGGATTACTATGAAACAAATACTAAAAGAAAAGTTAATGTTTATACCAAAAAGGAAAAAAAAAAAATGAATTTTTTTTACTTTTACTAGCTTTTGAAACTGTGATGTTATTATTTTTTTCAATACTTTAGATCTATGTTAGAAAATTTTGTCTTATAAGTTCTATTAAAAAAAAATTCTTTATTTTATATTTTGCTAAAAAATTAGTAAATTATTTCTTCCCTGTTCTAAAATTTTCAGAAAAATTTAAAATGTTACAACTATAAAACAATAAAAATTAAAAATGTCTCTTGTATTCAGGAAACTGCTTTTTGAATCTAAAATATATTTCTTGAGGGAGGGGAGGGGTATTTATTTTCTGTCATTTAATATAACAGTAAAATCAATGTGCAAATGATCTAAACTGCAGGTGTTTTTAGATGTGTCTATATTTAAATATTTCTAAACTTTAATTCCACAAAAATGAACATTATATTATCTAAATTTTTAAACAGTGCATCATCTTAATTTTATTGGAATATAATACAAATATATATTAATTAGAAAAATTTATGACTTTGGTAACCAATTTTTCTAGGAAATGCTGTGTTTAAAATAAATGTTCAAATTTTTCTTTTTTATAGGTTCAGCTGATCATACTAATTTTCAAAAAGGAAGTCTTTCATCAGATGATGAAGCATCATCTGAAAGTGATATTTATCACAGTTACTGTTGCAGTCCTACTAGACGATCTAACACATGTTGGGAGGTAATACGTTTATCACTTTAGAAATGAAATTTATTATTCCTTAAAGTCTAATTTGCCCCCTTAATTGCATTTGTTTGGTAGATTGTTCCCCCTAGAATATTGTAATTAATATTTATTTAATGTGTTTTTGACTAGCTGTCTTGTGATAGTACAATGTTTGCTGAAGCTCTTTGGGATCATGAAACTATAGATCCTGAAGAATTACCCTTTCAAGCTGGCGATATAATTGAAGTTACAGACACTAGTGATCAGGATTGGTGGTGGGGCACCAAAGATGGTGTCCATGGAGGGTGGTTTCCATCTGCGTTTGTAAGGGTAAATATTTTCTTTTTATAGAAGAAATTAATTATTCATGTTACTATAAATTAAAAATTCATATTTCTGTGCATTCATAAATTCAGAAACAGCTTTATACTTCATGATTTATTAACTGAAGTAGCTTAATTGATAATTTATAATTCTGTGAATTATACTCTGTCAAAAGTCTCTGTGCTTATACTACTAATACAGTTTGTTTACGGATGCAAGATGTACCATTCAGAGTTGATTCTACTGTAAATAAGGGTGTCGCTAAAACTGTTAACGACTTTATAAAAATTATCATTCAAACCCATGTCGCTACTTTGGCGACGTATTTTAAATATATCTTTTCAAAATAGTTATTATAGACATTTTCAGAATATTAAATTGAAATAAGGTAAATATCTTACCTTATCGGTCCAGAGTCGTGGGGACTGCCGGCCACTGTAGGTTCATTCCAATTCATTGGTGTGAATTCACGACATAAAGCGAAAATAATAGGATATCAATTACGGGTACACACATTTATTACAACAAAGACGAACTCGAAGCACACACTGAAGAGAAAAGAAGAAACAAAAACAAAAATATTAATGTCGGCGCGCAGCGCCATCTACAGGTTTTAGATTTGACCAATAAATAACACATTGGCCCCCGGATGAACATTAACTTTATGTTCATTTTCTAATTTTCATTATATCAAAGAGAATTTAAAGTTCACCCAAAAGTCCTAGTTTGAATATAAGTATTAAAGTTTTAGTCTCTTTCAAAAATTTCAACTGGATAAATCAACTGGAAAGGACATCTCAATGTACCTGTAGCTGTTTTTATCTCACAAGATCGTACCTTTCCATCTCTACCGGGAAACACTTGAGTCACTACTCCTAATTTCCACAGGTATCTTGGCAACTTAGCATCGTGGATTAAAACAACATCTTTTGGCGAATATTCTCGAATACTGGAGTGTCGACTTGTCATGGCGTTTTTCAGCTGAAGAAGGTATTCCTTCTTCCATCTTGACCAGAACTGTTCCAATATTCGTTCTTTTTGATTGAAACGTTTCACGTATGTTAGAGAAGTTCCAGGAAGCACATGTGGTTTCATATGCATGATAGGTAGGGTAGTAAGTCGCTGACCTACCAAGAAGTGTGCTGGCGTAATTGGAGAAGGTTCTCCTGAGTCTGCATAAATGTATGTTATGGGTCGTGAATTTATTGAAGCTTCAATTTCACATATAACTGTATGTAGTTGTGTGTGTGTTAAAGTGGTTTTGCCAACCACCTTTCTTAAGGCAGATTTTACGGATCGCACCAGTCTTTCATAGAAGCCTCCCCACTATGGCGACATTTCCATGATATATTTCCATTTTATTTTATTACTACTATAGTAATCTTTAACGTCGGGATGGCTAATTATTTTCCAGATGTGCCTTAACTCAATATTAGCTCAATGAAAGGTTCGTGCGTTATCGGAGTATACTGTATGGCAAAGACCACGCCTTGCTACTATTCTTCTGAAGGCCAATAAGAATGTTTCGGTAGATAGGTTCTCTACCAATTCTAGGTGCACTGCTCTAGTAATTGCGCATGTGCACAACAATATATATATTTTGCTATCATTATTTCGGATGTATAAAGGGCCTGCAAAATCAAGGCCTATCACTGCAAAGGGCTTTTGTTCATTGATACGATCTGCAGGTAACGGAGCTGTTATCTGGGCTCCAGCTCTAGAATTAAATTTTATGCAAATTCTGCATCTTCTTAGTACGCTTTTCACTGCCTGTCTGCCCTTGATTACCCAAAATTCCTCCCGTAATTGAACTAATGTATCATTAATGCCAAAATGAAACACTCGTTCATGCGCATTTTTAATTAACAAATCAATTAATTTACCCTTTGAAGGCAACAGGATCGGGTATTTTTCGTTAAAAGAATAATTTGATTTCTGAAGCCTTCCTCCGATATGCATTATTCCCTCGGAATCCAAAAATGGTGAGAACTCAATTAAATTTGAATTTTTCAAAATAGGTTCCCCATTTATCAAACAGTGTAATTCATTCGGAAAACTAATTTTCTGTGTATATTTAACCCACATTGTTTGCGCACTACCAATTTCTTCTGCCGATAATGGACCCTTAACTTTCTCGTTCTTAGGATTCGCGTTGTTAAGAAATCTCTTTATCCATGCCGTAATTCTGAGAACTCTTAAAATGTTACTATATTTTTCAAGATCCAATATTGGTTCAACTGTTTCTATAGAGATTTTAAACTGAATTATTTTTTCAGGTGTTTTCCTTTTTTCTTCGGTAATATATTGCGTGTCTACCTTTTCCCCAATATCAATACCTTTACCATTTAGCTCAGATAACCATTTTGGACCTTTAAACCAAAATTCATTATTAACTAACGCATTTGCGCTAATACCACGAGTAACTAAATCTGCGGGATTATCCTTTGTATTACAATATGACCAATTTTCGGGTACTGATAATTCCTGAATTTCAACTACTCTATTTTTAACAAAGGGTTTCTATTGTTTCGCCGATCCCTTCACCCAGTGTAAAACGATAGTAGAATCTGTCCAATAAAATTTCTCGATGTTAATTTCTTTAAATATATCACAAATATATTTCGCTACTCTAGCTGCTATCACCGCTCCCATTAACTCCAATCTTGGTAACGTTAGTTTCTTTAGCGGCGCAACCCTAGCCTTCGACATAATCATACTTACATAACATTTTTTATCATTACTGATAACCCTAAAATATGCAACACAACCATATGCAAGTGGTGAAGCATCTGAAAAAATGTGTAGTTCTACACACGAATTTTTCAAATCAACATACGTGAAATAGCATCTATCTATTCGAATTTCTAATAAATCCTTAATTTCGTTACACCACTTTATCCAAATTCCCTTAAGATCATCCGGCAATTGGTGATCCCAATCGATACCTCTTTCGCACATTCTTTGAAGAAAACACTTTATCCTAATTAAAAAGGGAGATATAATCCCAATAGGATCAAAAAATTTTGCAGCTGTATGTAATACATATCTTTTCGTACATACCGATATATCCAAATTTTCAACTATAGATTTCAAAGCTAATCCTAGTTTATCACTATCTTTATCCCACACCAATCCAAGAATATTTATTACACTTTCATTATTTACCTCCGAAAAACAATCATTTTTATCCCACATGTTCTTTAATTTCTGTGAATTCGTACTAAACTTTCTTAATTTCATTCCAGCCTTTGCTAAAATATTTACCGCAGTAGAAGTTAATTCATAGGCACCGTTTATGGTATCGGAGCCATAAAGCAAATCGTCCACAAACAGAGCTGAATTTAACATTTCATAACTATCCAGATAAATTTCCCTATATTCCTTAATGTGTTTCTTAATTGTTGCCGTTAAAAAGAAAGGAGAAGTTGTACAACAAAATGTAGCTCTGGTCATTCGCATTATTTTATAATTCTCGGTGTCCTCATCAAACCATAAAAACTTTAGAAAATTTCTATCGGGTTCCGCGATTTCTATCATTAAAAACGCCTTTTCAATATCTGCGCAAAACGCAATCTTAAACATTCGAAATCTATTAATTACATCCAAAATTGGAGGTGTAAGACATGGCCCTTTTACGAGACAATCATTTAAAGATTTACACCCCGATACTCTACTAGAACAATTAAAAACAATTCGTACCTTTGATGTTTGTTTTTCCTTCCTAATAACGGCACGATATGGGGCGAAATATTCCCTTTGAGAGCGACCGCATTCTTCAACTATCCCTCGATGTTCTTGTTCTGTGATTATCTGCCTATATTGCTCAAAAATCCATTTATCCGCTTTTAATCTTTTTCTCAAATAATTGAATTGTCGTCTAGCGTTTTCAAAATTATTCTCAAATTTATCCATACCATGGTCATTCCATAATAAATGAGTAACATAATGACCCTGTTTATATTCTAACTGTTTATCAAATTTATTTATTATTTCCTGATCGGAAGTAGAAATCAATTTATCATCATTTATTCCCAAAAGATCCAACGACCATAAGCGTTGCAAATCATTACCCGTACATTCGGATGATTAATTTATTTTCATGCATGGATAGTTTTCATGTAAACAAATAGAGTTACCACATTCAATCTTTAGCACAGAGGCGCCAGTAATTAAGTTGTCTGGATTGTTTCCTGAATTATTATTGCCTGACAAAGACATCCCAATAATGTATTTACAGCAAACAACGAACGATTAATTTTCTTTTTATTTTTTTGCAGTTTCCAAAATAACCCCGTGCCGATTAATATCTCTGGAGCCTTCGAATGGAATTGCGAAAATTTATTTTCTTCCCCCTGACTCGAAACCAAAAGTTTCCGACAATATGCGTCATCCAGTATCTTTAACTTCGTAAAAGATATTTGATTTACGACCAATGACTCTACATAACATTTCTGTTTGTGGTTTTTTAAATGAGACAATTCGAAATTTACGACTGAATATTCATTTGATTGAGGTTGATCACATGAAAACGGATATATTATTAGAGTTTCATTTCTAATCACCGGCTATTTTAATTCACGCGCGAGTGATATGTTTATGAAATGTCTTTGAGACGCATTATCAAATAATACGGCACACTTTAGAGAGTTTAAATTAGAACTATTTGTTATTCTTGCGAAGCAAGTTTGTAAATATATTTCACTATTCTCAAGCGGATTTTGTACAGGACACTTATAGGACAATACAGAATTATCATTTTCGCAAGCACTGTTCTCAGAAGTATTTGTTTGGGTATGTTCGATGTGAATTTTATCTTTCATATGAGCCGTTGGAGTTTCCGATTTTTGTTTATAGCAAATTAATGTATTGTGTTTTCCTGAACATGTGTCACATTTGAGACCCGATAAACAAAATTTAGCTGTATGTTTACCTCTTTTGAAACATAAATAACAGATTCCCTGTTTGCGTAAAGACAATTTTTTGTCCTCTAAATTTAATTTACACATTTTACTGTCATGATCGTTTACTGCATCAACACAAAATATACATTTACTAACAGTTAATTTAAAGGCTGATGCCTTTTGCATTGTGTTAGAATTTTTATATCCCGAACCAGATTTCCGGTAGTAAGCATAATTATTATTATTATTTTCCGATGATTTTGAATCAAATCTGGAATTTGAGTTTTTATACCCGCTATTGTGAGTTTCTACTTCACGTTTTAAAAATAAAAAGGTTTTTTCCCTAGTCTGAACTTTTAAAATTTTAAATGTTTTAACAAATCTTGTACATCCCATTCCTCGGATTCTGTTTTCATTTTATTATAGTCTATCATAATACTGGTAGGTATTAATTTTGTAACAATTGGAAATAACAAATTTCCGTAGGATTTTAAATCGACTCCTAAATTTTCGAGAGATTTAATATTAACATCAAGGGCGTCGTGCAGTAAGCGTAATTCTTTAATTTGATTTGGAGATTTAACAGGGTTCAAATTTAATAAGGCGTCAATTTTATATCTTATTATAATATCTTTTTTTCCAAATCTAGATTTTAATAAATCAATTGCAGTTTTGTAATTTTGATCTGAGAGTGCTAAACCCTGAATAGCTGTTAAAGCTTGGGCTTTCAAAAAACTTCTTAAGTAAACAAATTTTTGTACGTTAGACAAATCGTTACTATTGTATATGGTTATCTCATACTGATTCCAAAATTCCATCCAGTTTTCAGGAGAACCGTCATAAACTGGAATTGAGATCTTGGGCAATCTTACTGAACTCGCATTAATTCTTTCTAAATGCAGATTGGGTGTTTGCTCATTTCTTGGCTGCGATAAGATCGGAGTGACATTTAAATTTTTAATTTTCTCCATCTTATTCATAATTTGAGCTTTTACATCAATAATTGAATCCCTATATTCTTGTCTCGATTCTATTTCAGTTTGTAGCTCGTTGAGATCCGTGATTTTGGCCTCAATTTGATCTTCAACTTCTATAATTTCGTTATTCTTGACTTGCAGTTTTTCTAACTGCAGGGTTCCCACGGGTCAGGGAGAACAGGGAAAACCTGGAAAAGTCAGGGAATTCGAAATTACTGAAAAAAGTCAGGGAAATATCAGGGAAAATTGTAAATATTGCTGCAAAACCTGGAAAAATGGTGATATAAACCTGGAAAATGCTTTTTGAGCATTCAATTTATATCACAAGTCACGTTACTATGTTGTATTTTATTTCTCGAGCTATGTTCTGTTTTATACTTTGAGCTACTTTTTATTTCGCAAACCAAATTTTGTGACTGGAATTTTTGAAAAATAATTCTTGAAAACCTGGAAAAGTCAGGGAATTTTATTTGTAAAATTGAGTGGGAACCCTGTAACTGGGATTCCAATTCGAAAACATTTAACCCTTCGTCGGGTTCATTTAACTTTATGTTTATCGTATTGATCAATTTAGTACATAATCCCTTAAGGGTAGATCTTTTTCTTTTTAATTTTTCTATTTCGGTTGCCATATTGATTTAATTTAGAAATTTGGACTATAGAATAGGAACCACGTTAATTCACATTTTTAAGGGCCTGGCAGTCCCTGTTCGGGCGGCAAAATTTATGTCGCTAAAACTGTTAACGACTTTATAAAAATTATCATTCAAACCCATGTCGCTACTTTGGCGACGTATTTTAAATATATCTTTTCAAAATAGTTATTATAGACATTTTCAGAATATTAAATTGAAATAAGGTAAATATCTTACCTTATCGGTCCAGAGTCGTGGGGACTGCCGGCCACTGTAGGTTCATTCCAATTCATTGGTGTGAATTCACGACATAAAGCGAAAATAATAGGATATCAATTACGGGTACACACATTTATTACAACAAAGACGAACTCGAAGCACACACTGAAGAGAAAAGAAGAAACAAAAACAAAAATATTAATGTCGGCGTGCAGCGCCATCTACAGGTTTTAGATTTGACCAATAAATAACAAAGGGTGATGGGCTGAGATTCGACTGTTCCTGATAGATTGCTACAGATGAAATATAAGCATACACCTCTAATTTTGAAAAAAATCACAGTAGACCTGATACATAAGCAGTAGCATGGAAGTAATTGCTAAATAAAAACAAACAGTAGTTTATTTGTTTACTAACACAATATATAAAAACTTAAATTTAAATATCAGTATGTTATTTTCTTTATTATATTAATTACACAGTATAAAATGAGTAATCTGTAATTGGCTGGAATATGCTCATTTTGGATTTATAAATACTTGTGCCAAATGCTTGTTTTTGACATTAATATTTAAAATGTATCTGTTATTTTCGACTCACCTTGTGTGTGTGTATACACACATACAGGCTGATTATAAAAAAAAAAATTATCCCAATATATGAGACCATAGCTATCATAACATTCATAGAAACTGAATAAAAATTTGGAGGGAGGTATTTTGAGATATGCGCTCAAGAATCATATAAAAAACAACAGTTAAACTCTTACAGTTACAATGACAAAATTTCAAATGGCAACACCTATTTTTTTTTTATATTGGAATGGGATCTCCATAGCACAAAACCATAAATAGCATTAAAACGGTACCTGTAGCACAAAAATCACCAGCGCTAAGAAGAAAAGCGAAAATAACTTCGATGTGCCTACCAGAGCACGACTTTTATTTTTTAATGACGTCACATTTCACACTGAGTCTTCGGCTCTGACTAAAGCCTACTGATTCTGCTTCAAAACAAGAAGAGACCAATGTATGCTTAATTTCGAATTCACTTTTCCTGTTAACGAAAAGTGAGCCTCGTCTGACCACAGAATGCATGAAGGCAAACTGTTATTCTCGTCATACTGGATAAGAAATTCGTTTGCAAAACCTATCCGTAGTTGGTTATCACCCGCTTGTAACTTTTGGACACATTTGAACAGATACAGAAACATTTGGGGAACAGAGTGCAGAATCTTGCGTATCGCAGAATTCGGCAGCTGTAGAAAGTATTAAACATCGTGTGCACTTGCACAGGGAACTTTGCTTATGGTCTGATGGACTTCTCCAACAGTCTCGACAGAAACGGAAGATCATTCTGACCGAGATCGATCGCATGTGCAAACAATTTCTTGAACGTGCAAACAATTCAGCGTTGCCTATGGTGTGTGCAATACACACCCAAAGATGCAAGTCTCTGTGGCTTTTTGTCAGTTCAAGTAATAAATCTTTACAATTTCCCCCACATTGTTTCCCTGTAAGCGACATATTGTTCACAGAGTGAGAATGCAAGATACACATCATGCATTTCACAATGCCTTATTTTTCACCTATTTTGATGATGTCAGTCATGATGGTGTCTTAAGACTAACCACAAAATTCGAGCCCTTATTCAGTAGCCTTACATGAAATTAAAGGTACCATGGTCTCTTCTGCTCATTTCAAAGCAGAATTAGTAGACTTCAGTCAAAGCCGAAAACTCAGTGTAAAATGTGATGTCATTAAAAAATGAAAGTCATGTTCTGGTAGGCATATCAGTAGTTTTCGCTTTCCTTCTTAGTCTGCCTAGCGCTGGCGGTTTTCATTCTACAGGTACTGTTCCAATGCTATTTATGTTTTTTTGCTATGGAGATGCCATTTTAAATTTTGTCACTGTAATCATAACTGTTAGTTTAATTGTTTTTTTATATGATTCTTAAGTGCATACCTCAAAATACCTCCCTCCGAATTTATGTAATCAGTTAAAATTGCAATACAATACATACATACATACATAAATTATAAAATACAGTATTGTGTGGTAAAATTTCTTGAAGTTATCTATGCCATTTGTCAAAAGCCATGCTGCCTCTGGGCCTGGCCTTTTCTGGACTACCTCAGTTAATACGGAACTCAGTTAGTCGAGACTCAGATAACCATGCTTTACTGTATAATATATAAATTTGGATATATCTTTTAAATATAAAATTAATAAGTAAATTAATACTTTTGATTATCAAATAATCAGTAATATTTTTACTAAAAAATAGCAAAATTATGATATTATTCTGCATTAATATATAATGTCAAGTCCCAATTTTATGAACCCCTGTTAATTAATATCTAGATCTAGAGTAACCATCTTTTGTAGCACTGGTGGCATGGGATGGGATGGGATGAAGTTAATAAGATCTCAAAGTTGCAGTAGGTGTTTGGAGACACATCCAAAGTCCATAACTTTACTGCCATCAAAATGTATTCTAGCAATAATTGCAGGATGTATTGTTCTTGGATGTTTTTAAGTGCCCATTTAATGCTGCAGAAAACTTAACATATCAGAGGAGTAACACAGCCAATCAGTAGCAGTTTACTTGTGATTTTGTAGCACAAATTAAAGCCGTAGTTACAGATGCTATTTCATCAACATGGATGCAGTGACTATACATCTGCTTTGAAGTCCTATATTGTAATAGGGCTCATTTTGCTGTCATCTTAGACACAAGTCTATGCACACCTAGTTCATTTTGGCACATTAATTACTACACTGTCTCATTTTGATTAGTCTTCGCAATATACTGTTGCAAGCAACTGTCTCTTCCATCAAGGGCACAAGATGCACTGCAGTCTACATTTTTTTCTCCAATGATGCCATTACTACAGTCATAGTACATTTTAACTACAATAGCACATGAATAGTTTACAAACTGTAGTTTTATCACCACAATGAAGAATTGGTTTCCAAGATTGCTTACATTTCCAACTTTTATGTTGAATTTGCCATTAGTGCCATGTTATTCTGTCGGCTGTGCATTGCTGATGTCAGATTTATTAAATTAACGTAATAATGTTATATAATAACCCTGTGTACATCTATATGCATTCTGTATTCATTCTGTTTTATTATTGAACAACTGTTTGCTTTTATAGTTATATTAATCTTTTAAATTATTACTTTTTTGATGCTGAAATTTTTTTTTGTAGTTATATGTGAGTCATAGAACACCATCTCTTCATTTCAATAGTCAACAGTCAGATGGGCAAGTTCCTTTTTCCCCGTGTAAAGTCAGTATGAATAATTTAAGTTGTGAACAAGTTCGAGCAAATATTGTTCAAGAAATTGTTGCTACTGAGCGAGATTATGTTAAACATTTGAAAGATGTTGTGGAAGTAAGTGCTACGTATTATAAGTAATTTACAAAGAATACTTGTTAATTTGAATTAATGTGCAATTGTTTGCTTCCTTGATATTAGTACTTTTAATGACTTCTGTTATAACATACTTCCTCTGTATTATTAAGAAATAGAATTGTTCAATATTTCTTACTCATGTAATAATTTTTTTTATCCTCCTTTTCAATTAGCAATCGATAATCAAATAGATTTTTTTGGTGTTAATATATATATATATTAAAAATTGTATTTTTTTGTAAAATATTACGCTATCAAAAGCAAGAAGAAATTGACTTAACAGATTTTTTTTTCCTGTTATCTTTTGCCATTACAGAAGGATGGCTGTTTTAGCTTGCAAATTTATGGTGGTACAGTCAAACCTCGTTAACGTGAATTACTTTTAATATGAACTGTTTCTACAAACCCTATCAAAAGGAAGATTAATTTAGCTATATGAGGATTAGTTAGTTACTGAGTTAGAATTAGTTACTGATAGCATGAACTACTGATAACATGAACAATTTTTTTGTCCCCCTTGAGATTCATGTTAACGAGGTTCAAATGTATTATGTAAAAAGTACAAAAAAAAATTCATAAAATTTTCGGAAATCATGAAATCAGCAGGTTTTTTTTTTTTTTTTTTCCTCTAACATTTTTGGAAAGTTTTGTCAAATAGTGTCTTTTCACTTAAATATATATAATATATATATATATATATATATATATCGTTATATACATCGTTTTACGAAATCGTTGCAGCTTTCAAAGCTTTATGAAGTATGCACCCCTTGATAAGTATGCTTCTAAGTTTAAGCATTTTCATCCAATTATTTCTGTGATTTATTATTTGTTTTCCCTCTGATAAGTTTAATGGTCGTTTTTTATTATCATTCAGGTCGGCGTAAGTAATTTAAGTTTTTATCGTAACTCATTGGTCCTTAATCTATATCGCAACTTATTGTGTAATTCCTTCCTCTATGTCAAATTTAGTTCTATATTTTAGTGAGCTGTTATTGTTTTAGTTCTATTAATAGGTAAATTTTAAGTTTAAATTTTATTACAATATCTATTATTTATATATATATATATATATATATTTAATATAAAAAGTCAATGTTGGGATTTCTTTAAATATTCAAATTAGAAATTCATATTAAAAAAAAAAAAAAAAATGAAAAAATCCTTTTCAACGAATTGCTACAGGATAGTTTAAAAAATCAAGTGTTGAAAAAGAGAAATTTTGAACCTTTCTAAAGAGAAAAAATATTAAAAATCCTTTTTTTTTTTTTTTTTTTTTTTTTTTGTTGTCAAAAGCAGGAAAAAATAGAACTTCATTTTTGAAGAAATTTTTTTAGCTATCTTTCTTCATATCTTTCTCACTCTTTGTTCTTCATTTTTATAAGCAGCAGGCCTCACTAGGCAGGCTTTTGAATTACAGTGATTCTGCCTTGAAAATTAATATTTTAATTATCTCAAAAATTAATTAAAATTCTAAACTTTAGTTCACCTTAAATAGATTTCTTGAAAACTGAACTATGTTATACTTAATAATAACCTTACTTTTTAAATTCCTATGCCATAGATCTTTCACTGCCTAATTCTCCATCAACCTCCACCGCTGGTTTTATCCCAAGTGGAGAAACCCAGGTTAGAAACTGTAACTGCTAGTCAAACATTTTTTATTCACCTTTAACTTGAGAAGCAAGTTTCTGAACTCTGTGCTCATCAACTTGCATTGAAAACCGTCTTGCTGATTGGCCGATATATATACGTGGCTCGTCAAACATTAAGCACTGCTCATTCAAGATGGGGGTTCATGCTTGTGCTTACAAATTACTGGTTTTTTCTTACTATACTGTATTGTATATATATATTGTCAGTTATTAATAAAATTGGAAAACAAGCAAGATTTATACACAACATAAGAAAACGAAATCTTTCTGGCAGATGTCAAAGAAAGGCTTTCTGTTATTGATTCCAAAGAAACAGTTTCTTTGGATTTAAAGGCTGAGGTTTTTCATGAAATAGCCAATGTAGTTAATTATATAATGTTAGTATAAGCTGCTGTCAGATATGGGCAATATACTTTTTAAAAAATGTATGATATATAAATACTCAACGTTTTCACTCAAAAAATAAGCAAATAATTTGACAAATTTTAAAATACACTATATACACTTGATACAAAAAGTATTAAGTAAGTATTTTTAACAAGAGTTGGCAACACTACAACAAATATAATAGGCTGATTTTGTTAAAATATATATATATTTATTTATTTATTTGATAAGAAATAAAACAATTTGTAATAGTAATGTTGAACCAAGATAAAATTTTTGTATATTTAAGAGCACTGCTTTCCTTGTGTATAAGTGGGAAGTCAATGAGTAATTTTTGAAACATATATTTTTAATAATTTAAAACAATGCTACAGATTTTTTTTTTTTCTCATTGTTATAAAAAAATTCAGATTAAATACATTTTTAAGGATGTCTGTAGGAATCATTAGTGACTCTTTTTTTTTTAAGTTACAAGATATGAAATCGTGTGTACTCACCATGGAAAATAATTTTACTGATTATAATTTTAATAAAAATGAATTGCATGACATAAATTTATATTGAAAAATACAGAAAAATGTTTTGTGGTGGCCACAATATATTAGTTTATATTTTAATATTTAAATGGCAAAGGATATAAACTGTTAATTGAAAAACATTTGACAATATCTAATAATTTAATGGGTTTTGAAGAGTAATTTATTTAAAAAAAAAAAAAAAAATTATAGATCTTATGAATTTAATTAGAATTCTTTACTCTCTCATCATGATGTTTGAATTTTAAATTAATTTTTTTTATATCAGATTTGAATAAAAAAAAAAAAAAAAAACTTCATGGTAGATTTTCTATTTTCTATTCATATTATAAATGATAAAAAGTTACATTCATACAATTTATTGAAGTATTTGTGTATAGATAACATTTTTAATTTTTTAAAGGGATGGGGGGACATTACGAAGTTTTTTTTGGATTACTGTCGTAAAATTAAAACTTGCATACATACTATACTGTTCGAATTAATTGGGACAAATGGAAAACAACGATTTTTTCTAAAACATTACATTTTAATTATTATATACCTTAAGTAAACTGATAAATCTCTATATTAGTACGAAGTATGTCCTCCTTTAGCAGAAATGACCTCTTCAACACGTATTGGCATTGACTCTACTAGTGTAGCGCAAATGTTCTTGATTTCGTCATCATGGAACCACACTTGTATAGCACTTTTTATCATTTGTTCTGTTGTCGTGCAATTCGTCTTAGCTAAACGATTCTTGAGAATATGCCATAAGTTCTCAATGGGATTTAGGTCTGGTGAATTACCAGGCCAATCAAGCACTTTTATTTTATTTTCCCACACAAGTCTGGACTAATTTCGAATTGTGACAAGGAGCCAAGTTATGTTGAAATGTTCCATCAAATGTTTCCATGAATGGAACAATCCTACTGCATAATATTTCTATGTATTTGACCGAATTCATCATACCTTTAAGAGAAACTAAGCTTCCAGTGCCATTTGTTGTGAAAAAACCCCAAAACATCTGTTTAGAAGGGTGTTTTACAGTCTGTTGAACATGATCTGGTCGCAGAGTTTCAACTTCACTTCGTCTAACTACACTTGATTTGTATCCCTGCACAAATAAATGTGTTTCATCACTTAAAATAACCTTCCAGTCGTTAACAGTCCATGATCAGTGTTTTTTGGCCCATGCTAAATGCTTTTTCATCCTTTTTAGAGTTAGAAATTGTTTTTTCCTCGGTCTTCTTGCCTTATGGCCAACTTCCAGAAGCCTTTTCCATACACTTGAGGTACTCACTTCAACACCATAATCCAATAAATCCTTTTGAAGGTCTGTGCTTTTCTTTATTGGATTTATTTTGCTATTTCTTATTAGAATTTTATGAGTTTTTGGAGTAGTTTTTCGTTTGCGCCCATGTTTTCTTTTTGGAGACAATGATCCAGAATCTTGAAATGTTCTTAAAATTATTGAAACACTCGATTTGCCCACACCAACTGCCGTAGCTATATCTCTCACAGTCATACAAGTGTATTTCATTAAGAGTAATTATTTTAGAACGCTTTCTCGGAGTAATATATATCTTTGAACAAGAAAAAGTGACATGTGTTACACGGAAAGTAAAATTATAACCACCAACTGCTCCACTGAAAGGCTCACAACTGAACTACTGATACACTAAAACCAGTCAAACGAGTAAATTATAGTCAAGGTCGATCTGTTACACTACAACTACTCAAATATAACCGGTTTGAGGCAGTAAGTGTTAATTATATCTTCTTCAAAACTATTTAAATTAGAAAGTAAATTAAAAAAAATATATATATTCATTTAATGCCTTGCTAAGTTCAAAATTTTCCTCTTAATTTTAAGCCCCACTAGTGACAGAGTGGTTCTGCACTCAGAGCTGTTAGATGGGAAGTGACGTGTTCGATCCCAGGTCCTGCTCATTGACCTAGACATTCTGAATTTCCGAGGTTTTCTGTGAAACTAGCATGAATACAGGCTAGTTTTGGAGCCTGTTTTCTTAGAAAGATTACCACGGTGGACACCCCACCTATAAACTTAGGAACCTAGAGTAGTTACAGTTGGCTGCAAAATTATCGAAGCGTTAGCAATAATTCGTATTTAAAATATGAGCACCTAAAACTATTTTGTTAAGTAAATATTTGTTGAGTCATGATCTTAGTCTTTTGCTGTTTATAAAAAAGTAAACTGATGATAAAAATTAGCAATCAAACTTTAAAGTCTAAATCAAAACAAAACTAAGACAGATATGTAGGTGTGTGTACAAGATGTCATTATAAATTTTATAAATTTTACTCCAAATTTAGCGGTGTAGAAATTAAAATTTTTTTATTTAAATATTTTTGAAAAAATTTCAATATTTTTTATATGTGTGTATATATAGTATATACAAATTATTGAATATATGCAATAACACTTTCTATCATAAACAGAAAACAATAACAATATTATAAAACAGAGTGCAAAGGAAATAAAACAATTTATGTATATGCATTTGGCTTCTGTTTACTGTTATTTACTCATGCTCTAACCTACGTCTAACCTATTATTTGAGGTAGACTGAGTTAATGAACCCGAGTTACATTTTAAGCAGTGCTGGCTCAGGTGAGTTAACAGAAAATAGAATTTCCTTCTGAACCTGCGGTTTATTGATAAACCAGCAGTTGAGGTTGACGGAGAATTAGGCAGTCAATGGAGGCCTTTATTATTCTCTGCAGCTGTATGTAAGGAGCTTTCAGTGAGACTGACAATATCTTTTGCTTGCAGCCTACACTTCAAAAAGTGGTGCTATGTTGTACACCCTTCCTTTTTTCAAACAATAAAGAAAAGTTTTATATAGGAATGACTAAACACAAAAGAACACAAATCAAACTAAAAATCAAGTAAAAGAATATATTTCAGATGTAAAATTGGGGAAAAACAGTAAAGCTTTAAGTAAAACATATCAGAATGAAAATATCAAAATTGATTTTGAAAGCATATAAAAGATAGCCGTCTATGAAAATTAAACATATGCAATCAATAGAGAAACCATAGAAATTTTAGTACCACATCGTATAATTAAAACCAGCCAGTTGGTAACCTTGACCAAATGTGGTGTCCCCTTTTTGAAGTGTAGACCAAGAGCAGATCTTGTCAGCCTCATTGAAAGTTCCCACCACGTATCAAACAGAGGATGATAGGGCCTTATCATCGAAACGTCTAGGAACTTGATTATTATAGATTGTTACATTTGTTGATTTATTAGGCAAATACAGATTTAAGAAAATATATAATTTTTTAGTTTGTTTTTCTTATGTTTTTTCTAAAAAATTATTTTATATGTTTATAGGGATATCTAAAACAAGTTCAGCGTCGGCCTGATATGTTTAGTAAAGAAAGAATTGAAACAGTGTTTGGAAACATCAAAGAAATATATGATTTTCAAAGCCAGTTTTTAATGCAGCTTGAAAATTGTTTGGACAATGATGCTCCACATTTGAGTCAATTAGGAAATGTCTTTCTAACACATGTAAAGTTCATTATTTTAAATATTTAGTCTTATTTTTCATGTTTAGCTATTGATTATCATATTAAGAAGTTGCATGTTGAAGATTGAATTATTTTGTTTTTTTAATACTCTAACAAAATAACCTATTTTTTATTATCTTAAAAACAATTTCCTCATTTGTGTAAAAAAAAATCATTTGCATCTGTTTTTCAAGGCATATTAAAAGAATTATTCAAGAACAACGTAGAAGGCATTTTTATATTAGTAAATTTCTTTCTCTTAATATAAATAACACAACTGAATATCACAAGTCATTGAATATAATTTAATCTGTATAATTTGTGTATCATTAAAAAAAAGCATTTTGAGTTATTGTACGGAATTTTTATTCTATGAAGATAGCTTTAATGCCTATTTTAATCTTATTTGTTGTAATATAATTAATACTATACATAAAAATACATTTAAAATATATTTTGTTTAAATATACATACTCACACATGCACACACACGTATATATTTTTTATGGTAACAATCAGAATGAAAAATAAACAGATGAATAATTTGCCATAACAACCCACAAAAACCAATTTGGTAACTAGTTAAAAAAATACTGCTTCAAATTATTTAAATAATTTAATTATTTATATTTGAAAAAAGAAGAATAGTACTCACAAGCAGACTTGGTGACTTTGCCAACGAATGTTATGTGAGAAATGCCTAGCTGGTAATCAGCCAGGGTAGCTTGATCATTTGAGCATCTGCACGTAAAGCAGAAGGCCCGGGTTCGATTCCTGGCTCTGGTATTTTTTCACATAGTTGGTATTAAAAAAAAAAAAAAAAAAAAAAAAAAAAAAAGGCATTCCACTCCCATAATTCTCTGAAAATACTCACTTAATTCACTAATAATTCTAGTGAAATTATAAAGTATATAGAAACATAAAAAGGAACTTTTTAACCCTCTCAAGCCGCAAATGACATCTCTACTTAAAATATAATTTTATTGCCTAAAAAAGTAATCTTATTGTTTTATTGTCTAAAAAAGTAATCTTATTGACTACATCCAACTTCATGATTTTAAGTTACAATTTTACGTCTCACACGATTTGGAGAGAGATTTCTAGCCTTATGCAAATTAGTCTCAAACCATTTCGAAGGCGTCTATATGAGTTACAAAAATTCGGTTCAAATGCTTAGAGGGTTAATGATTGTAGTCAAAAGTTATCTATATGAACTGACAATAACAAAATAAACCAAAAACAAAATATGAGAAAAGCTGAATTTATGGAACAGGGCACTAATAATTTCTTTTTTGAAATCTCATATTCATACCCTCCTAATTTTTTTTTCTGTTTGTTATTAAGATTTTCCCTTCAATTCGGCATGTGTTAACATTATCCCTGAGAGCTGATATTTTGCTAAAAATTGTTTAGGGTCAAACAGAAAAAAAATTAAAGTGTGCATATCGGATTTCAAAAAAAAAAAAAAAAAGACAAAATTTCTCCCTCATTTCAGGGACACCCTAATAAATAAATAAATAAATAAATAAATGAATTAAAAACTTTAACAAGATATACAACCTTTTATTACTTCATGTTTTCAATCTGCCGAACTAGTTTCCTCTGGGGCGCCCCAGAGGAAACTAGTTCGGCAGATAGAAAACATGAAGTAATAAAAGGTTGTATATCTTGTTAAAGTTTTTAATTAAATTAACTTCATGGTTACAAATTATTTTAAATAAATGAATACCGTATATTTCCGAATATAAACCGATCCGTATATAAGCCGAGAGTACATTTTTCCCTGCAGAAATTTGCCCAAAATTGCAAACCCGTGTATAAGCCGAATTGAAAAAATACTCTTTTTAAAGTTCCAGTATATCGCCAAAATGGAGAAAATATTGCCAATCTATACAACCTTCAGGATAATCTCTCAAATGAAATTGCGCGAAATGCGTGCTTATCCAATAGAATTCCTTACCTTGCTTAGCTATGACGTAAAACGTTGGCAGTGTGTTCGGCAACGGCAATAGTTTTAACTCGGGCAACCCTATCAGAAGGGAGGCAAACACAGACGCGAACGCAAGTCCCGGCAGCTGAAAACGATGGTTACCGTAATACCGGGCCGGCGCCAGGGACCTAACCCTAACGTGGATGATGCAATGCCGCCGCTGGATGTTTACATAAATAAGCCGTTTAAAGACCGATTGCATTGATTTTTTTTAATGACGTATCTAAATTATTTTGTATATTTCTACCTTTCAGTATTTTTATCAATGCTTCAAGGCAATCTTAAAAAAAAAAAAAAAATACTTCTATAAAAAAAATGAAGCTTTGCCGCTTTTGCTAGTGTAAGCCTAGAAACATTTTAAACAGAGATGATTTAAATTTAATTGTATAAATTAAAAATATGATCAGGAGTCCTGTTTTTTAAAGTTTCTCTTATACTATTTCTGAATTAGACAGAGAATTTACTCCGTTCGTGCACTCTGCCGATGACTTCAGTTACCGGAGGTCAAAAAGAAATGTAAACACACGTGATTACATCGAGCCTTTTGCAAAATAAATTTAAAATTACTAATTTAAGAGTTTTATATGTGATAATTATTTAAAACTAAGGTTTAACATCACTATTTTACTTTATATGTACTTTTTAAGCTTAAAATATATGTACTCAATCATTGTTTCTAAAGTACGTTTTTTGCTAGAAATGTAGATCCATATATAAGCCGACATATATAATTCAGCTTCCGAAAAATTTCCAAAAATTCTCGGCTTATACATGGAAATATACGGTAATTATATACACAGTCGAACCTTGTTAACGTGAACACATTTTTTATCCCCCTTGAGATTCACGTTAACGAGGTTTGACTGTATATGTATGTTATATGAATGAAGACAAGCATTATTGAGTTTTGATTAACAATACAATTTGATTTGTTAACAAGAATTGATAGTATCAAGATTTCTTCTGGAATATCTGATCGACAGAAAATTGTAAATATTTCCATAATAATATTAAAGTTTCATTTCTTATATAAATGCTTAATTTTAATAATTCACCTTCCTTCTCCCCCCTACCCTGGCCCAGAGTTTGTTTTCTGTTCTGCATAATACTGATGTATACCTTTTTATTATATATTTATTACTATTTTTGAAAGCCCAGTTCTTTATAAATATTGAGAAAATATTATTTAATACTTTAAAAAAAAATATTTTAAAAGTTAGTTTTAATGCTTACTTTTAAATGAAAACTAACTTATTAAAAGTTATTTCGTAATCTGTAATGATCTACTGGCTTAACATCTTAAGGGGTATTTCGTATAGTGAGCAAAAAAAAAGCTTAATTTCTAGTTTTGTCCAACTTATTCATTTTATATCAATAGGATTTGGATTTCAAAGAGCAAATAAACTATAAGATCTTTATTTATTTATTTTTTATGTATTTATTTTTGAAATATTCTGTAATTTATCAAATTATTATAAACCACCACACTATATAGGCTGGCATCTTTTTATTATTGATAGTAATTTTAATAAAAAATAAATTTCTAAATGTTTACATAAACAGTCGAACCTCATTAACGTGAATTACTTTTAACATGAACTGTTTCCACAATCCTGGTCAAAAGGATAATTTGTTTAGTTATATAAATATTACTTACTGATAGCATGAACAAATTTTTTATCCACTTCAGATTCACGTTAATGAGGTTCGACTGTATGGCTAAATGGTATCAAAAGGTTTTGAATGAAAAGTTAAAGAAACCCTATATTAAAAGTAAAATATGGAACTTTACCAGAAGTTTTAAGAATTTTTGTTAAATATAGTGTAAGACTTTTTAAAATGTTTCCATATTTTATTCTAGAAAGAAGAATTCAAAATGTATTCCCAGTATTGCAATAACCATCCTTTAGCTGTCAGTGAATTGCAAGAGCTTTACTGTGATTCTCAGTACATCCACTTTTTTGAGGTAATTAGTATGTATTATATTTGTGCGTGTTAAGCCATATAATGTTAAAATTCCATCCAAGTAATAATAAAGTTTGATATTCAATTTTGAACTGTAATATTTATAGTGTTTAAATATTTTTTTTTTTTTTTTTTTTTTTTTTAGGCATGCCGGCTATTACAAGAAATGATTGATATATCTTTGGATGGATTTTTGTTGACTCCAATTCAGAGAATTTGTAAATATCCATTGCAGTTAGCAGAGCTTCTGAAATTTACTGATTCAAACCATCCAGATCATGTTCCTGTAACAAATGCATTGGCAGCTATGAAAGAAGTTGCAGAACTGGTTAATGAACGTAAACGAAGAATGGAATGTCTTGAACGAATAGCAGAATGGCAAAACACAATTGAAGGCTGGGAAGTAAGTGAAATAATTTTTGTATAATATATAATTTTTTTTCAAGCAATGTATAAGAAAAGTTTTATTATAAATTACGTTAACCTAATGTTATATATATATTTTGTTTTTAATAACTCTTTACTTTTCAGTTGTTAGTCATGTAAAAATTGACATATAAAAGCATATTTGTTCTTTGAATTTTTATAATTTTAAAAAGAAAGTTTTGTTTAACAAAATTTGTGTGTGTGTGTGTATTATTCTCTATAAATGTGTTGGATTTCAAAAAAAAAAAAAAAAAAATACCCTAGGATTTTGATGGAGGTTACCTTTAGGCTTTTGGGATTCCAAAATACAATATGGCTATTTTTAGAAAGTGTGCGTGTGTCTCCAAATTTTTTGGATGTTATATCTCATTAAGTAATAGACCAAATTTAATATAAGTTTATACTTGTTGAAGTTATATTAAATTAATTTTGATTTAAATTAGTGTTAAATAGCTTTTGGTGAATATGGCTCAACAGGTGGCTCTGTCATGCATTTTTTTTTTTTTTTCAAATTTTTTAATATGGCAACATTGGACAAAATTTTGTATAAATGTACATAGTGTTTATTTTTAACCAAACATTGTGGAATTCAATAGAATTATTTATAATATTAATAGCCAGTTACAGGGTGTCTACTGGTCATAGAAATCATGAAAGTCATGAATTTTAGTAACTCAGACTTTTCAGTGATTTAAGAGAAAATTAATTGTAAAGTTTTTTTTTTTGGACAATTTTCGATGATCAGAGAGATAGTTGCCTGCCTGTAAAGTTGTTTTTTATTCAAGACTATGTGCATGCTCAAAAATTTCTTTTTCCTTATTTGTAAACAATGCCTTTGAAAAATGGCAGGGTATCTTTATCCCATGATGCTACAGGGTTAAATCCTGATAAGCTAATTCACGTGATTCTGAAAAGGCCTTCTTACTCTTTTCTTTACCATTAACACTCTTACAAATGTGTTCTTTGTCTCTGTTATTGTTCTTCTTACAGTAAGATTCGGACTTATATTACAATTACTTATATTGCAAACATAAAATTTATATAGAACTGGGTTATAACAAGTTAGAAAACGATGACACAATTTGCTCTTTATAAGTACTCATAAAAATCATATCTATCAAAAAAATATCGAAAATAAAAATTTAGTGGCTAAAGATGAATTAAAAAAATAAATAAAGACTTACTCATTATAATACATCTTTTAAACAAAAGAAAAATATTTTAGATAAATTGGTGTATATAAGGTTGATTTTTTTATACCAACTATGTGAACAATGCCAGCGCCAGAAATCGAACCTGAGCCCTCTGCTTAATGTGCAAATGCACTTCTGCTTAGCCACCCTGGCTGAAAATCTGCTTTTCTCTCTCTCTAATTTCAGTTCTTACACTTTTCGTATTTTCAATGGTATTTTATTTTTGATTTTTTTCTGTGATATTTCTATCATTCTTTTGAAATGATAACACTTGGAGAACAATGCTATTTGACATTATCTTTTTATTATTTTGATGAAGTCAATGGAGAGCTCTTAAACACATCAAACAATCACATTTCTAAAGTAATTCAAATTGATACTTTTGAGATTTTAGGTATTTTTGTCTAGGACTTACTCAAAAAAGTAAGAATTAATTCAAATCAACGTAGTTGTTGCCATTCTTTTAGTTCTACAAAAGTTGAACATACATATTATTAAATGTACACAGCAGGGTGGCCAGCAACCTGAAAATCAGGCAAAATTGTTTTTACTAAGTAGGATATTCATTTGCAGATACAGTAAAAGATCTTTATAATGCAAATCTAAAAACACAAGGTTGTGCATTATATAAAATTTTGCATTATGTAGATCATGTTCTACATGTCCTTAAATTTACCTTGTAAACAAAGCCAAATATGTCTGAAACATATCAAAACAGAGTAGGGTATTTTTAAGTTACATTCCTTGAAACAGATGTTGGGTAGATCATAACTTTCATTGTAAAATTTGTTTTACAAATATTGTCCATATATATATATGTACCAAATCATTCATTATAGTACTCTTTTGAAAAAAAAAAAAGTCATTAAAAAGTTCTTAGATAAAGAAAAATAAATGTATCACACTTAGTTCTCTACAGAGTAACTTTTTTTTTTTTAAGAAAATGTTTCTTAACTGCAAAATTCATTGTTTATATCTGAGAAATTGTGCATTATATAGAGAATTGATATGCATTATATAGAATTTGTGCAAAAAAAAAAAAAAAAAAAAAAAAAAAAAGAAAAGAAATGAAGACTTATAATAAAACCTTGAACAAGTGAATTGACTGAATCTAATTTCACCGCTTAACTTTAAAGGCTTTAATGGGAGGGGGGGGGGACACAGGCAACCCAAAATTTTAGATTCTTACTAGCAGAGTATATCTAGACAGTCCATGATATGAGAGGAAAAACTAACCTAAAATGTTTAAACTATTTAGAATAGTTATTTAAAAATAAAATCAAAAGCTGGGTGGTTCACAGCTTTCCATTAACTTGCTTTGAATCTCTACAAATATCTTTCTATAAATTTACACTATCTTAAAGAATTTTTGTTATGATTGAGAAAATTATTATGCAAGATCTTTTTTTTTTTAATATTTTGGCAACTTATTTAAAATTAATTTTTTTTCATACTGTCACAAATTTTCCTTCTTACTATGATTTATATAGTCAATATCTTTTAATATTTATTTAATTTCTTAATTAAAATTTTAAGAATAATTTCTTTATACTATAGCATTATATATTATGCAAATAAAATAAAAATACAGCTTTACAAGCATTTTGACACATTGCTTGTATAAGGTTTGATTGATCTTACTGTGGCACTGAAATGCATTCAAAAACCTTAATCATTGGAATTCAGGGGCCTGAAATGATGTTATCCTTCTTCAACACAGTCTCCAAGACAGCTTATCAAGTAGATGCAGATATGTAGAAGTTTATTGAAGTAAACAAAGCAAAATAGTTTGTTGAAATTGTCCAGCAATATTTCATGGTCAGCTGTTCAAGGTGACTATCAATCTTGAAAATCAAAAATGAGCCCTGAAAATACTGGAAAAGTATGGAATAGTTAGGAAATTTGATTGATATCTTTAAAAGTCAGGGAATTTTTACTACATTTTGAAAAATGTCATTAACCTACACCATGACCAATAAGTTCTCATACAACTTTTGAAGCACGTTAAAAAGTTGTACATATGTGTTACTGTAGTCCAATTATTTTGCAGACAATTTAGTGTTAGGTATAAAGCTATTGCAAGTGTAAATGTTGTACTAATTATTATTTTCCTTTATCTAGCTAGAATGAAAAAATTGTGGTAAATAAATTCATCAAAGGAGTGTAGCCGATTGAAATTTTCAGAGACTTGAAAGCCCTGGGGGGTGAAGAGAGATTTCATTTGCAGAACTATCAGAAGGTGTAATGAGAGGTTATCTGTCGATGACAGAAAAAGACCTGGCAGACCGAGGTTCGTTAGGACGAAAGAGGCTGTGAAAAGGGTCAGGGAAAGGATACGACGAAACGGACAAAAATCTGCTAGAAAACTAGCACGAGAGCTCAGATATATCGAGGGGATCAATGTTAAACCTTCTGAAAAAGGACCTTGGGTGCAAGGTTTATAGAAAACGTATAATTTGCGGAGTTTCGTATTCTGTTAAGATGAAAAGGAAACAAAGGGTGGAAGAAATTCTTGGTTGGCACGCTGGGGATGAATTTGTCTTTTCAGACGAGAAACTATTCATTTTACAGCAAAGTGTGAACCCCCAAAATGACAGAGTATGGTCAGTTTCTATTGATAACATCCCTGAGGGACAGCATTACGTTCCACGTTATCAAAATGCTTCGTCTCTGATGATTTAGGCTGCTATTTCAAAAAGCGGAAAACTCCAGTTAATCTTCATTGATAAAGAGGTAAAAACCAATGCCCAATATTATGAAACTGAGGTTTTGGAAAAAGTTTTACTACCAAATGTCCAGAATATGTATGGGGTGGAATATTTCTGCTTCCAACAAGATGATGCTCCTTCTCATACCGAACGTTTGGTACAGGAGTCGTGCAGTCAAAATTTAGCTGACTTTTTGCCAAAGAACGAATGGCCTCCCAACTCCCCAGATCTGAACCCGTTTGATTATTTTGCATGGTTATATATGCTCTCCCAACTGAATAACTATAAAATTACTGATTTGAGCAAATTCAAAAATGTAATTCAAATGATATCACAGGAAATGTCAATGGAAGCTGTACGTGCCGCATGTGATGGATTTGAAAAGAGACTTAAGCTTGTTAAGAAACTAAAAGGCAGAATTATTCCAAAGCATTTATTGTAAAGATACTCAATGATTACTACTTTAATTTTATGCAAAAAGTTTTTGTATGATTTACTTTGTGTTACTGTAATGAAAATTTGAAAGTGTATGAGAACTTACTGGTCACAGTGTATATTGAACCCAGGAAATTTCAAACCAAAATTGATGTTTTACATAATGTCACATGCCAAAATAAAGAAAATGTCTGGAAAACTCTTGTAAAATCAGATTTGAAGTGTTAAAAACTTATTACCCAGGATTAAAAGTAATTAAATAATTTTAGAAAATTTGGAGTGGAAGGATGATTTTTTAATTAAGGTTGATAAATAAAGACTTCACAATTAAATAAGTAGAAAACTATATAATGATAGTGGAAAAAAATATAGGTCTCTCATCTAAAATTAAATTCTATTTAGGACAGAATTTTAATTTATGAATTCCTCAAAAAAGGAGAATTTGAAATAGTTTTGTCCTTAGATAGCATTTTTTATTTATTTATTCTGTCTTTGATGTTTATAGATGTGAGTTTGTCTATAATTATGATTCCCAAGTAATGAATCTATTGCTGTAAAGTTGTTTCTATTATGCCTTAAATGATTAAAAAAAAATTTAAAGCTTCGTTTTTTAAAAGCATTATTTAAATTTACAATTGTCTTCCATAGGGTCCTGATGTGTTGGATACTAGTTCAATCCTTATTCATTGTGGTGAAGTCACTAGAGTATCATCATCTTGGTCACGAGATATCTATTTATTCATATTTGACCATTTGTTGATATATTGCAAAAAGGTAATTCACATTTTCTATCAAAAATAATTTTTAATACTGTTTTCTGACAAACTTTTCCATTCATGTTTGTTATATTAAGAGAAACTTCACATTACATATATCTGAAAAACAGTACAATTAATTTTCAAGACTTCAGATGTGTAACTCGTAGTTCATATTACTATATGATTGTGAAAATCATGATTAATTGTAAAGTGAAGGGGGGGGGGAAATACCTCTTTGAAGAAAGATATGTTTAAAACTATTGAATTAGTGTTAAAATCATATTAATTTGAGCACTTTTACTCAATATGTCTGTAATTGTTTTCACCCACTAAGAAACAGTGAAAAAAAAAAAAAAAAAACTATTTAACTGTGTTTGATTTTTTTTCTTTAGCTGTTTCCCTATAAATATAAAATAGTGACATGTTATATTATTTTAAGGGAGCACCATATTTCACTTAAAATGACAATTTTTACTGCTGTTTTTTTTTGTTGTTGTTTGTTTGTTTGTTTCTGTTTCTAGCAATTTGTAATACATGTTTGTGGCATGTTCAAACTTTTTATAGTAATATTTATTCTATCTAAGCGTGGGAAAAATTATTGTTAAAAGAAAAAGAAGAAAATTGTATAAAATAAAGTAATTACTTTTCAAATATTGAATATTTAAAAAATTAAAAAAAATCCTTTTTGTAGAATCTTGTGGTTTTAGACATATTTAATGTGCTATTATATTACACTATTAAATTAAATAAAGCAATATTCAGTTATAATTTTTTATTCGAAGAATGCTAAATAAATTGAAAGTTTATGATATAAGAATACGTAATTAACAGTGGCGGCTCAGAAATGACATTTTGGTGCTGCTGCATTAAAACATCTAGAAAAAGTATGTAGAATAGAATCATTATTCATCTTATTGGCTTCTTTTATTTCAAGAATCAACGTAAATTTGTTGACATTTCAACAGCCAATCAGAAGAAAAAGTTTTCCATGCTAAGACTGTTTTTAGTCACTACTCTGCAGCCCTCCCAAAGCATTACTCACGAGCCACCACTGATAATTAGATATGCTTTTTAATTTCTGCAAGAATCTTGAAAAGGTTACAAAATTCTGTGCAATAATATATTTGATATACTTACTCCACATATTTCTGTATTTGTTTTCGTTATGGAATATCAACATGTTTTGGAATTATTATTTCAGGACCTATTGAAACGGCATACATATGCATACAAAGGAAGATTAAATCTAGATAACTGTGATATTGTGGATGTAGAAGATGGGAAAGGTAAGTTTGAGATTATAAACTAAAGTTCTATAGCATATATGTTTTGCATAGAAGCAATATATACTGTAAAATTCCGATAGTAACACCCCCCCCTCTTTTTTTTTTCAAGGGGAAATTTGTCAAAACTGGGGGAGGGGGTTATAACCGGAAGTTTCACAATCTTTTTTAAAAGTATAAATTTATTAATATTATAATACACCGTGACCAATAAGTTCTCATACACTTTAAAATTTTTATTACAACAACACAAAATAAATCATACAAAAACTTTATGCATCAAATTAAAGTATCAATCATTGTGTATCTTTTAGAACAAATGCTTTGGAATAATTCCGCCTTTTAGTTTGTTAATGAGCTTAAGACTCTTTTCAAATCCATCACATGCGGCACGCACGGCTTCCATTAACATTTCCTGCCATATCTTTTGAATTTACTCAAATCGGTGATTTTGTAGTTATTCAGTTGGGAGAGCACTGATGACCACACAAAATAATCAAGGGGGTTCGGATCGGGAGAGTTGGGGCCATTCGTTGTTTGGCAAAAAGTCAGCTAAGTTTTGACTGCACCACTTCTGAACCACACGTGTGGTATGAGAAGGGGCATCATCTTGTTGGACATAGAAATATTTCGCCCCATACATACTCTGGACATTTTTGAGTAAAATATCTTCCAAAACCTCAGCTTTATAACATTGGGCATTGATTTTTACCCGATTATCAATGAAGACTAACAGGAGTTTTCCTCTTTTGGAAACAGCGACCCAAACCATCAGAGACGAAGCATTTTGGTAACACGAAACGTAATGCTGGCTCTCAGTGATGTTATCAACAGAAACTGACAATGCTCTGTCATTTTGGGGGTTGAGACTTTGCTGTACAATGAATAATTTCTTGTCTGAAAAGACAAATTCCTCCCCAGCGTGCCAAGCAAGAATTTCTTCCACCCTTTGCTTCCTTTTCATCTTAGCAGACTCCGAAACTCCGTGAATTTTACATTTTCTATAAGCCTTGCACCCAAGATTCTTTTTCAGAATGTTCAACATTGATTCCTTCGATATTTTGAGCTCTCGTGCTAGTTTTCTAGCAGATCTTTGTCCGTTTCATTGTATTTTTTCTCTGACGTCTTTCACAGCATCTTTTGTCCGAACGGACCTCGGTCCGACAGATCTTTTTCTGTCATCGACAGAGGACGTCTCATTATACCTTCTGATAGTTTCGTAAATGAAATCTCTCTTCCCCCCTAGGGCTTTCAAGTCTCTGAAAATTTCCCCCGGCTGCTCTCCTTTGGTGAATTTATTTATCACAATTTCTCTCAATTTCTTCATTCTACATAGATAAAGAAAAATTGTAATTAGTACAACATTTACACTTGCAATAGCTTTATACCTTTCACTAAATTGCCTACAAAATAATTGGGACTACAGAAATAAATATGTACAACTTTTTAACGTGCTTCAAAAGTTGTATGAGAACTTATTGGTCATTGTGATGTTTTTCCTATACAGGTTTAACGGAGGCTTTAAATATTGCTTGACTAAGCATAGAATCCATTGCTAGCTGTTTAAATTATAACTTTATTCAACAGCCACAAAACATATAGAACAACAACCATTTTCAAACTCTAAACTAATATCAATTTTAACACAGAACGTGCGCTCGCATGACTAAAACCATGGAGTTACATTATAACACATCTCCCTTCCTTTCAAAGTTATAAGTCAAGTCTCTGGGGTGGTCGAATAGTCCTACCACTTCTTGTAACATAAGGCTTGGTCACAGGTCTTGTGGGAGAGGTACATTTTGGTGATATATTTCTGGAATTTTTGTTGGTTGGCGGAGACTTTATTCCAGATCCCATATCAGTTGAATGATTATTCTCGGGGATATCTATTCCTTCATCTGATTCAGATTCTGGCTCGAAATCTGGCGATGGTACTAGATGCTTCCTATTTCTTCTATAAAATCTCTTTCCGGATTGAACAAGATATGATCTCGGAAATGAGGTTTTCTGTAACACTTTTCCTGTCACTCTTTTGTCAGTAACCCATACTCCCTGTCCTTTCTCAAGTTCTGATAGAATTCTTGTCCCGTGGTGTCTGTTGTAATTTCTTTCTTGTTTCTCTATTCGTTTTCTCTCCTTGCCTTCTAAATCAGTTTTCTTGATCAATTTAGGAAGTAGTTGAGAATTAGCTATTGGGAGAATTGTTCTTATTCTCCTTCCCATTAGGAGTTCTGCGGGACTATAACAGTTTTCCAGTGGGGTTGCTCTGTATTCCATTAGCAGGGTTCCCCTTTGAGCTTTTGAGAAGGGCGTCGCGCCCTGCCTGCCCTTTAAATTTTTATGAGCGCCCTAACTGCCCTTTAAAGTACAAAAATGCGCCCTCCTTGCCCAAAAAACGCACCCTTTATGCCCGAAAATCGCGCCCTTCTTGCTCCCAAATTTAACCACCACGACCCAAAATAGCGCATTTTTTCTCCTTTTTAAATATTCTTAGTGCTTTATTAATACAAATTTTCTTTCTAGAAGCTTTTTCACTTTTCTGTGTGTTCTACTTATTGCAAAAGCGAGTTGACACTTAGCAGGTGCATAAACTATTTATCAGCGTAAACATAGTTGCCGTCGAACTTCTTTAAATGACCCTGCAGCCTGCTGGCTATAAGGGTGGGGTGGGGAACAGTGCCTCCCCGGTGTTAGCAAAAAAAGAACGGGAAAATATGGAAGATATTGCTCTTTTCTTATATTCCAATAATCCTTTTGCATCATAAATCATGTTTTTTTTTTTTTTTTAATCTTTAAAATCACGTTGACAAAAATAACAAATCTAATTACTTTTATGATCTAGCTGAAGAACCACAAAAATCATCGTTAAGTTCAATCTCATAAATAAGTAAAAAAAAAAAAAAAAAAAAAAACATTGACTCAGGAAAGAGAAGTGTTTGTTTACATTAGATGAAAAACCACAATCAATTAGAATCAAAAGCTGAAAGAAGGGGGAATGAAAAGGAAATCTAGATTGTGCAGTGCTTTGATATTTATTTACACGTTAACCACAGACAAGGATATTCTTTTTATCTGTGACAATAACAAAAGTTCATTTATTTTAATGATATTTTGAAATTTGTGTAAAAATGCTCTCGCATTTCGGTAATTAGTCACAAAATTATTACAAATATCACAAATCATTAAAAAAAAAAAAAAAAAAAACTTTTTTCATCGATTAGCGTAAAATTAAAGCCTACCTTAGGTATTGCTATTAAACATAAATTTTGATAATTAACGGCAAAATTATTACATACTTCCGCTATCGGCTAAAAAAAATATTGTGAATTTAGAAAGTCAGCTTTTCATAAAAGCACGGATTTTATTAACATCGGAATAATAAAGTATTTCATAAATAGTTGCAATTAAACGTAAATTTTCGAAAGTTAGCGGTGAAATCGAAATGATCCTGTATTTCCGAAATCGGCTGCAAAATTACTGCATATTTTCAGATTAAACTATAAAAACAACTCAAATTTTATCGATTAATGACGGAATAGATAATTATTTGGAAATTTAGCTTTGAAAAGAATGTGATTTTAATCTTTGCAGCAAAATAATAGAGTATTTCGATTCTTACAGTTTCCTTTTTACTTTCTTCTATATTTAATAGAAGAAAGTACTGGATTCGTAAAAATTTTCGACTTCCGGTTTTCGACAGATTTACACGTTTTGAGAGGTCTAGAACATGATTTGACCATTTTTAGACAATGTCTGTCTGTGTGTGTATGTGTGATAAAAATTTTGTGGCAACTGTATCTCTGGAACTACAGCTCAGAATTGTATATAAATTTATATGTCGATACACCTTGACTAAATTAGTACCTATCAACTTTTGGTGAAAATCGCTCAACAGGTGGCGCTGCTATACAGCGATTTCCGAAATTTAAAGGAGGCTATATATCAGGTTCTATTGCATATAATCGAACAAAACTTGATTTTTAAGAAGGTCTTTATGAGACATTATGATGATTCAATGTAAATGTTTATCGGCCAATAGGTGGCGCTGCTATACATCAATTTCTGCAATTTATGGGAAGACTATATTTCAGGAACTACTGTACAAAATTGCATATAAATTTATATGTAGATGCACCTTGACATAAATTAGTATCTATCAACTTTTAGTGTCAACCACTCAACAGGTAGTGCTGCTGCACAGTGTTTTCTGAAATTTAAGGAAAGGCTATATCTCAGGTTCTATTGTGTATAATCAAACAAAACTTGACATATGCAAAGGCCATTATGAGACATGCTGATTCAAATTGGATGCATATAAACCAATAGATGGCACTGCTACACTGGAAATTTCCTCGATAATGGGAAGGCTATGTCTCAGTTTGTATGGCATATAACTGTACAAAATGTGATATGTGAGATACTCATTTTCAAAGCATATTTTTAAAATGTTATTTATAGACAATAAAACTTTCTCTGGATATTTGGTGTTAGCTTTCTCTAAGATGAAAATCATTTGCATTCATCATGTTAGATAATTTTAATAAATAATAGTTTTAATAAATTATTTGCCCTTAGTGAATTTGTATAGGAAATATAGAAGAAAGTCTTGTGGTGACCACAATATACTATTTTTTTTTTCCCCACAAAATAAATATATTAACCTGTGATACTCTTTGATGGTTAGATAATGCAGAGTTCAAAATTTAAAGACCTCTGATTTTCATGCTAGTTATTTTGTTTTTATAGAAACTTCTCATTTTGGGTGTTAAATTTGCCTTATATGTATAAGAACTTTATAAATTTAACTCATTATAGGTACAAATAAGTACTTTTAATAATAACCTATATAAGTATTCCATCCTCCATTATTCATTCTACAGCCAAGTAACAGTTTCCAGGGATTTTGCATGTTGGGTAGTTTTATCCCTAATAGTTGTAGGAGCTACATTTTTAGATATCAAAATTCAAAAGAATATTTTATTTACTATTATTGAAATCCAGCAAACAAAGTGAATAAATTCCAAGGAACTACTAAATTTACTAACTGATTGTAACATTAGAAATTAGCAATAATACCTAAAAAATTGGGAACTATTAAAAAAAATATCATTAATTAATTAAATCGAACTTTTTATCAAATTATTTGATTAGAACGTTTAATATTTTTCTTTAATAATCACTAAAAAAGGTCTTTGGTTTTTATCTTAAGAAATTTGCGAAAATCTTATTAAAGATAATTTTTATTATAGTTCTTTACTTTCATTTCAACATTTATAAGATTTTCAAGAGCTTTTTACATATTTTTCAGGAAGCAATTTTAATACTTTTTATTAGGTTTAATAGAACTATAGTTAGAGATAAAAGAATGTGAAAAAATAAATTTATTTATTTAATTTTTGCTGACTAATTTGTACATCTAGTGGGGGGGGGGGGGGGATTACTGATTGCTTAACAACTGCATTTATAAATATAATAAAATTATTTGTAATTTTGGAGGCTATTTTTTGCGAAGCGATATGCCCTTTTTATAAAATGTGCCCTTTTCCATTCTCCACAAATGTGCCCTCTTTTTATAGCACCCCCCTGCCCATTTTCCTTGGTAGCAGCACCCTGCCCTTTTTCAAACCTAGGGGGAACTCTGCATTAGCGCAAGATAAGGATCAGCAGATTTCTTGATACGCATTTTGATTGTTTTTAAGTTTGATTCTATAAATCCATTACTTTGGGGAAATTTCGGACTGCTTGTGATTTGTTTGAAACCGTAGCTTCTTGCGAACTCCTTAAATTCTCGTGTTCTCATTGGATCGAACTGTGGACCGTTATCCGTTCTGAGTATTTCTGGAATACCATGACGAGAAAATATAGATTTGCAATGTTTAATTATTTCTTCCGAAGTCAAAGTTTCAAGTTTCGAAATTTCAGGATACCGTGAATAATAATCTGCTATAAGGAGGTACCACGAATTCTGGTATTTGAAGAGGTCAAGGCCTACAACTTCCCAAGGTCTTTCTGGAAATGGCGTCGGAATTAGTGGTTCATGCCTGTTGCTCGATTCTTTGATACAAGCAGGACAATTATTCACTTTTTCCTCAATCTCTTTGTTAATTTTTGGCCAGTATACAGAACATCTCGCACGAGCTCTACATTTAGTTATACCAAGATGTCCTTCGTGAATCTTTTTCAGCACTTCAGTTTGGAGCGACTTTGGGATTATTATTCTACAACCTCTCATTAAAAGACCATCTTGTATAGAAATTTCAAAGCGATGTTGCCAAAACGGTACACAGAGCCGATCTACATCTTTCTTCGAGGGCCATCCTGTCATCGCGTACGAAGAAAGTTTCTGGCAGGTAGTATCAGATTGTTGTGCTTCTTGAAATTCTTTCAGCCTATTAGAAGTTGCTGGAAGATTATTAGTGATCATCTGAATGTATGCATCAATTTCTTCTTCTAGTTCGTCATTTTCACATGATTGCTCTCTTGGACTTCTAGATAAAGCATCGGCTGCATAAAGATTCTTCCCTGGAACATGAGTAATAGTGTATGAATATCTAATCATTCTTAATCTGATTCTTTGCAGTCTAGGAGAAAGATCGTCTAAATACTTCCTTGAAAGAATTTGAATCAGCGGTTTATGGTCAGTTTCAATCAAGAAATGAGACCCTGTTAAGTAATCTCTGAATTGTTCACATCCCCATGCTACAGCTAATGCTTCCTTTTCGATTTGGGCATAGCGACTCTCAGCCGATGTTAATGTTCTCGATGCATAGGCGATTACGAAAGTTTTTCCATCTTCCAGTTTTTGACGTAGAGTGGCTCCCAGACCATAGGATGATGCGTCTGTGGTGACTATAGATTCCTTATTAGGATCAAATATTTTTAAAACTGGATCTGAAGATAAAATTTTCTTCCACTCTTCAAATGCGTTTCTCTGTTGATGATCCCATACAAATTCTCGCTTGTTGCTAAGCATCGACGTAAGAGGATACATTAATTCTGCGAAATTTGGAACAAAACGTGCTAGATAATTGGCGAATCCTAATAGTTGTTTCAGCTCTTTTTTATTTCTTGGGGGTTTATATTCCTTAATTGCTGCAACTTTTTCATCATCGGGATGGATTCCTTGGCTGTCAATTATATGACCTAGAAACTTTATACTTTTAGTTGAAAAAATATATTTTTTCTCATTTAAAGTCAAGTTGGCATCTTTTAATCTCTTGCAAACCTCTCTTAATCTTTGATCATGTTCTTCTTGAGTGGATCCCCAAATCAGAATATCGTCCATGTGACAAGCAGTGCCACTTAAATTCTCCAACAACTGAGACATTCTTCTTTGAAAATGCTCCGGAGCTGATGAGATTCCAAACGGTAATCTTAGAAATCTGTATCTCCCAAATGGTGTAATAAAGGTAGTGAGAAATGAAGACTTTTCGTCTAACGGTATTTGCCAAAAACCTGAGTTTGCATCCAATTTTGAAAATATCTTGGCACCTGACAAAAGACTTAATGTGTATTCAACATTGGGTAGAGGGTGCAATTCTCTCAAAACATTTCTGTTAAGCTGTGTCAAATCCACACAGATTCTGAGTTGTCCATCTTTCTTTGGAACTATAACTATTGGCGAACACCATTCTGCAGGCTCACTAACAGGTGTTATGACTTTTTGCTCCACCATCTTCTTTAACGCATCTTCGGTTTTCTTCAGTAAGGGTATAGGAACGCGTCGAGGTGAGGTAACTGCATATGGAACACTGTCTTTCTTCAGCTGTATGGAATAACAACCTTTCATTAGTCCAAGTCCTTCAAAGAGCTCTGGAAATTCTATTCTGGGGTTGTTGACTACTACTTGATCAAAATTGCTTATATTTGGTCCTAACCCAAAAGAAATCAATGCTGGTTTTCCTAAAAGACTTGTTTGTAGACCATCAATTACATAGATGTCTTCTTTACAATATTTCCTTTTAAAGTTTAAATGTGCATTGAATTTTCCTAAAACTTTCAAAGGATTTCTATCCGGGCCGCATAGGACTTTATGAACTGGCTCCAATTTAGTTTTCTTGGCTAGCGAGCGATAAACTGTTGTAGAAATTGCGGAGTGATCAGCGCCAGTATCTATCTTGAATTTTAAATCTTGATTTTCTATTTTAACATCGATTGTCCAATCTTCATTAATTTTCCCTAAGTGAAAAACTATGTCTAAAAATGAAATCGATGAGCCTTTAGAAAAAAACAGACCTTTTCGTAATGCCCGATCTTGGCGCATTTTCGACATTTGGCATCTCTAGCAGGACACATTCTTTTGTCATGTTTTTGTTTTCCACACCATTTACACTTTTCATCTTTCTGTGAAAATTTAATATTTCTCGGCATTGTGCTTTTCTCGTTAAATTTATTCTCCTTTTTATTTTGGAAATTATTCTGGTAACGAACAGTTTTATTTGAGCCCATAACATTTAAGGAAGTGGCTCTTTCAGCTTCGCCAAGTTTTAGTTGTTGTTGTTTAATGGATTCACTAAGACGTACCTTTTCTGTAACTTTTGTTAATGTTAATTCACTATCTAATTGTAACTTTTCGCTTAAGGCTTCATCTCTTATTCCAACTACAATTCTGTCCCTTATTAATTCATCATGTAAATTTCCATATTCGCAACTCTCAGCTAGACGATATAGTGCCGTAATAAAGTCATTAACTCTTTCTCCTTCGAGTTGAATACGCTTATTAAACTGCGCTCGCTCGAAAATAGTATTCTTTTTTACTACAAAATGCTCATTGAATTTTTTCAGGACTATTTGATAATCTTCTGCTTCTTCTGTGCTTAACTGGAACGAAGCAAAAATATCTTCAGCTTTATTGCCCATGATGTAAATCAATGAGTTTATTTGCTCACCATCTGATTGCTTGTTCAAACCAGATGCAACTCTATACCGTTCAAAACGAGTTATCCATTTTGACCAATTAGCTGGAGTAGAAAATGTAAATGGTTCTGATGGCGTAACTTGAAATGAATGCCTTACAACACTAATTTTATCAGTTTCCATCGTAGTTGAAAATTTTAGAATAGGCTTCGCTCAATATCGGTAAATGCAAAACAAATTATTTTCACTTTACTGCTTTTACTGTTTTTCCGCTGCCACCATGTGATGTTTTTCCTATACAGGTTTAACGGAGGCTTTAAATATTGCTTAACTAAGCATAGAATCCATTGCTAGCTGTTTAAATTATAACTTTATTCAACAGCCACAAAACACAAAACATATAGAACAACAACCATTTTCAAACTCTAAACTAATATCAATTTTAACACAGAACGTGCGCTTGCATGACTAAAACCATGGAGTTACATTATAACACAGTCATGGTGTATATAATAATGGTTACTAAATTCTATTAAAAATATAATAATACTAATTATTATTTATTAAATTTTATTAATATTAAACAATTTTTATTTATCAGTTTAAATTTTTGTTTTATAAACAAAAAGAAAATGTATTCGGAATAACAGTAACAGACACATGATAAACAAATCACGATCGCGAAGTGAAGCAGTCTAGAAAGATTCGCTAGCAGTTAAAAAACAGTTAATTGCACTGCTATTAACTGATATGAAAGAACAAAACAGGGTGAACGATAACTATTAAATTTACATATATGCAAGTACTGTTACGGAGTTATTACGCTATTTAATGATTTAAAATTAAAAACAGAATTTAAAATTTAGAAAAGAGTTCTGATCGTAAAAACAGAGCTGCATAAGCAAGACTGCGAAAGCCATGGCCGCTTGCGGATAGCAGTTAATGTTTTGGAGTTTAAAGAATGTAAACAACACCGCATTTTTTTATTTGGAGTTATATTACTTTAAAAAGATGAGTAAAAATAATACTTGGATACGTTTACATGTAAATTAAAGTTTCTAAATAAACATATAAGACTTCAGAAGTTAAAAAAAAAAAAAAAAGTATATTTGCAATGCTCACGGGAAAAATGAAAGAATGGCAAACTTAGCCGCCAAAGGTATGGGAGGAAGGGGTTATAAATGGAATTTTCCAAAAAAGTAAAGTACGTCAAATTTCAGAGGTGGGGGGGGGGGTTAATTGGAAGGGGTGTTACTATCGGAATTTTATGGTATGTAAATATTTTTTGTCATTTCTTAAATATTTTAATAGACAATTTACAGCAAAACATTTAGTGGAGCTCTTAAATTGCCTTTTATCAGATCATTTAATCTGATACCAATATGTTGGAGATTTAAAAAGATTTACTTAGATTTATGCCTTTGTAAAACTTTTCTAATAGACATTCTACAAAACTAGAAATTTTATGTAAAGTATTTTTCTTAAAGTATGAAATAACATTGTTTCACTGTTTGCAGCTATAATTTTTTATATAATCTTTTTTGCAAACTAGGTTACCCAAATTGAAACCTAAGAACTTTAGAATCTGGACTAGCAATCTAACCTGGCACATTCTAGGTTCAATTCATGGCCTGGTCACTATTCAGTTTATTTAAAATTAGTTCTGTATTTCCTCTGAAAAAATGTTCACTATACGTATGGTTAAAGTTACAATCCAAAAAATTTATTGCTCTTTATTAATAATAGCCGTAAGACTACATCACTGTTCACAGAAAAGATGAAAATGTTAATATTTCAGGTGCGTGATTAGTGCTGGCCAGATATCGACCAGAATAATTCTGTTATCAAGCATTGGGTACCCTATGCCAACAACCCTGGTTCAATTCCTGACATTGCCACATTTTGCTTTAATTCAAATTAATTTGGCCTTTCTATTAGTATGTTGTATATACCTTATTGAAGTTATAATCCTAATTAAAGATTTTTATTTTTAAATAATTTTCAAAATCTAACTAACTCTCAAGCTATAAATCTCTAAAAAAAAAAAAATATTAATAAAGGTAAATTTGTTTTATTTCATTGCATTCATGATTAAAAATGAATCCTCCATGTAATCGGTATATCATCAATACATTGTTAATATTTTCAACAGAAACACACTTATCCTCTAAGATGTATTTGATTGTAACTTCATAATACTTTCCTTTTATACTTTTAATTTATTTCTTTATGTTTATAACCTGAAGATTTTTTAAAATATTACTGATTAATTTTCATAACCTTCAGATTCACAATTTGCTGTTAATGTGAAGAATGCATGGAAAATTTACTGTAAGGATAAGGAGAAGTGGTACTTATTTTATGCCAAAACAGCCCCAGAGAAAGATCAATGGATCCACGCATTTAAAGCTGAAAGACAAAGAGTTATTGATGATGAAAAACAAGGTATATAATATTATCATTTTATGGTGTTTTTTCTTTCTTCTTTTATGAAGTACAAAAGCCATTTATTGTGATGACAATTTTGCTTATAAATGAATGCTATAGCTAAAACAAAATTTATACAAATTACTTTTCATGGTTAAATCCTCTAAAGTTTATTTTTACCAGTTAAGAAGAAAAGAAAAGAAAAACATGTCTACAAAAATAATGTTGCCAAAATTTGATTTGATAATTTTTGCTAATACATGTTTTTTAGTATGCTGAAACCAAAAATGAAGCTATTTTTTTCTATCACGTGTAAATATTTTTTGATACAAGTTTACTAATGACATAATTTCTTCTGTGACTCTTTCACCAATATAATTATATGGTAACTTTTATAGTATGTTTCGTATTAATAATGGAATTCCATATTAATCATAATACAGGGTGGGACATAAAGATCTCCCTAATTTGCCGCTGTCGCTGCGGAGGCGCTAGTGTAGAGGGCGTGTCCGAAGTAGCGCTGTTATATTTCCCTGGTTATGCTATTTCAGTTGACAGTATGTCTTAGACTAGTGAACATTGTGCATTCGTTGTTGAAACTTATTTTAAAAATGCGGATTCCATCATTCAAATGCAATGATTATTTCATAGGCACTTTGGAGCAAGCAGGCATAGAAAAATACCCGACAGAAAGACAATATCCTTATGGGTTGCTAATTTTAGAGAAACAGGTTCGTGTTTAAAATGAAAGTCGCCCAGTAGACCACGTCATGTTCGAACTCCGGAGAACGTGGCAGTAGTAACGCAAAACGTTTAGACGATGTCCTTTTTCGTAAATAGCAAAAATTGTTACAGATTGTAAAAATTAATTAATAGCAAACATTATTCTTTCCGAATGTAAACATAAAATATTTATTTTCAATGTCCTATATATTTTTATTGACCTCTTAAAATGGGGGAGATCTTTATGCCCCACCCTGTATAATAGATAATATATAAAATAGATTATAAATACAGCACAACATAAAAGAAAAATTCTCATTTGCAAAGTTATTTTTGCTAGTTATTGAGACTTTTCTGATTTTATTTTGAAAGATCTTTTTAAGAAATTCTCTTGCTCATGTAAAAAAAAAAAAATTGAAATATAGCTAATAATATGTGTATGGGACATCTATAAAAATATTTCTGTAATGTGGACCAGTTACAATAAAATTTTGTTGAAACAATGCGGTAGTGATATAATTGATAAAATACGCAAGGATAAAAAAATATTTATACATGGTCAGTATTTAAGCACCCAGTCTTCATTTAATGATCTGATCAGAAAAATGACTACATTTGTCTAATGAGATCATTTTATTGAAAAATGTATTTTTTAAAGTTGCATTATTACAACTTTGCAAGCGTCATTAGTACCTATCGTCATATTTGCAAGCGTCATTGCAACCTATCAGTACTTTAAAGATATTAACAGAATGTGAACTATTGTCATAAATTGATTGAAAAATGCAATAATCAAAAGTATAATCAAAATAGTTACTAGATCATGAAAAACGGCAGTTTTTCTAGTGACGCAAGCGAAAAAACAAACGAATGCGGCGACACTCAGTGAAAAATATGTTGTAAAATTTGTACCCTTTCCGTGTTGATTCTCAAATTTAAATTCATTTACTACTTAAATATAATTTAAATGATTTATTTTATAATCTTTATAGTTTAAATTATTAATTAAATGAAATATAGCGTTTAGTGCTATTGCCTATTTGATACTGCCATTGAGTTAAAGATAATTAAAATTAAAAACAAAAAGCTTAATGATAATTATTTTAGTTAAAAGTTATATTTCTTATTAGTATAATTTTATTTAAGTCATTTGAAATAACTTTAATGTACTTACCTCTTATTTAAAAACATGTTTTGTTAAAATTAACTTTAAAGAAAATATGTTTAAGTCCTTTTATGGATTGTTTATTGTTTTATTGCTACCGAATACGTAGACGTTATAATTTCAACTGCAGAGTCTTCTAGTTTCGCCCATAGATGGCGGCAGGCTCGTAGCATCATGTTGCTATGGTTCAGTGGCGTATCCAGGATTTTTCGAGGGGGGGGGGGGGGGTTCGGCCTTCCGAATTTTTAATTAAGTTTAATTAGGTTTAATTAAGTTTAATTAGGTTTAATTAAGTTTAATTTTAATTAAGTTTAACAATCTTTTAAAATATCATAATTACTTGCCGAAAATAAGAGTAAGAAAATGAAAAATAGTAAAACAAACTCACCAATTATAAGATCAAACTAAAAAATCTTTAATTAGCGACGAATAACGTAGAGCCTGTACAAACTGCTACACAAAACATAAAATTCAATACATAGTTACGCAAAATATTTCATTGAATTTTCTTATTTACAGAGCGAAGTCTAATCGACGAGAAGTTTTCGCTAGTTTATTTAAAATGTCTTCTACTGTTAGGGTATTGTTTGGGTCACTCCTTCAAGGTGACTACTTCAATGGTCACCCCTTCCCCATATGGTCGACCCCTCTTGTCCTTGAGTATGAACTCGTAAAGGTGAAATCCTTTCATAGAATTGTTTTCAGGGGAAACATGTTTCTCGCCGCGCAAATGAAGTGGTTTAGTTATTTTCAGGAGTGTTTATCGCAGAGTAATGAAAAAAAAAGTTAGTCATAATTTTAAACCACTTCGTAGAAAAAAATATTCTACGCTTGCCATACATTTTTTCCACATGAAATGTGAAAAAAAATGTAAGGAACAGCCTGATTTTTCTTATCATACATTTTGTCAAGGGGGGGGGGTTTAAACCCCCAAACCCCCCCCTTGCATACGCCACTGCTATGGTTACTTGTCACGTGTGGTAGGCGTTGCCGAGTGTACAGCATAGACTCCATCGTTCAGACTGGAGTAGCTGTCACTTGAATCCGTTCACCTGTATAAAAGGAGGTAAGGAATATGTAATCATGCTGTTATGTTTTAATGCAGTTGATTGTTGCATCGACTAGCGTTTGCTAGCCGGTTCCTTTCTATTATGTTTCAGTTTAGCTCAAAGTCATGAGCTGTTATTTTAATTTAGTTATAAAGCATTTAGTTTTATAATGTTTATAAATTACGTTTTATGACTTGAAATTTTCGACGATACGTTTTGAGTATCTAGTTATGTCACAAAGACAAAGTAAACATCATTTTCTATTTAAGCTCTATTAATCTTCATGGCAGTATTTTAAAGGTCTTTAACCTTTCGTCAGCAAAATTTTCTATTTAACTATTGTTTATATTTATTTAATGTTACTCATCAAGTTTAATAAACAGTTTTGTTTAAACTTTTGTCTTCAATGAATACCACGCACGTTTATCATTTTATAATTTATTAGAGCTGAGCAACTATCGCATATTTCACTGCTAATTAACATATGTGACAATTAATTTTTTCACATCAAAATATGAACGAAAACTGCGACACTCATATATACAGCTAATTTGAGATCAAAGAAACTGCTGAAAGCCGACACTTAATATCTCAGGAAATATGGGATGTTTTTTTCTGATATTTTCAAAATAGTCTTTTACCTTCTGTCTGATTCTACCCTAAAATCGCTACATTTCTGCGTGCAATATATTTTAAGATATGAATTGGCTTATTTAAGTTGTAAATGGGTGGCATATGTGTAGAACAAAGTTTTCTCAAATATGGCTTGGTCGAATGTCGTTTAATTGATATATGATATTAATCGCTTTTATCTGATGTGCCTGACATCTCCCTTTTCCCTAGGAAAACTCTTGTTTTTTTTTTATAACTCAGTTTAAAAATCGAACTATTTTTTACTCCGAAAATACCGTGATGCGGCAGTTTTGTGGACGAATACAGTCTTATCTTCCATCTGAAGTACTCAATCTCAAATAATCGTTTTGGCTCCCTCTATCGGGAATCGGCATCAAAAATAAACACAAAAATATAAAAAAAATATTTTTCTTTCTTTAATATATATATTAAATGAGTTATTTATTTAGGTACTTGTATTTTATATGACATTTGTTTATCAAAAATATTCATTGTATTTACATTGTTTTCATGCTGATACGTTGTTAACTTTCAAAATTGGTTTTATTTTAAAAAGTGATTGCAACAACAAAAAATTTTTTCTTTATTTTCATAAAAATGTCAAATAATATGATACTCATATGCAAATATTTGTAATTTTTTCAAAATTAGGTGATAAATCACTTAAACTACGGATTGAAAAAATTCTTAAAACAGAATTTGAAAATAATTAATTTGCTCATTAAGTTTCTAGAAAAAATATATAAATTACAAAATGTTAAGCTATAATAAAATTTTGAATAGATTAAGATTTTTTTAAAATTAAATTCATAACAAACTATACTACTTAAATATTTACCAGTATAAAAATTTCACTTTTTAAAGATTTTTCTATTATTTATTTTTCTCTTTTAAATCAAATCTATACCTAAAAAAATTATTCGCGTTTCTTTCTTTCTTTCTTAAATTTAACAGTAGGGAGGTGGCATGAATATAACAATAAAAACTACTCCAGGAAAAAATAAATAAATAAATAAAAATATCCTCCTTATCTCGTATATACTTATTTCTTAGATATAATAGTGATATAAAATAAAATGGAAATTACCATGCATCTGCAACTTTTAAATTAGAAATTAATAATAACATTGTAAATATTGTACACACTATTCTAAAAAATATGGCATAAAATTTTGAGGAATTTTTTTTTTTTTTTTTTTGTGAATATCATTCAAATGATTAAATGACATAGAGGTTCAAATAGGATTCAAGGATGTTTATTTCCATTACAAAGGGTTTTTTTTTTTTTTTTTTTTTTACTATCACATATTTTTTAAAAACCTCTGTTATTCATTATTTAGTACAACATATTGTTCTGAAATTTGTGTAAGTACTAGTTTATTTTTTAATATAGCTTTCCTATACAATATCCATAAAATCTTAAAAGTGTTACGAGGTAAACTGAGGCAATTTTAAGCTTTTAATTAAACACAAAAAATTAAGTAAAATTATAATATGTAACTGTTTTCCATTTGTAAAACTAATTTATTAATCAGTTTAAAAACTTTAAGTCGTGGCCAAACCAACAATAATAACGATTAATACTTACACTAAATTAAATGATTTTTCTGTAGCTTAATAATTACTGTTAACACAAACATTGTTTCAGTAACTTGAGTTTGCATTATATTATAAAAATCGTAAAGGCAAATTCTTTATGAAAACAACTTTAAATTAAACTAATTTAAACTCATTTTGTATTATATAAAAAACTAATCAAGTTGTTCTGTAGAATTTTTATATGAATTTAATTTCATCGATTTTAGAAAAGTGTGTTTCCAAAGTTCATACAAAATCTCACCAAACAGTGTTGAATATGAATTATTCAATTTGTTTTTATCTAGTAATTTTTGGAATTTCTAAAAACTGTAAAACACGTCTACGAGAATTTTTACGGAATTTTGTTTAGTTAAGAATAAAACAAATGTGTATAGTAGGGGAAGGGAGGGGGGCATAAGGACTTAGTAATTGGCAAATTTTAATTTTATAAATGTGAAATTTGGGTGGAGGGAGGGGGAATCTCTGTTAGTTTGATGGAAAGACCTTTTCAAAACAACATTTTAACACAAAATGTTTTTCTCTGTAACTATTTGTTAGGAAAATGAGAAAGAAAATTTTTCTTTTGAAGTCGTCCCCATGTCTCGAGAACACCTTGGAAAATTTAAAAACTGTAAAAAAAAAGTTGGCAGGGGGGGGGGGGAAGCTTAATCAGTTTGAAGAATCTTTGTTTTGTTTGGAAATTCGAACTGTAAAAACAGGGGGGGGGGGGGGGCAAAAGGCACATCTTTGAAATTTTAAACAAATGAAGTTCTTTTTGTAGTTTGTCGGAAATGTCTTCTACAAATAGAAAATTTTTTAATATATTTTCTTTTGCCTCTTTTTTTTTTTTTTTTTTTTTTTTTTTTATATTAATCCTTAACTACTGTGACTAAACTTCTCTCACAACTACTGTGAGCGGTCTCTCAGACCGCTTGATTAAAACTTATTTAAAACGTCGAATAAATGGTAAGCTATTGATTGTATGCTATTATTTATCTACTAAATTGTTTAATTTATCTTTTTTTTTATTATTATTTTTTTTAAAGGCAATTTTGGAGAACTTAAACGGGTATCCCGGCATATGAACGTGCAAAAGAATACCGATAGGGCAACATTGCATCGATGAGCATGAATTATATAATTTTAATCTCGCTAGTGTAACTCGCTAGTGTTCTCACTAGTGTAACAAAAAATTATAGATATTGTAAAAAAGTATTATTAATTGTGGAAAATATTGTACTATAAAAAAGTATTATTAGTTCCATTAAAAATACATAGTTGCAAACTACTCCGGATTATAGCTAACACAACTTCTCAGCTGAAACTTTTTCAAAATACACAAATATAATGTATATATCTTGAAAAAAAAAATAGTGGTAGTCAACATCCGGAGTAGTTGGCATCGGTATTTAAATAACACAGTAAATAAAATGAAACTTGCATACATATTTTTATTATTTTTTTTATATAAATTCCAGAATTTCATTCTGTGTGAGATACACCGGACGTTTTCTTGAACTAGTCAAAGCCATTTTTTTTCATAAAATTACAAAAAATATCATAAATATATCTAGAGAAACAATACTACTCATTGGACAAAAACAGACTCGTATCTGCTGTCAGCGGTCTCACATACCGCTAGAAAAAAGAAAAGTAGAAAAAAAAATTAACTAAACCCCGTTCGCTGAACAACAAGTGGAATGTGACCTTGGCCGATCGTTTTAGGAAGGTAGAAAAGAGGGCCTGGATCATTACCTATTTTTAGGGGTGTTAATGAGGGCTAGAAAACGGCGAGCGGTCTGTCAGACCGATGACAGCAGTTAAGGGTTAAATATACTGAAAATAGTCTCCATTATGTTCCTATTTCAGGATCACGTTGTTTGATCTTGTTTGGTTTATTTAAAAAAAAAAAAGAGAAAGGAAAAGAAAAAAAAAAAAAGAAAGAAATTGAAGCTGAATTGAGATAGAAGAAACCTTAGAAGGCAAGCATTAAAATTTCGAATAGGAGGGGGATTATGAGCTCATTTAAAGTTCTACTTAGACTCATATTTAATATGCATGCTTTTTACGTTTTCAAAACTTTCAAGGCGTTTCCTATAGATTTGGGAAGGAAAATGGGACTTTTAGAATATATATATATAAGCTTCTTTAAAAAATGCTCCACGAGCGGTTCTGCGCTGAAAAGCTGGTGGATTGGAAGTGCCGGATTCGATCCCATCCCGCACTCTTCGACCTAGCCGTTCCTTCAGTGTTTTTTCTCCGAAACTTGCATAAATACGGGCTACATACTTGCCAACTCTCCCGATTTCGGTGAAAGACTTCCGAATTTTCGACCTATCTTCCAATTTTCCAAATTTTCGATCAGAAGTTAAAAATTTTCGATTTATCATAAAAGAGAGAAAATTACAAATAACTCATTATATTGAAGCAAAATTAAACAAAGTTTATCACAATATATATATATATATATATATATATATATATATATATTATATATTATATATTCAATAATTCAACAATTTTTAATCTTTAATGTATCAGGAAGATGTGATAAGCCACACTCGTCAGATTATGAAAATAGGTAAACAAAACATCTCTTCCCACCATTGAGCTTCCGAACGAAGTAGCAGCCAGCGAGCGAATTCTGGGAACGGTTAATCTCGCTCTTCGTTACCGGAGACGCATTTCGCATCGCAGATACACTGAGCAATTAATCCAAGGCGAAAGAAACTTTTTCTACTCTTTCTGGGCTCGTTTGGCAACACATCTTTGGGCGCGATCATGTTTATATTGTTTACGTACGCTGCATGCAGTGACGCTTAAACAAAGTGAAGGAATAACAACTAAAAAGAAACATTTGTAGAGTCGTATGCTTAAGTAGTTAAAATGAGTAATACTAAAAAGAAGTATTTGCAGTCGTATCGTGAGGTGTATGCAACAGAATTCCCATATATTAAAAAATCAGCTCTCGGATCAAGCCATGCAGACCGCTCCATCTGTAACACAGATTTCCTTATATGTTACAGTGGAAAAAATGATATAAAAAACACTTGGATTCATCAAAACATAGAGAGAAGGTGAAAATCACGGAAAAAAAATCAATCAACTAGTATTACATCATATTTTGCCTGTTCACGCAACGATGATTCTTATAAATCTGTGATGACTGCTGAACTATTATTTACTAATTTTTTAATTGAGCATAATATTCCTATTAGTGCTGTAGACCATGCAGGGCCATTATTCCGAAAAATGTTTCCCTATTCTACAGTAGCCAAAAAATATAGTTGCACCAGAACCAAAACATCGTCTGTAATAAATGTACTAGCATCTGAAAAGATTAAAGATATTGTTGCTCAATTGCTTTCAATGGGAATCGATGGCAGTAATGACACAAATTCAAAAATTCATCCCATTGTTGTCAGTTATTTTGATAGAGAGACTGAAAGAATTGAAACTTGCTTACTCTTATTAAATCCAATTAAAAAACAATCAACTGGATAGAATATTGCTGAAACTGTCATTGAAGTATTAGAGAAATTTGATATTCCTTTCCAAAATTGCATAGCCTTTGTTGCTGACAATGCACCAGTCATGTTAGGGGAAAACAATGGTGTTATACATCATCTAAAAGAAAAACATAACCAGTTAATAAAAATCGGATGTAGTTGTCATTTAATAAATTTGGCAGCTCAAAAAGCGGCTTCTGCATTGCCAGCAGATATTGAACAGACTGTTATAGAAATTTTCCTATTTAGAAAAAAGTACCAATCGCAAAGAAAGTCTGAAATCATTCCAAACTTTGCATAATACTGATATGAGAAAAATTCTAAAACATGTTCCAACAAGGTGGTTATCCTTAAACAAGTGCCTGCAGAGGCTTATTGAACAATGGAAACCATTGTTAACTTTTTTTTTGAAAGAAGTGAAAAAGTGCCCAAGTCCAGTAAAGAAAAAATTACATGCAGTAAGTAATTCCGGTAAGGAAAGTAAAACAGGAAGTACTCATAAAAGAAAAATTGAAGTTGAAAATAAAATATCCAAGAAAATGAAAATAAATGATGAAAAAAGTATAGAGTGCACTGTAACGCAAGTTGTTTCTGAAAAACAGAAAAAATTTTCTGCTGAAACATTGCTGAAAGACGTCAAAAGATGTTCAAGCTCAGTACAGAAGTTGTTTGATGTAAGTAATTCTTGTGAAGAAAGTAAAACAGAAAGTACTCATAAAAGAAAAATTAGAGTTGAAAATAAAATATCTAAAGAGATGAAAATAAATGATGAAAGTTTAGAGTGCTCTGTAACAAAAGTAATTTCTGAAAAACAGAAAAAAATTTCTGCTGGAACACACAAACAGCATAGTAATTCTTCTAAGGAATCTTTGCACAAAAAACAAGTGCAGAAAAAATGTGTGACAAAAGAAGGTAGGATTTTTTATTTCTTATCAGAAATAAATAAAGCTTACTCATATTTTCTTCTTTATATCATTCCTGAGTTTGAAAAAAAGAATGTTTTATTGCAATCTGCAGCTCCTCAAATTCACAAACTTCATGGTATGTATCGAGATATATTAAGAAATCTCTTCTTAAAGTTTGTCAAGCCATCTGCTATAAAAAATACAGAACTTTTGCAAGTTGATTTTAAAAATAGAGAGAACCAGAAAGATGATTCAGATATTTCACATGGAAGTCTTGCATATAATGTTGTGGCTCAGTTAAAAAAGTATGAGCAAGAAAATTTTTTCAGACATGTACGTCAGTATTATTTACAGGCATACAGTTATATTGTACAGAAGTTCCCCTTATCTTGTGATGTACTTAAAAATGCCGATGATCTCACTAAAATTGAGTCTTTTAACAAAATAAGATTCTTTGTTAATAAATTCCCATACCTTAATTTTTGCAAAAGTGAAACCGAAACAGACAGCGATGCTTGGAACAGGCTCCAAGAACAGTTTGACGATCTTCAAATAGAAGATTTAAGTTATGTTTTAAAAGAAGTACAAGCTGACTTACAAGTACAAGCACTAAGGAAAATTAAAAATTTTGAGGGCGCATCTAAATATGAAGCCATTTCAAATATATTCTTGACAGTACTGACAATCCCACATAGCAATGCAAACTGCGAAAGACTATTTTCCATAGCAAAAGAGAACAGAACTATGTTTCGTTCAGAACTTAGCGATAAATCGCTGGAAAATATGTTGATCATAAAAACTAAAACTTCATCACCATGCTTTGACTTAAAATTTTCTGATAAACTTTTATCCAAAGCTAAAAGCGCTGTGTTTAATCAGTTAAAGTGTACATAATTGTAGAAATGTACAGTTAAGTTTCCCTTTTTATGTTTATAAATTTAAATTTCTTTTTCATTTTTGCAACTTTGTTGATAGTTTTCTTTTTCTTTTCTCTCTCTCTCTTTTTTTTTAAAATAGAAATTCAGAAAAATCTCATGATATATTTTACAATACAACTGTTGTACATAATTAAAAATATATGTAAAATTATGGAAATGTACTTTGTATAAAAATCTTCCTAATTTTAATGAAATTTCCCTAATTTTGAACTTGAATCTTCCTATTTTTCATTTTCTAAGGTTGGCAAGTATGGGGCTACGACCCCTTAGAAAGAGCTCATGGGGGGCAATGTACTTATAGGCCGAGGACCCTAGCGCAGTCAATTGGCCTTAAAACCTACAAACAACCAACCTTAAAAAAGTATCGCTGGAAACATTTTAAGTGATTATATTTAGAAGATTTCTCAAAGTGCTAAAAAATCCTTATCATTTAAAATTTTAAAGTTAGATCTCTCATATACACTTTATACCCTCATAACCCAATTTTTTAAAATGAGGCAAAGTCCAAAATCCCTACACTACGTTTCAGAAAATTTTTAGAAATTCTAAAGTGATTCCGAAATACTAGGAAGAATGTGGGGACTATGTACAGTATGTTTAATCAGATAGAATAAAACTAGATGCATAATATTTTAATGCATGTTTTTTAGAAAAAATTTTCTAAAAAGCGATTTCCCTATTAAAATTTCTAAGTGATCTAACTGGTAACCCCCCTCCTATTTTCCCCAGTTGAATTAATTTTAAACCAAACAAAATCTCTCTCAAATTGATTAAGCATCTTTTTTAGAATTATCATAGTTTCCACGGGAGGATCTGAACCTCACCCCAATGGTGCTAGGTATTTTGGAAAATTACTGTCATATGCTTAAACAGTTTTATTTTATGCTTCTACAATTTAAAAATAACAAAATATTTATCTTTCGTTCAGTTGATTGACCATTTAAAAATTTTTGTTAAATTTTTATCTAACTAAAATTGATGTGGTGAAAACTCTTTAGAAACTTATTCGTAACACTTTTTTACAAAAACTTTTGTACACAAATTATTTTTTTAAACATTTATTTTGGATTTTCTGTTGGACTATCTAAGAAATAGTTGAACCAATGAGCTATATAAGAAATTGAATATTGAATAAAATAAAAAATCTTTTTTATTTATTTTTTTATTTGTAGAAATTTTTGTCATTTTTAAAATGTACTATAAGCCTTATGTACCTTTGTAATGTTGCATGTTTCCATCCCTCAAAAAATATTCTTTCTTAAAGTTTTTTTTTAATCACTTTTTATAAAATTTTGAAATTTCATTTAGTTTGTTATTTTGTTCGAGTATGACCTATAAAACAACACTTTTTATACAGTGTTATAACTCATTACCATGCTCCTTTAATTTTACGTTTTGATCATTAACCCCTAAAAAGTAATGATATCAATACAAAAAACCCTTAATGGGTTAAAAGTTTGTGACGCAGCACTGTACTTTATGGCTATAAGAATTAGAAATACGGGTCTTAAAAATAATGATATCAAATTTTCAGTGACGCTTTGATATTAATTAAATATCAGGGGTCGATCCATGCAAAATTTGGGTCCCTTTTGCGGCCCCTTCACAAAATTCCACATAGTAAAAAGGGACCCTTCACAAAATTCAAATTCATAAAAAGGGACCCTTAACAAAATTCAAATTTATAAAATGAGTCTCTTCACAAGATTTTGTTTTATAAAAATGATCCTTTTATTAAATGTTTTCATATTTTCAGTATTATTTTTAATTACTGCCTTAATTTGGCTCAACGAAACTCTATTAACTTGATATAAAACATTACATAAAGTGATTGTAAAAACGGAAGATTTTACACAATATTTTACTTTTTCACAAAAATATTTTACATTTCACAAAAATAAATAAAAATTTCACAAAAATATTTTGTTTTTCACAAAAAAGGGACCCAAAAATTAAAACCTGGATCGACCCCAGAAATTATACATAGATTTTCTTATTTGAATTTGCTTTTTCCTTTTATTTATATTTATAATGTAAACATTATTTTCAACATAAAATAATATATAGCATTTACTTATTAATACCTTTCCATTCACATCTCTTATACTATGAAAGCATGTGTTTTAAAAGAAATTATATGAAATTCCAGTAACGCAGTGGTGTTACATTAAGTGATTTGTTTTTAAATTTCTCTGGAATTATTTTGTTTTGCATATTAAAGTATATGTGCACATTGAAATATTGCTTTTAATTTTCAAATACACTGTCAAATATATCACTTTCATTAAGCTTATATTATGTACTGAAATATATTTATTTCAATGAATTATTCTATCTTTTGCGTCACGCCATCCACAGTAAAATATATGGAAATGTTTACTTTGTGTCATTTCATCCAAATAAATTGAAAATGCAAGCGAATAGATATTGTGCTGCAAAAAAAAAAAAAAATTGTGAAAATTTTTTAAGTTTTGGATGGCGTGATGCAAAAGATAGAATAATTCATTGAAATAAATATATTTCAGTACATAATATAAGCTTAATGAAAGTGATATATTTGACAGCGTATTTGAAAATTAAAAGCAATATTTCAATGTGCACATATACTTTAATATGCAAAACAAAAATAATTGCAATGAAATTTAAAAACAAATCATTTAATGTAACACCACTACGTTACTGGAATTTCATATAATTTCTTTTAAAACATATGCTTTCGTAGTATAAGAGATGTGAATGGAAAGGTATCAATGAGTAAATGCTATATATTATTTTATGTTGAAAATAACGTTTATACTGTAAATATAAATAAAAGGAAAAGCAAATTCAAATAATAAAATCTATGTATAATTTATTTAATATCAAAGCATCACTGAAAATTTGATATCATTATTTTTAAGACCCGTATTTCTAATTCTTATAGCCATAAAGTACAGTGCTGCGTCACAAACTTTTAACCCGTTAAGGGTTTTTTGTATTGATTTTTATACCAAAATAAATATAAATAAATATTGCCAGGGGAATCCTATACTAAAGCTGTACTGCCTGAGGGAGTATTAAAACTGGTTTGTCAAACATTAATTTTATTTTGAAATCTTTCTTTGAATGATTTTAATTTCCCTATCGCACAATATTATTTTGGTTCTAATAATAATTTGACTTCTGATGAATTTAAATTGGGCAGTGAAATTGGTATAAGGTTTAAGATTTATGAATTTGAAATTTTAAAGGTAAATATGTAATGAAATAAAATATGAAAATTTTGCACAGGTTTGCTAATATATTATAAAAGTTACCTCTCCCCCCCCCCCCCTTTTACCCTTCCATATTTATAAATTAAATTATTTTTGTTTTAACCGTATTAAATTATTATAATTTTGATAACTGATTTTTACAATCACCAACATATATTATTTTTGTTTATCAACAGAACCATAGAATTGCTATTGAAGTAATTTTATTTCAGATAAGTATTTTTAACGCATTGACTGTTAATCTCACACGACTGCCATATATTACAGTACTTCACATTGCTATGACACAAGATTGGCACTCTAAAATTTTGTATGAGTCATGAATATATTGAACTTGTAAGAAAAAAAAATATATCATTTAATATTTTTTCCTTTTAGCATTTGTCGTTACTGAAGAGGCTAAGAGAAGTGCCAGATTAGCTGTACATAACAAACAGAAGCCTAAAAGACCTAGAGGTATATTTACTGTATACATTTTCTATACATAAAATAAAATAAGATGTTTGTGTGTCATTGTATATGTATATCCGAAGCATTTTAGGAAAATGCTGGCTGATCACAGTGCTACACAAATTTGCATAGAGGTTTATAATGGCCTTTCCTGATGCACCTTGAAGTCCGATTTTCAAATTTTGGATTAGATTTCTTTTAATAAGGTTTTTTTAAAAAAATATATATAGAAATTGGACTTTGCTATAGTGTTTCTGTGTCATGCTAAAAAACAAGGCGTTTCCATTTGAAAGTAAATGTAAGGTATTTCTTATGTTGGTCAATGGCTCAGTCAGTTAAAGCATCAAGTTTTTAATACAATGGCCGTGGGTTCGATACTCGGTGGCAGATGTTTTTCAAAAACATTTTGCAAACATCACCAAAAAAAGGTTTTTTTTTTTTTTTTTTGCAGATAATTAATAGATAAGATGTCAGTTGTAAAAGAAAACATTTCATTGTCTACACAGTATCCTCAGAAATTCTGATTAGATTTTTTAAAAGCTTTCTTTCAGTTACTAAAACGCACAAAATAAAAATTTTAAGTGGGGGGAAAAAAAAAAAAAACACTGGAGCTCTAAAAATCATAAAATAAATATTTATTCTTGAAGAGATATGACTATAAAAAAAATCAACGTGTCATCAATAAGAAAATTTTAAAGAAAAATATAGATGTTTTTCTTTTGAAAGAGATGAAATATTTTAACTAATCAAAATATTTTAAAAAGCAGTTCGAGACAACATTTGTGATTCTTTTTATATTTGTTGAATTTTTTATTTATTTTTATTAATTAAAATATGAAAATTTCTTTATAATAGCATGACAATTAGCCATTTAAATATTAGTTTTAAATTTAATTGTTGCCAAAAAAGTTTTCCAGTTCATTGTTTTCGACAAAAAAAGAAATATATTTTCACATGAATAATAGAATTTTGCTACTGAATAATAAAGATAAAATATTTAATAGATGTTGAGATACAGTCATCTTTGAAATCGTAGTTCCTAAATAATAACAAATCTACCTTTCACCAATAAATACCCAAATTGAAGTACCATAATAGACCATGCAGGCAGTGGTAACCTGGACACGATGCAGTGCAGGCAGAAAACAAACTGCCTTAGGCAGCGGGTACCTGAAGCAAGGTTTAGGGCGATTTCAATGTAGGTAATTTTTGTTGTTTTGATTTTATTTATAATGTGATATAAAAAATAAACAGTGATTCAATTCTTTTGAAAAAATCATTTATATATAGTGACCAGCGAAGCGGGCATATCCTGCTAGTTATTAACCACTTGAGTACATCATCGAAAGAAGCGGGCAGCTTCCTGCTACCAGGCTTTGCAGAAAAGCAAAGACAATTCTGGGAGACATGCAGATACAAAGCGCAGAATAATAAATTGATGGTCGCACTCTACGTTACTTAGCTTTAATCATCATAAATTTATTTTTTTTATTCAATTTAAAATTATTTTTACAGTCGTCTGACATTTCTTGGATTATTTAGTAGTTTAGCATCTTGTAAAAACACAATATATTAAAATTATTAATTCATTCATTTCCAAATTTATGCAAAGGTTGTTCACATGTATCAGTATGAGGATCACTTATATAAAACCACCCATCTTCCGATCTTGTTTCGATTTCACTTATATCGGAGAACTCAGAATCACTCGACTCATTTTCATCTTCATCTGGAATAAATTCCGACCCACTACTATTTTTGTCATCCATATTTCACTCAAATTCTTAAATAAAACTCAAAATGAAAACACTCATATGGTCTAAAATTCATAAATCACTAATGAAAACACGCACAAACAACAAACACACTAACAAAACAACAAAAAGATAAAAAAATCCTACAAGATAATCAGCTCTATCACCCCTCCTTCTTGGAGTGAACATGTCAGATATGCTATTGGTTCAAAATATCCCTGTGATCCCAGGTGGAAAAAAGCATCATATCTCTGCAACAAAACATAGAAAACTTGATTGCCCTTGCAACGATATGATTCTCTTTTGTGTGTAGTGAAAAGAGGACACTACATATGGAGCATACGGAGCCGTCGTTAAGCATGTAGTACAAACTACATACACATCGTACATAGTCATAGTCAAATGGTTAATAAAAAGAAAAGTCATAATCACATATTAAGGAATAATATGTGTTAAAATATATATTTTCTATAAAAGATATTAAATCTTTTTTTTTTCTCTTGGGGAAATATTTATTTCTGAAATTTGTATGGGGCTATGGTAGCCTGGTTGGTAGAGTGCTGAGCTTGTAGTTGGAAGATAGCAGGTTTCATACTTAAGTCGGCCAAAGACTATTGTATCTTTAGTAGCAATACTAATGGTGCATGGTACACATAAGGTCTGTCGTAACTGCAGTGTCTTACGTACTCAGAAATGAATACTTCTGGAATTTAATGAAGCAGGGTAGCTATATCTTCCATAGAGGCTCTGAATTTTAATGGCATGTCTCTGCACCACTCCCAGTGGTGAATCATAGATCATTGTGTTGCTATAGTACAACATTAAACATAGCCAACTCAACTAAAATCTGTATGAAATTTAAGTGTTATATCTTTAACTGTAAAGTAAGTCACATGAAAACAAAATGGCAGGACACATGCAATAGACCATATAATTTCATAGATGCCCTTTAAACTCTAAAATTTAGGCTTAGAAGAGAAAATTGAAACATAAAGAATATTATTGCGATTCTCCTCTATACCTGTAATTGATAAAACTGTCATTGTTATTCAATATAAGAAAGGTTGGAAAGAATGTCTTAGGATTCTACCGAATTCTCAAACTACAAATTACCATATTCTAAAGGCTCTGAAGGAAAGTTTTCTAGTAGTCAGTATTTCTTCTGTACATATATCTATCAAACCATGTTTTCCTATTATGAGGTGAAATTGTAAAAAGTTGTATTTAATCAAGTTTTTAAATAATTAATGGATCATGATTTTATATATTGAAAATTTTAGATTTTTTTTATTTGAATAAGAAAATATAATCTATCTTGAAACTCCATCATAAAGATGGTTCTATTGATCCAAAATTTTCTTTTTTCTATCTGTACTTCAAATTTTGAATTTCGCACTATTTGGCTTCAGTTAGGGTAGGATTGTTGCATGTGACTAGTGATGGATTTAGGCTTAGGCTTGTGAAGGCTGGGCCTAGGGATGCTTGTGTTTTAAGGGCTTCAAATTTTTACATGTGATTAATATTTGTTAAATAGAGGCAATTAAAATTTGAAAAAAGGCTAAAATATGAAAAGTAACTCTGATTTAATAGGTAATTGAAAATGAAAAGAGATTAGTATTTTCATCAATTTAAGAAATTAAACCACTTCTAAGCCAATTTGATCTATTAAGGATGTTTAAAACACATGAATATAGACTACATTTGAACGATTGATCAAACAGTCTGGTATGTAACTTAACGGACTGGTATTTCATATGTAACTACGAGATGTTCCTATTTTCATACAGAGATGAAATTACCAGGATTTGATTTATGCTTAGATAGGTTAGACCAGTGCATATAGAGAGAAAATTCATAAGCCTATTAAAATTTGAAAAAAAAAATTTAATTTTAAACCGAAATTTAAATAGAAAAAGGAACTGGAATTCAAAACCAGTTAGGTTTTGAATCAACAGTATAAAAAAATTTGCAAGATCCCTGCTACGACTCTGTAGTTTTCACTTTATGAATAGAAATAGTTAACTTAAATCTGCCTCTGTGTGTGGCAATAACAATCCCATCCTAATTGACATCAAATGGCACAAAATGCTAAAACTGAAGTATAGAAGAACAAAAGAAAGTCTCAGATCAATTGAACCATTTTATGATGCATTGTGCCTGACAGCAAAAAGATCTTTATAATGAAGTTTCAATATGAATTATAGTTCCTTTTTGAAGTGTTAACGCTTCATCAATTTAAACAATTATTTAGATTTTTTTTGTTTTTCTGTTTTAATGATTTTTTCCCATTATTGAAAAGTATGCTTGTTTTACTAATTCCAGGATGATGTTATGAACTGCATAATAATAATATGTTAGTTTTCATTGTAAACTGAAGGCAAAAAAAAAAACAAATTAATACAATTTTACAAATACTGTAAGACCCCGCTTAACGCGGGGGGTACGTTTCATCAAAGTAGAGCGTAATGCGAAACAATGCTAAACGAGGCTATCTACAATTTCGGGGAATCCCCGTACTGCTGCGAGCAATTTCGGGGAATCCCCGGGTTGAAGTAAAAGAGCGCTAACCGAAACAGCGCTAAGTGAAACAGCGTTAAGCGGGGTCTTACTGTAGATTTAAACATTTATGTGGTATATTGATATAAATACAGCAATACTATAAAACAATCTTTCATTTTCAAAATATGCTATGTATTCAAAAGCAATTATATGTACAAATATGAATGATATTTATATCATAATATTTTTGAAAACTGTAAATTTATTTTACAAAATTTTTCTCACAACTTCCATAGCCTAAACCCAAAACACCTGAATTATTATTTTATTTGGCAGATTAGAGCAGGAAATTCTGCAACTGCTGATAATATCTTCCCAATGCTGGATGTGTAAATTCAGATCACATAAAACTGAAATTGCACACAAAAGGTATCGCACATAATATATACAGTGCCGGCAAAAAAAACTTTACACTTGAGCAGCAAAAAAAAAAAAAAAAAAAACTATATGTCAATTGCCATTCCTGCCATAAAAATGTGCCGAACCCCAGTGATGACACGTGGTGTTAGTTGATCACAAATGACCTACCCAACAACACTCAGTTCACCTTGTGGACTTCTAGAGTAAAGCTGTATACTCTGCTCCTGCCAGCCAGTATTTCGTTCATTTGTTAAAAGTTTGAGAACCTACATCTGTATTCTCACTCCACACAATGGATCGGATTAAGCTTAAAATGGAAGAGAAATACTCTGCTTTGACTCTGCTAGAGAATGGGAATCTGCGATTGATGTAGCCAGCGATCTGGCAGGTTATTCTAGATGTAGCCAGATGGTGCTAGAGATCCCTGTCAAAAAGCTGCAGATGGTAATAAAATGTAAAGGTGAGATAATAAAATACTGACTACAATGCAATACTCATAATAAACCACTTGAATGTTAAAATCTTGACTTAAATGTTTACATTTTATTGACCTTTGTAATTATTTTCTACATCTGGCCACATCTATAATGATTTGCCAGATCTCTAGTTACATCAATCACGGAGTCCCATTCTTTAGCAGAGTCAAAGCAGGGTATTTCTCTTCCATTTTAAGGTTAATCCAACCAATTGTGTAGTGGGAATACCGATATAGGTTCTCAAATTTTTTACAAATGAATAAAATACTGGCTGGCAGGAGCAAAGAACAATACAGCCTTACTCTAAAAGTCCATGATGCGAACTGAGTGTTGATAGGATAGGGAAAGGTCATCTGTGATCGACTAACATCATGTGTCATCACTGGGGTTTGACACATTTTTATGGTGGAAACAGCAATTGACATGTAAAGTTTTTTTTTTTGCCGCTCAAATGTAAAGATATTTTTTTTTTATTGCCAGCACTGTCAGGCCCTGACTAATGCCAGGGCATGCGGGGCAGTTGCCCTGGGCCCCCCTTCTGGAAGGGCCTCCCCAACAACCAGAAGCAGAAATTTTGCAACCTTCAGACCACTTATGCCACTGCAAGGGGGCCCCCCAGAATGAGCTTGTCCCGGGGTTCCAGGTAGTCTAAGTCAGGCCCTGGACACTGTATATATATATGTATAAATAATTTTATTTGCTGCAAAAAAAAAAAAAAAAAAAAAAAATCAATGTCAAAAGAATATTGTAAGTGAAGGGACAAGTATAGTTTTTATTCAATAACCATAAGCAACTCTATGAGAAACATTAGATCATTCCGTGGATGTGCTATATCATAAAATTAAATTGCAAAAAATGGTATAAAATTACTGTATAAATTATGTACAAAGAAATTTTCCTGTGTAAGACAGATTTTTGCTATAAAGTTGATCATAAGATAGTTGCAGTGTTTCTTTAATGACCAGCAAAAATACATTGTGGTTCGCAGAATTGTCCACAAATTCTTTAAAAACATTACATGAAAGTTGATTATGTTGTTTTAGAATTCTTTTCATTTAAAAACAATTCTGAGTAATTTCTTTTAGAAAAATCCCTGTGTCATTTGTTAACTTTTTACACTTCCATTGATGATATAGCTGATCTCACACACTTGCTTCTTATTTTTAAAGCTTAATAAATTCCAAAAGGTTTAATATTGTCAATTTATATTATACAAATTACATTTAATAATGGATAGGTTTTTTTCTTAAATTGCTTGTTTTTTTTGTATGTTAAATTAGTTATCTGTAATCTGAGCATTATGATAAATTTATTATGTTTTTTTAAACATATTAAAATATTTTATAGCTAAATTCTCAAAGGGACGTCGGTGTCATCCAGATGTTGCTGTAACAGAATTAATACTTGATTCACCCAGTGCCAAAGCACGCAGTGGAAGCCTTCCTTCAAATATACATCCAGAATTAGCAATTATGGCCGGTGCTAAATTAGGACCTACTCGTAAAAAAGGATCTGGATGGTTTCATTTTGGAAGTGGCAAAAAGCCAAAAAGTTAAAAACAATCTATTTTATTTGTGACATTGCAGCTGAGGTGCCATATTCTTGTGCTTTCTGCAGTGTTTAGAATTCAGTATATGAATTCCATAAAAGTATTTACAGTGATAAAATTGAAGATTACAATGAATGTTTTTGGTATGGATTCTCAGTGCATGCCTAATTGTATTCTAAGCACTAAATATGTTAATGTTTTCAGTCACAAAGAATTTAAAGGCAAAAAAATAAAATCATGAAATTTATTAAATTTTCTACACTGTGTGAAGAAACTTCTTGTTGAGGAATTGGCATTTAAGCTCTTGTTAAAAAATTTTCCATTTGTAAATATATTTACAGGTTTAATTAAAAATGTAAAAATTTAAAGTGAAAGAAGTTAAAAGGTTATTTTTTATCTCGACAAAGAAAATTCTGTTAGGCAAAACATATGTAACCCTATTTTATTATTTTTAAACATAATGATGCAATTGCTTTGTATCAAATATGAGATAGTTTAATCAAGTCTTCTTTTACTGTATAAAAATGCGCTATTGTTATTTTGTATGCTTAACAGCTTTATCAGCCTCTCTTAAGTTATATTTTGAAGATATTATAAACACTTATCTTTTGATAAAATCTTATTTTATAAAACAAGAAGGTTAACAGAAACCTTCTAGATATTTTATTACATAGAATTATTTTTCTGTTTTTAATATTTTTATTTTATAAACCAGTTGAAGGTAATCCTCAAAAACATAGTTAATTTTGAAATTGTTATTTTATTTTTAAAGGATAATGTAAATTTAGTTTGTTTATTAAATATTTTTCTTTAAGATATGATATCATTAAGATATTATGTGCAAAAAAAGTGAGAGAGTTGTTGTCCTGTTTCTAATTTTTTTATATATAAATATAGCTTATTCTTCAAGTGATATTGATGAAAGGTATAGAATAAAAAATTCTGTGTCACAATTTTAAAATATAAAAGTTCTTAAACTCTGTTTACAATATTCTAGTTTAAAAAATTTCTATCTTAGCAGAAGATCAATTAAAGAAAGTTTTTCACTGCTAGAGCAAAATTTTTGTGTCGAGTTAATTGCATTTTAATGACTTTCAAAATTCTAAGATTGTTATTAAACTTCATTGTTTTTATATTTATTAGGTCGTTGTTATTTTTTGAGGAAAATTTAATATTTTGCCTAGTCTAAAGTGTTCATCAGACTGCATGATTAATGAATGTGGTTATGTACAGGCTTTTTAATCTCTGATTATGTTTTTAAAATCTGATTATGTTCACAAAAATCATTGTATATATACATATAATTATATTGGTTTCTGTTTGCTTTTTAAGCCTGATAGGTTTTTGCATACAAATGTGATAAATATATATATATATGTGGCATATTTCATTTGGGTTTCAACATTTTTATTCCTTGTATAATAACTTTATTGTAATGAGCAGCTTTGTGATGATTTGTGTACTCAGTAATTTTTTTTTTTTTTTTTGCTTAATGTGCATAAATGGTATACATTTAAGAATATTGTTTATGTTACTCTACAATTATTACATTGTATTTAATCAAAATAAACATCTTTTTATACCACTGATTAAAAAAAAAAAAAAATCCATGATTTATCATAATTGCTTATTTTGATAAATTATGGTAATTTCTTTTTCCGATAAAATGTGATTGTTATATATCGTGTATGGATAAATGATGAACTAGAATAGATTTGTTAGAGAACAGTTTAATGTGTTATTAGGTACAATCATTTTGGATGATTCTACTTAAATTTATTCATTTTTTAAAAGTTTTTTATAAAATTTTTCTACCATTTTAATTAATCAATTTTGAAATTATTGTTAATTTTATAAAAGCATTTAACATTTGAAAGAATATAAACAATTTTTGTTAACGTTGTTTTATTTCAGTTAAAAACATTTTAACTTGCTTTTATGAATGGTTATCTATTTACATACATGGTCCCATCCAGTTTATAAACTTTTCATTTTTTGTAGTCATGTGATGGCCTATGAGTAGTTATAACTGTATATATGTGCATGTGTGGAATAGGTTTCCTGAGCTTGTAATTCAGATTATTGGGATATCTGTGCATTAAACCAAAAAGTTGTTTATATGGCTTTTAATTGTATTTAAGGAATCATGTTTTACTTTTTTTCAGAGATTAATTTATGAACTGCATTTCAATATCATTTTTCCAAATTTTGTAAATAGATGTAAATCTATTGGTTGATGCAGGCACATGAATTTTAATAGCAGTTGAACACATTTCTTTATAGATATCTGCTTGTAACATATCATTTCTTAATAAATATGTGTGTTACTGTTTTTTTTTTTTTGACTTATTTATTGAACCATGTACACTACACTTAATAGTTCAGATTATAATATAAAAACAAAATAAATTGTTTAGTTTTGAAAGATTTTTCCTTTTATTTATTGTGGTAATGTAGTTAAAATTAAATCTGAGTATAGAGGGGTGCATGAAGGAACTATGTAAAGATGATCATCTTATTTGCCGAATGACCCTATTTGTTCCATAAACTATGCTTGGAATGCTACATTGTAAGCAGTTATTTCTTAATACAGTTCTTAATTTCTTCATAGATATTTAACTGTATATACATTATTAGAACACTTAAACACCCCAGGAAGAAAATATATATTGAAATAATACTCATAACCATAGGAACTAAAGTTCAAACATTAACAATTTGCAACATGAACAAAACTATAATTTAATCCTACAACAAACTTAAGATATAAAACAAAAACTGAAACTAAGAAAATATATGAAAAAGTAATTCAATAAAGGAGGCAGGCAGCAAGACTTGTGACTTGCCTATGGGGTTAAACATGTTTTATGCCATTAATACTCCCCCAGACCTGTCAAGACCAGAAAAAACAACAAAATACTCTCAAACTTTACCGTAAACACAAGTCACCATTCTGAAATGCAAACTCCATTGACTTTAAAACCTGACTTCACGTCCCTTCGATATTTTTTTAATAAATTTTTTGAGCAAAAAAATTAATAAACTGAAACAGATAATTCTTTTCAACAGCTTGCTTGTAAACACGTAACATATCATTTATTTTATTGGAAGTTTCATAACTTAGTTTATGTACTCGTCTAATTCCACTTAAAAAAATACTTCTGAAAACAGAAAAATTTATCAAAATTAAAGTTCTCTTTTTATCATAAATTCTATAAACTAGTTTATTATCTTTGATTTCAAAATTGATATCTAAAAAATAGTCGACATTAACAGGATTGCAAGAAGAAAGCTTTAATTTTCAAGTATCTGGATAGAAGCTAAAATTTACTGTTTCATTTATTCCATTAAGTTTAACAAGCAACAAATCATCAATATTTCAAAAACATTTTATATTTTCATGTATAATTAGATTCTTTTCACATATATATATATATATATAAGTAAATATCAGCTAAAACTAAACTGCAGCTTCCCCCCCCCCCCATCGAATACCATGAATCTGTTTATAAGTATTATCACCATCATACACACACACACACACATATATATAATTTTCTTGAAAATATATGTATGTATATGTGTATTTTTTAAATCTTTACTTTCTTTTATGTAAACTAGGTAAGTTGTGTTTGATCTCTGAAATCTGTCTAATTTAATATCATAGGTTCTATTAGTTAAGTTTTGCAAAATTCCTTTTAATCTGACTACAAACTAGGAATATTAGCTAAAAATCAAATTACTGAAAGGAAATATATTAAATGTAATTAGATAATTTTTAAATTTATATAAATTAAAATTGCATGCATATTTTCATTTGTATTTTTTTTTTTTTTTTCTAAATGTTTTGACACAATTATAATTTTTAAACAAAACCTTTTAAAGCTTCATTACCTTTTTAGTCATAGCAACTTTCAGGGTGAATCCACCCTTTCATCAGTGACCATTCTCAGGGTTGCTATGGCACCTGGAAAACAGGGAAAACCTGGAAAACTCAGGGAATTTGAAAATCTATTAAAAAACAGGGAAAACTCATGGATTTTCCGAAATTTATTGCAAAAACAGGGAATTTCGAAATTTTTTGGAAAAACATGGGAAAATTTTTTCATAATCAAATATTTTTGAAAATTGTTGTACTTTATAATGAATCAATTATGTTTTTTCCCCAACTATAGTAAATTAATAAAATTATTATACCCTAAATATGTTCAATTAACTTGTAAACATGTTAGATTCTAATGCTGCATAATTGTGTGTCATCTATTTTACTTCTAAAAGGGACAGGGAAAGTTCAGGGAATTTTTTCCCCAATTTGTGTAGCAACCCTGATTCTGTGGTCCACCACAGTTGAAACTGAAGCTGTTCCTCTTTGCTGACGATTTTCTAGAAGGTGACACCATGCTTGATCCAAACCTATGCACAGCTCGTGCTATTTGCAAGATAATCGGTCCTCTATAATTTCTATTGTTTCATGGTAGAAAGTGTAATCATTATTATTATAGTCAGCAATTTTACAAGTTTTATCAAAATTTTTATCTATATTATTTTCCTGGTAAACTTTAGTTAGGGCTGTGGTTATTTTTCCTTATTTTACATCATTATTATGTTCTTTTATTCAGGTGGATATTTTTTTTTTCGATGTAGCACATTCTGTATTATTATTGGGGTAATTAAATGGGATTCTATAAATTCCTGCAGTTTCAAGAGGGAGAATGGGATCTTTTTCATTAGGAATTAGCTGGTAAATATTGGGGTTTGGTTTTATGGGGATATATTAGATTGTTTTTAGCAGTATTTTTAATCTTGATTAAAATTCCTGGTCAAACGGAATTGAAAACGTAAATTTGGAGGGGGGGGGGGGGTGTCTGTATGGGACACAAATACTGTAGCTAATTTATGAACTGCATGTTCGGAATTCCATGAAACCTAGTGTGCAGTTGAATTCTGACATAAACTGATGATGTCTAGTTTTTGATATATATATTGCTCGACTTGCAGCACTTTTATGCCACGTTTTCTTATAGCTATATCTCAGCATCTCCAGGACGGAATTTAACAAACTTTATACATTATATGCTTGTTATGAAAAACAGAGTTTACAAAACAAAACAGAATCGCAACATGTGTTTTGTGTTGAAAAACTTCGCAGGAAACTTCGCCAGGCGTAAAAATATACAAGCGCAAGTAGAGCTACAACCAGCCGATTTTTATTACGATTTTTATTTTAACGTATATGTTTTATATCTTTATAACATTTCTTGAAAAAAAAAAGATTGAAGTTGTGAACCAAAGCATTATTTTAGGGGGGAAAAAAGAAGAAGAAAAGCATATTATAGAGAAAGATTTAAATTAAGCTACAGCTATTATTTTTATTTATTTATTTTTACTGGTTTAATGATAGTTTCTTTTTTTTTTTCCCCCTCTCTTAAATTAATGGTATTTATAAATGACAACTCTAAAACAAGTGAATGTAAATTTCATATTCAATTACTTTGAAAACTGAAATTATCATCATTTTGAGTGAATTTAAAATGATATTTTGAATATTATAGTCGTTACATCAACTATACTGCAGAGAAATAAACAGACAAATATTTAAGTTTTTAATATAATTAAGATGCATAAATTAATAGATATGAACAATTACCTTAAATCTACTCATATCCATCAAGTACGAACTAACCGTTAGCTGTCTAAATACACTGCACTGCAAAAAAATTTTTTTTTTTGAGCCCTGATACCATTCCTGCTGATTCTCATGTAAAATGATCTCCTGAATCCGAATACGACCCCCATTTTTCCCAATCACCCACCATTTTCTCGGGTCGCCACTTTTTCTGTTACTGTTTGGTAGTTTTATAGCCATAAATTTTATTTGGAGAGTGGAAAAAAATTGTTTTAATACTTTAAAATAAAAAATATATAATTTATAATGAATAATTAGTAATAATTGATTAATAAAATATAAAAAATGTAATTTGTAATTTCAGTGGCAAATCCCCCTCCTCCCCCTAAATTTTCCCCTTGCTACAAATGTTCATGTTTTATAATTTTTCATTTCTGTAGCCCCTCAAAAGACATTTAACAGTTAAAATAACCACTTCACCCCTTTCAAATCAAATTTATAGCCATAAAAATACCGGATAATGATAAAAATAGGAGAGCGTCGCCAAATAATGGTGGGTGATAGGGAAAAATGGGCGTCATAATCGTATTCAGGAGGTTATTTTACATAAGAATTTGCAAAAGTGGTGTTGGGGCCGATTTTCATGCAGAGCAGTGCCATTTGTAGATGATCTTTTTAAAAATCATTTTCAGGAAATAAAATAGAAAGGCAGGTCTATGAATATTCTTGGAACCAATCCAAGAAGACTATTTTTAGAACCACTAACTTCATGGTAATAGGATTATATGCACCCCAAAATAAGAATATCGTTTGTTCAGAAATAATATTCTACAGCTTTTTACAGAATCTCTCATAGGCAAATGCATAGCTTAGAGTTCAACAGAATTCGCTCCTTTGCAGATAGCCTACTTTTGCACTCTTTGACAAACAATTAGCGGCGAGAAACAATGCATAATATATAGAAAAAATTAACTCTCATAAAACTGAGAAAGGGCTTGCTGATTTTGGTAATCCTAAACTATTTTCTGCCAAATTTGATCGCTAATCTCGTGATGTCACTAAATTCATCACCAATGTAGATGACAACTTGTCACAAAGTGAATGCTTTGGCTACAAAGTTGGCAGCCTGGCATTAATTTTGGTGAAAAATGGTGGTTTAATATTGCCGAAATTTGGAAGCTGGCATGATCTACTGTTTTCTTGCGCAGAACTAACTTCATCAAAAGTTCTACAAATCACTAATGAGAATATAAAAAGGAAAGAGTCATTACTATAATTATTGTTGACAAGAGCCTGTCTATTTCTTTACGTATTACTTTATACACGGTATTACAGTTGAAAGGGAAATAGATGGCAGATTTCTTCACTTCCTTGGAAATGGGAATTAGCAGCAAATTTTGCGACTTGGCGAAAGATTTGGCAATTTGGCGAGAAGTTGTAATTTAGGGCAGCCAAAGTTTAGAAGATCTAATTTCAATAGAAACCGACTTGTAAAATTTTCCAGGTTATTTCATTAGTTTCTAGAGTAGAACTATCTCGAAAATTCTATAAATCACTAGCAAGACTGGATGAGTTCAGTTTCTGTTTGAACTGCAAGCTGAGCGTACATCTCTAAGAACTTTAAGCATTTGGTCATTGTCCTGAATTAGTAAAATTCCTGTTCTGTGGTGTAGGCTGTTCATGAGTACGAAAAACTGGTTTATTCGATTGCTTCAAGAATAATCATTGATTATTGACTTTTATTCAGCTGTTTCCAGAATATTCATTAAATAAAATGCATTCATCTAGAACCTACAAGTCTTTACGAATTACTTTCTATGTGCAAGAATGTCAGTCAGCTTATTTTGTAACTATCAATATTCACGCTAATATTAATTTCTGTTAAAATCTGTATGACGGAAAGTTATTTACAATTGCAAAAAAATTTGTATGTTCGGTCATCATGGATATAATATTCGTGGATATTCCAAAAGGGAAAGGCGCATAGAAACACCAAAATGAGAGATGCAGAACAACTGTTGTAACAAACTTAGATGTGAAATTGCAACGTTCTATGTCTAATTGTTTTTGAGTTATACGAGGTACACACACACACAGACGTCACAAAAAATCGCATAAATTTGTAGATATCACAAAAGCAGAAGTTCATGTCAAGACCAAAATTGGTAAATAACAATTCCAAATAAATTTGCAACTCTCTATGACTATTCGTTTATGAGCTATGCGATACACAAAATCTATTTCGCAAATTGGTTTCACAGTACTTCCTTATGCTTTGAATAAGGAAGTTAAAAAGTATAGTAAAAGTACAGACATTTTATTTCATTGTAATATTTATAATTATAGATGTTAGGAGGTAGTGGTGGCTTTAGTTGTCATAGTACTTTGATTGGGACTTGCTGAGCCTTGTGAATGATAGCTCCTAACTGAATTATTAACTAGTTATTTTGCATTCTTTTTGCCCCTTTATTTTTAGTGCACTGGATGTTTTATAACATTATGGCCTTATTTTGACATACTTATTTTAATATTTTAATAGTCGCACTTTTAATAGTCACGACGGTGAACTAAGCAAAAAAAATTTTTTTTTTTTTTTTTTTTTTGCTTTCTTATGAATTATAAGTTCCTAAAGAGCCTTCTGAAGTTTAATCAAATATACTACGTATTTTCCAACCATTTACTTTTTAAAAACCTTGGCTGAACCTTGACCACTTGTAAATTACTCTTCTTCGATTGCGAGAATATTTTACCACACTCACTAACCATAAAAGAATATTGTTAGTCTTGGAGAACACTTTATCCACCATGCTTTTCCTTGTAAATGAATTCTGTTATCTATTAATCTTCTTTCTACTTTTTTTTTCTTTGTTCAAATTACCCTGACTAAAAGAATTTGACTTTTTATTCTTTTTTGTCCCTTCCTTTTTTTTAAAAAATGTGTAAATATGGCAACAGACCAGCCTTTTTTGGCACCCTTCTGCATCTGGCGCCCAACTCTCCCCCCTCTAGTTTCGGCCCTGACTTCAACTGAGAACAATGTTTGTGATTTTACCATGTTTTTATTAACTCGCTTTCTTGTTTGTTTGTCCAGTACAAGTTTTGCAATCAGTTTTTAACTAACTTCCCGGCAAGCTAGTCATTTAAAACTTTTAGAATAGCTCAGAATATGATGACAAAGCATTCTTTTAATTCTTTTATTCAATTAATAAATGTTTGAAAATTTCTTATAATTGCTCTCTTTATTACGCATTTGATCATTTTCTTTCAAGTTGGTGGGATAATTAATCAAAAATTTTTTTAAAAAGTATTTATTAATACATAAATTGTCGAGTTTATATGATTCAACAGAAAATTTAAAAATGGGGTATATAAAAAGTTTTTATCATATAATTATTTAGTTTTCACTCTTTAGAGGAAGAGTCACAACATGGTAAATTCAGTTTGGGACGAGGTCGGGCAGAATTATGATGTATTATCATCAAGGTAACAACATATTAAAGCTGTGAAACACACTAGCTAAATGATCTTGAGAAAAATAGCCTTTCAGCAATAACTTAAATATAAGTTATTTCGAAGGAAGTCAAAGCTCCAGTTATGTACTTAATAACAGCACTGAAACTAGGATTTTTTCACCCCAGGGCAAGGAGAGGTTTTAGTGCCTTTCCCTCCTCCCATCCAAAGTTAAAATTTCAAAGAATTTTATGAATTTTATAGTATTTATTTTAATTTCATTTACAAGAAATGATCATTGCATTTGATTCAAATTTGGACTTCTGATATTTTGATAAATTTACGCATTCTGAAATGTCCTACGACTTTATTTAATGAATGTGTTTGTATATGTATGCGTCTCTATGGGACACAAATATTTTAGTTGTGCTAACTTAGGAATTTCTTGCATGGAATTCCATGAAACCCAGTATGCAGTTGAATTTTTACTTAAGCTGCTGCTAATTTGTTTTTGATGTGTATTGCTCAAATTGACATGATACAATATTCCTTTATAGCTATATCTCAGCATCTCTAAAATGGAATTAAATTTTATACATTGTATGCTTGTTATGAAAAACTGGGTTTATGGAATGTTGCCCAATAGATCACACTACCATGTCTTTTTTAAGGATTTAATTTATTTCTATTGTTCAGCATTTTATGAGATGGAATTACATGAAAATTAACTGTATGGGAATCCTATTATCATTAAACATAATGATTCAGTACTGTAGTTTTTTTGGCCATGAAGTGGCACTCGGCACTGTAATACCGTTCTTTTCACAATATGCAGCAGAAAACTATCCTTAATTCTATGAAATGGAATTACATGAAATTTATTATGCAATATATTTTGTTGCATAATTGTAGTCATGAAAAAAAACCTTAATTCCAAACTTAACTTAAAATCGTTATATATATATTTTTTTAGTGAATCCAATTTATGCCGTATGGTGCAAGCGGTGGATAAAAGTTTAACAGTAAACACTAATTTTCCTGAAGGTCCACTTGATTTTTCTGCCTAAAAAACCCGTAATCCTAAACTTTCATCAAAATCTTTACATATAATTCTGAGTAAAGCTAATTTTCACCATATGTTGCAAATGGTAAAAGAAGGGTTAACAGTGAGCAACAATTTTCCTGAAGAGGAAGACAAGTTCAATCGATTTTTCATACAAAAAAAACTTTAACCCAAAATTTCATCGAAATTGTTACAGCCGTTTCCGAGAAACCCAAGATATATATACAAGGTCTGTCCCGAAAGTAATGCACCCAATTTTCTTCTGCCGCGACTATCCATCGCACAGGGTTGCCGCTTGCACGGAAGGGTGTGTGGAGGCTTGGGAACACAGCACTGGTCGGCTCCGAGCTCCTGCAGAGTCACAGTGCCTGTTTCATTGAACCATTGTGTGAGTGATCGGTCGAAATCAAGATGGAAAAAACTCTCGAGCAGAATTGTTGCAGTGCTGTGAGGGTGATCCGACTTTTTGGATAATGTGGTAAGTGGTGACGAATCTTGGATCTTCTTGTACGACCCAGAAACAAAAAGACAGAATGCAGAGTGACTCATTAGGAATTAAAAAAAAAAAAGTACTGTAACTACACATATCAACAAGCCAATTATCGAGGAATTATCTTTCGATTAAAATGTATAAAGCTGCTTTCATTACTAAGGAAATGATCAAATATCACTTGAATACAAAAGTTTAAGTTTGGGAGAAACAATAAAGATAAGGCCCCATTATCAAATGCTGCCCCGGGGCCCCCAAGTTTGTAGTTACGGCTCTGTAAATCATTTTTAAAGTACTTAAAAATGTATTTACTAATACACTAATTTAAAAATTTAAAAATACAAGAAATAGATTAATAATTTTTAACTATACTCTATAACAAAAAAATTAAAAAATGACGCACCAAGAAGGAGTAATGCAAACTGGACACAAATTGACATACATACAGGTTTCGATGAAAAATGCAAAATTTTAAAGCTTAGCTGACATCGAATGACCATGCGATGTTACAGCGCATCTTAACTGTGCAATGGGCAGAATATTAAAAATGAGAAATTTTGATTCCAGGTCATGAATTCTTTGAGAATTTTATTCTGTTTACTCAGAAAGACAGTAAGTATGCCTCGCATACAGGTGCATAAACAACATGCGCAGATGTCAGCATTTGAGTGTGGTGTGCAGCTGGGCTGAAAGAAGCCAGTTGGTCTAATCCAGTGGTGCCAGATGTGGCCGTTTTTTAGTCAATAGTCACCAATAGTTTTGAGAAGTGACATTTGATATATATAATAGACTATCAATCTTCGAAGCAATTAGCCAAACATTACAAATAAAAATTATTGGTGACTATTGATAAAAAAAAGGCCAAATCTGGCAACCCTGGTCTGATCTGCGAATTTTTGACAACTGGATAGGAGCAGTACCACTATTAGATGATATTGGTGGGAATGGGTGAACCATGGCTGAACACAGCATCAGGGAGGAAGCATTTCTCCTAAAGAGAGGACAGAAAGTGAGAAACAATCAATCGCAAAGTGGTACTCAAAGCTCCAATTCATCATTATCGATGATCCTATTAGCAACTGATACTTCATTGACTTCAAAGACCCTTAATAGGCAGCTTAGTGAAGTGGGGTTGAGCTCAGTCCCTGGATCTCTCTTACATTGAGGACGTTTCGAGCAACATAAAAAAGGGTCCTACAAACAGCTCTGGATTTTGCCAATCTAACGCACCAATTAGACAGAATTTGGCACAATACTTCACAGGAGCACATCTGCCATTGTGAAGACCTTTCTCTTGATTAAATCCTTCAAATTTTCTGAAACTGTAATCAATTGTTTTTCTCCAGATGTACATCATATCTACCAATTTTTGTCCCATTCGGATAATTCCTTCTTGGTGCATTTTTTTTTTTATAGAGTGTATTTACAGTTGGCAGCAAAATTATTGAAGCACACATCCACATTTTTCATATTTTGTTTTTTTTTTGGTTTGATTGCTAATTTTTATGATCAATTTACTCTTTTTTATAAATAGCATAAAGACTAAGATCATGACTCAACAAATATTTACATAACAAAACAGTGTTAGGTGCACATATTTTAAATAGGAATTATTGCTAGCGTTTCAATAATTTTGCTGCCGACTATATGTGTGATGTGTATTTCAAGTGTTCAAAAATGAGTTTCAAGTTTAGCGTTTGTAGTTTATTCTTTAACACTTATCACACACATGCACAAAATTATAAAAATAATACAGTTCTGCAGATACCATACTAACCGTCTGTTCTCATCTAAATCTCCATACATTTCAATAACTTCTTCAAAACATCTGCAAGGGAAAATTATTAATTATCAGTTTAAGTTCACAGTCTATATCAAAAGGATGTGAGTAATCAAAATATATGAATCACGCATCTGATTATTCTCGGAAAGGGAGCCTGCTTTTCACAGCTTCTATTCTAAATAATAATAGTATTTGATGTTTTTTGTTAATTGTTTCAGTGTGATATGGATGTTTATTTTACTAATAATTTGGGTAAGCATATATTCATTAGGGGTATATTAGCAAACAAATTCTGCTTATTAAGGTAAAATTTTTTTGAAAGATGTTCTCAAGTTGACCCGACTCGTTGAAAACTGAACCTGATCTGAACTCGACCCGCACAAAATATAAATCAGTAAACCCGACTTGAAAGAGAAAGAGCTTATTCAACCAGACCTGACCCATAGGTTGGGTTAGGTTCACACAAAACAATTCTCTCATTGTTATGGTCTGTGTACAGAATTCAGGGATGAAACTTTTCGGGGGCTATCCCTAAATTCAAGGTTTTTAAAATTTTTAGTGTCTCCAAATTTCATGATAAATTATTTCATTTTTATAAAAATTTCTCATTTTGAGTGTTTAATTTAATTTGCCTTATAATGTATTAAAACCCTACGAACATCACTTATTATAAGTAGGCATATAATATATCATTGATCCATTTTCCCTCTCTGCATGCACGTAACAGTTTCAGGGTTTTTGCATATTAGGCAGTTTCACCCCTGAGAATTTTATGTACGATGATAGTGGCAGCAGAAATTACCCAGACTGATTTGCAAGTTTATACACATGTTCAGGTACTATACAGAAATAGCTATATAGTTTTTTATGTTTATACTGTTTATGGTTTGTGTACAGGGTCATGCCAAAGCATTTATGATTACGGCCTATTGACAGAATTTCTTTTTAAATACATTTTAATGAGGTTACACTGCATTTAAGAAAATGAAATAAACATCCATTATTGAGATGCTTGAAGGCATATTTTCTATAGAAGAATGTGGGCTTAGACAAAATAATAATTAATGTACAGGGTCTTACAAAAGTGTTTTGACAGTGATATGTAATCATCCAAATTATGTCAAATTTCAAATAATTATTCTTGAGCTACATAGAATAAGTTGTATATTTTTACTGATGTGTATTTATGGCTGGTTTACAGGGACACCTGAAAACATTTCGTAACATTAGAGTCTATGGACAGATATTTTTAAAGTGCAAGAGCGTTAAATTAAACAACATACTTTATGGGTTAAAAATACTCAAATGCCTTATGATATTTTTTTCTTTTTCTTTATGAAATGATTTCTTTTAATTTAATTTAGTTACACAGTCATTAATTATTTAATGTTCGGAAAGTTGAGTGGAGTCACTCCATACTTTTTATTACCGTAATTAATGTATCTGTTTTATAGGAGTGTAAACTTTCTTGAAATAAAATATTTTTGTAAAAAAAATAGAACTGACTCCAAAAAGGAAAAAGTAACTACTATTCAAACAACTAAAAATGAAAGAAAATTGGCAGTAAATAGAACTGTAAATTGCGCCTAAAAGTATAAAATAATTTCCTTTGCCAAAAAACATAAATACTACAATTAAACATAACTTTTGAAGTCGGCACAGAATTAAAATTTATTTAGTTTTTAAAGGTTTGTTTTTAGACTGCTAGCTACAAATGCTGTTGTCTCGAATGATCCATTTTCATGTTTCCTTTTATTATTTTATCACTGTGTACAATTGGTCCATAGGTTGCATCTACATAGGAAAGTGAACATTTTTACAATTCGGTATTTATGTTTCTATGAAGTTACTAAAGTTTTCTTTGTAAACTTGATATAACTTTGATAATTATCATCATTGGCGGCTTTTGGATTTGGCGATCAAAACATAATGCAAAAATATACACGCGAGATATATATTTTTATAATATATATTGTACAAAATAATGTTTCATACTCTTGACTGTTATAAGCATGATTTCTCAAAGGAATTAAATATGTTTACCGATATAATTTGGCAATTTTTTTTCACCGAGGATGCCATATAGCAGCAGCTCTGCCAACTTTTGTAGTTTACAAAATCTTATTTGTTTATTTGAATCAAAGTAGTTTTCGGCTGTGTTTTGCAGATGCCAAAGTGATTTGTATTTTGTAGATGTATTTTAAATAGAATTTGATTTTTGTATTGAATAAAGGTATCAATTTTAATTTAATTTTGCGCCGACTTCAAAAGTTACGTTTAATTGTAGTAGCTAGGTTTTTTGGTGAAGGGAATTATTTTATACTTTTAGGCACAATTTACAGTTCCATTTACTGCCAATTTTCTTTCATTTTTAGTTGTCTGAATAGTAGTTGCTTTTTGGAGTCGGTTCTATTTTTTTTTTTTTTTTACAAAAATATTGTATTTTTTTCTTTTTAGTGAAAATTTTTTCAAGTAGCAGAACATCAGAGGACGTTCAACGACGGTTTGACAAATCACAACCCACAAGAAAAGTGACGCAACTCAAAAAATAGTAATTTCGAGTTTATGTCACTGAAAAATGTATGAAATGCCCCCAATATGAACAAAAAGTTACATCTTCCTCTAAAAAATTATCCACTCGAGAGACATTTGTGTCAATTTTATTCTAGTCAATGTCTTATCTTTAAGTTGATTTTTCTTAAATACTGCATTTTTGAATTGTGTCACTTTTCTTGCCTTTATCGGATATGAGAAAAGTTTATCTATTGAATTACCACGCATTAAATTAAAAAGGCTTTAGAAATGTAAAGAATGGATACGCTGTATTCGTAACCAAAAATTCCGTTAGGCATGTATTGAACTTTACAGTGAATATGTGTCATCCGCTACGCTGGAACGCGTGCAGCGTAAAGTTCAAGCAAAGATCAAAATATGCATTGCAGCTGACGGACAGAAGTTTCAACAACGAAATAAATGCTTTTTGATTTGTTTATAGTGTAGAAAACTGTAAATAAACAGATGCACATTTAAACATACTGTTTTTAAAATTTATGTCTACAAGGTGTTTTTTCAATACTAAATCAATCATGGTGTACAACTTTGTAATTTACCTTTTCTCTCATAAATTATATTGTCCTGAGATAGAAACACTAACTCTGCTATCTTCCCACCAAGTGGCGCTGTAAGGGGTCATATCTTGTAGCGCATGGCCACTTTACATTACTTACATATTACTTTTACGAGTGTAGAGGCAGTCGTTCAGCAGTTAGAGTGAGAACGGACTTTTGTGAATACCCTGTAATTTGTTTAGATATTAATGAAATCAAAATGAGACTTATTTCAGGTGAAGATCTTTGTGACAAAATTTTTTTTTTTTACGCAGTTATAAGCTAACAAACCTCAACTACAACAACAAAAAACATGATTTCAATGGAGAACCTCCTCCTTTATGAAGTCGGTTTAAAACGTTTATACGTTAATCGATGTGATCGCTTACAATAACCATACTTTGAATTTTACAAAGCGTAAATGTCACCCGCTACGCTACAACGTATGCAATGTTGTTGAAGTGTGCAGGAAATAAGAATTTGCGGACAAACGAATGATCGTTTTAATCGTTCTACTTTTAGCATCATTGTCTACAAACTATCTTTTCGTTCTAAATCGATGATATTCTGTAACTTTGTAATTCACTTTTTTCCCCTATCTTGAATCGTTTTCAAGATAGGAATGCTAACTCCACTGTTTTCCACCAGATGGCGCTGTAGGTGGTTGAATCCCGTTGCACATGACCACTTTACTATACCTACATACAACTTTTATGACTATAGCTGCAGCCATTTAGCAGTTAGAAGATTCGGGACTCACTGTTTTGGGTACCCTGTATTTTCTTTTGATTGTAAAGATATTGCAATAGGACCCATTTCAGACCAAGACCTTTACAACAAAACAAAAAGTATCAAAATCGGAGCATCAGTTCAGGAGTTATGAGCTAACAAACAAACAAACAACAAAAAAATATTATAGTTTTAAAAAATTAAAGAACACGCTTTTATAGAAATGTGAACTAAAAAGCACAAAATATCTATCTTAGTATTAAAATGCAGGGTAAGAGAAAATCGTGTGAGTGACACACCATAATATTTACATACATTTAAATCTTTAATTAAAATAATTTAGAATTAAACAAAAACCATTTTTAAAAAATCTCCCCTGACTGGGATCGAACGCTAGACCTTTAGGTTTGTAGCGCGGAGCTATACCTCAACGCCACGGCGTTCACGTAGGGGAAGTCTTTTTTTACAATATAGATTTTTTGTTTGCTCTCAGAGCGGTTACCAACATACATACATACATACAGGTGAAGCTAATAAAAGTGTGTTAAAAACATACGGTTTGAATTGAGAACCTCCTCCTCTTTTGAAGTCGGTTAATAAAAAATAAGTATTATGTAATAAATTTTAGGTTTCAATTGACAAACCCCGAATGAAGTGACCCTATAGGGCTCTTAAATTTTATTTTACAAGACAACTGAAGTGTTTTTAATCGGTGTACATTTCTAATTATTTGTAAATTATGGATGTCCTGCTTTTGAGTTGCTGCATCTCTTATGAAGAAACTTTTTTCGATAAAAATTTTCATCAGACTAAATCAGTGGTAGTCTACATTTTTATACCTTCTGCCCACTTTTGTATCTCTGTTAGAAGAAAAATTTTTAACCATCATAGTAATGGTAATTTATAAAGTAGGGAAGTAACTTTATAAAATTTATAAAGCAAAATTATAGCAAGTTAAACAGGCATGAAAGTGCAAATTGGTCAAAAAAGCTGAACTTATGCGTAGTATAAAATTATAGCAAGTTGTGTATGCAACATGTATAAGTGTATATAATATCATATGTTATATATATTTATTTTTAAAAGAGAAAAATGAATGCATATAAAAGAAATGGGAAATTAAAGCAAAAAATAATCTTAATCATTCTTACCCGAAAGAAATTCTTCAAATTTTTGGCAAAAATAAACTTTGAAATTATACATAAATTTTAAAAAGATGTGTATTTTTTATTTATTTATTTATTTATTTTTTCAAAATGTACTAAAATCTCAAATGAGTGAAAAAAATTGCATAATTTAGCTATTAGTTACAATTAACCTTTTTTTTTTTGTAACAGTTGTAAAATCTAATTAGAATGCCATAATTAGACATTCTGTCACAATAATATCACATTATTTTAGCAATAATCAGACTCCAGAAAACCAAGAATTATGTTGATTTTTGGAAAGGTGATTATTGCGCATCACTACATCACCAGTAGTAGGGATATTAAAATAGTGTAGTACCATTTGCTATTCCATAGCTGCCAACTTTGCAGCTTTAGAAATAATAGTACTTGAAAATAGAAAGAAAGAAAATACACCCAAAATAGGAAAATTAAATAACTAAATTTTTAAAACTATTTTAAGATAAATTTGTTATTTTAATATAAAATGTCTGATATTTTATAGCACATTTAAAGTTTAATAAGATGATAATAATAATGATGATAAAGTCTTTTCTCTAGTAAGTTTATGACATAAAATCAGCATAAGCCAGCATTTTTTTTTCTTTTTGTAATTTAATGCATGAATATACTCTTACTCCAAGTCAGTATTTCTAAAATATGTATTTCACCAGTCTAATTAATTAATTAAAGGACGCAGTATTTTTGATTTTGAAAGAAAAAAAAAATCACACTAATGTTATGTATTAGAATTCTACATTGCAGATTTCGTATCTTACATTTTCAGCTACTGATATAATGTATCTTGCATAAAGCCTAACATATCTTTTGTTTCGTGATATAGTATGTATTTTAAACTAATTGAGGAAAAACAAATAGCTTCATCAATTTCAGTAATAAAGTCTAGAAAATAGAAATAATTACATATGGGGGAAATATTGAACACTTCTATTGAGAAAGGGGGGGGGGGATAAAGAAAATAAGTATATATGAGTGAGAAATATCAAACAATTTTACTTCTTTATAGGTTATAGAATCTAATAAAGCAATTTTTAAAATACATATTGACATTTATGTTGTAGATGGAGGGATACTGGGAAACAAAAGGCTTCTGTAGAGCATTTAATCACTGATTGCTAATTAAAGATAAGGAAAAGGGAGAGCAAGATTAAAAAAAATAATTATATGAGCAAGCAATATTGAACAATTTTTTCTTTATAGGTTCTAGAATCTCATAAAGCAAGTTTAAAATGAATAACGATATTTATGTGCTGGATGGAGAAAGATTAGGAATCTGAAGGTTTCTGTGGAGCGTTCTATCACCGATCATTAATTTTTTTTTTTTTTTTTTTTTTTTTTAACGAATTATATCCGCGACGTTTTTAAAAGCGGGAGAAATTAATAAAATCGGAAGACAAAAGACTAACTTGAAAATAGGGGAATTTCTGCCAAAACACGAAAAGTTTGGAACCTATGCTATTCCCTCCTTTCCCCTCTCCCTCAAGTCCTCCAGATGTATAAAATAGTAATAATAATAAATGTCTATGTGGATTATTCTCTAAAGGCTAAAGGCATTACAATTTTGCTAAAGTTCCTGTTTTAAGTTTATTAATTCTTTGTGCAGGATGATTTTATGACAATTTCTTTAGTCGATTGAAGGCAGCAAGAAGGCTTTTGACCAAGCTTTCTTAAGCTTTTCGACCTTACTGCTTCGGGCCAGCACGGTTGGTTGGTTGGATTTAACTTAGTACTAGTGCTGCACAATGGGCAATTGGTGATCAGGGTTACCTTAAGGATGATCCGGAGACATGCCATCACAATTTTGATTCTCCACGTAAGGGATGGCTTCCCAACTTTGGTCACCCCCAGGGGTATAATTTGGATGAAAGCATGGAGGACACTGCGGTCGCGACCTGGGAGTAAGGATAAGAATGGAGACGGCTAGAACCTGTTTTCAATGGAGAAAAAGTGAAGTAACTGTATGAGGTCCTTTTAACTGATGTCCCTTTAACTGGGCACCCAAAACATTCGCTTAAATTCTATTGCCGTGAGTGATAAATGTATGAAAAAATGATAATTATTTAGTAAAATAATTACCACAAATCATGATTTATCCTTCAAAAATACTGAAAAATGTTTTTGTTTAGCGCATCAATTTTTTTACATTTTTTTTTTTTTTTAATAATAAAATAAAATAAAGGAGCTTTTAGTGTTAAATATATTTTTTTTTTCCTTTTCTTTTTTTCATACCGTAAAATTACACAGCCGCCTGGAATAACTTTCTTATTTAAAGTGATATATCACACTGAAAAAGCTAAAAACTCATAAGAAATATATTCTTTAAGATTATCTCAAATATAAAATAAATTGGCAAGAATATAGTTTGCTTTCTATTTGAAATTGTGATAATGATAAAAATAATGATTTTTATTACTTTTTTCTATTCAGAAGAAGAAAGTATTGAATTCGTGAAAATTTTTGATATCTGGTTTTTGATGCATTTACACGTTTTGCAATGTCTTGAAAATGATTTGACCCTTTTTAAAAATGCATGTCTGTCTGTGTATCATGCATGTGTCATCAAAATTCTGTGGGTGCTGTATCTCATTAAATAATGGGTGGAATTCCACAAAACTTTATATTTAGTTAAATCTTCATATGAATTTGTACTGATTATATTTCGGAGTAAATCGTCCAGTAAGTGGCGCTACTATACATATTACCCCCATTTAAGATAAAGATATATTTAATCTTCTGTTGTGTATAATTTCGTAAAATTTTATACTTAGTTGGATTTTAATGGGAACTTATCCTGATAACACTTTGTAGTAAATCTCCCAAAAGGTGGCGCTGCTATGCTGTAATTTCTTGCTTGCTTATAAGGAAAGGCAGGAATATAAGTGTAAAATGTCTTTTAAAAATGTGACAAAAGGAAACAAAAAATGTGTCAAATGTGACTTAATCCTTTAAAAATCACTATGTAGATCCTCGTTAACGTGAATTACTTTTAATATGAAATGTTTCCACAATGTCCGTCAAAATGAAGATTAGTTTTGTTATATAAAGATTAAATACTGATAGTATGAACTACTGATAACATGAACAAATTTTTTAACGCCCTACAGACTGACACCATACAAATTTTGTCATTTTCGGATTCCTCACACCTGAAAACGTATAAAAAAGTCAAAAAACCTAGGTCGAAATTTTTCATGATTACCTAAGTTCCCCATACCTATAGTATGATGGGGAACTAATAACTTGCAGAAAATTTCCTGAATGTGCAACAAAATTCGTTTATTATTATTATTATTTTAATAAAGTATTATTTCTTAAAGTTTACAAAAATTTAATGAAGTAGCCTATGAAAATATATTTTATAATAAATTGTTTTAGAGAGACATTTAACACCCCCTCCCCTCCACATACACGCGCAAACATAAAAAAAAAAAAAAAAAAAAAAACTTTAGATATTTCTATGCTGTCTAATCATAAAAAGCGAAACTTATTAAACATTAAAAAATAACGTATTCGAAAATTTCAAAGTTAATATTTATAGATTATTAAACATGCATATGATTATAGTTATGCTAAAAAATCAAAATAAATACTATGATTCTATGAAATAAGCGAATAAAATCTGACATAATCTGCACTACCCTACGTGATTTACGGAAACGTTTTGAGTGAACCAATATGGCTGGACCGGTTACAGTTGAGGCTTCACTTGAACGAACTCTCGCCCTCTCCATATCTATCCTTCCTCCGAGGTCACGACGGATTTTACGTGCACTAGCCATCATTAGTGTACACGATGATCTTTGACCGGCTCAAGTATCGAACCCGCAATCTTCCAATCACGAGCTCAGCGCTCTACCGACTTGGCTGCCGCCGTCCTACCGGGCCAGCATGGACTTGTCTTGTATATATATTTATTATTTCTTTTTTTACTTCCATTACCTAACTACGGTAGGTAATAGAAGTATCGTGTTCGGTCAAAAATTTTGATATCAAATTTTCATATGATTTCCATCTTTTCCATTTTCCTTGTCAGGTCCCTGAGTCCAAAAATGTGTTTTTTGGCAGTTTGTCAGTGTGTAAGTGTGCATGTATATATGCGCGGGGGGAGTCTCTGATTATCATATCGCCAAAATTAATAAAGACAGAATGACGGAACTTCAGATTTAAGTTAGATTCCGTGTACAGATGATTTTGCCAACTTTTGGTGAAAATTGGAAAACCGGAATTGGGACCGAAAGTTCGTATCTCCAAAACCGTTTTAACGATTTTCTTCAAAGTTGTTATATAAACATCTTTTTCGATGTCCTTTCGTATGTATTAGTCGGTTAATTGAGGAAGATTGACAGGCGTCTTGTATAAGAAGGTCAGTTTTAGGTACTTTAAAAAATGGCTCTACTGAATTTCTTCAATCTCACCCTGTTAACCCCCTTTTAGATATACTTTCACATGTAATTATTAGTATCCGGTCAGCAGATGAGTTTGCCAAGTTATAGTGAAAATCAGAAGTGGGACCGAAATTAGGTATTTGAAAAACTTCTCAGCGAATTGAAAACTAACGATTTTAAATTTGCTACATGAACATCTTTATAGACGTCCCCTCATATGTATTACTTGGCTACTACAAGAAAATTGACAGGCGTTCTTGATTAGGTAGGTCAGTTTTAAATCTCAGAAATTGGTGCATACCTGCCAACCATCTCATTATGCAGCGTAAAATTTTTAGTATCCGCCTTCTTTTACCCACCAGTTATTTTTTGGGGTAATTTTATTCTTATTTAACCTTAATAATATTTGGAGAGAATTACTCTAAAAATAAAGTGCTGGGGAAAAAGAGGCGTTTTTTTCAAGGGACGTTGGCAATTTAACGCTTATTAATGAGACGGTTAGCGGGTATGTTGATGTTTCAAAAACTGGCTTTACCGATTTTTTTCTGTGTAAACTCTATTTTATATACGTTTATTACATCTGTATTAGTTTGCTCTTGCAGGAAAATTGTTAAATGCCTGATTTATTGAGTCAATTGTTACGTCTTATGATCACACTATTTCTAGGAAGAGTATGGGAGACCGGGGCACAGTGGACTACTTTTACACTCTTAATTTTTTTTTCACAAAAAACAGAAAAGCAATGTACTTGAAAAAAAAAAAAAAATAATAGGAAATAATCTCTGAGCCTTTTTTAACATGTCTTAATTTTTTTATAACAATATTTCTAATACATTATGAATTAAAAAATAAATTGTGATCACTCACAAAGTGGACCACTGTGCCCCATCACCGGGGTACAGTGGAGCAGCCTCTTTTGTTTATATTAAATTAATACAATACTTTTTTTTTTTTTTCTCTAAAATTAGTTTCTTATACTATTCTAGTCTAAATAACATACTTCTAGCATTTTCATGAAATAAAATAACCAAAATTAAATTAAAATAAACAAATAAGAAATCAAATCTCAGTAAGAAAATTTATTAAGTTTAAATAGATATTGTTTTTTATTCTTTTATTAATATTATATAAATCAAATATTTTTCAAATTCAGATATTAATAAATATTATACTGCTATTCAAAAATATTTAATATTTTTGTAATTATTTTGAGATATAATTAATTTACATTGTATTTGTACGATAAATTTAAATAAAATATATTTAGCTACTTCTTTTGCTTTTCACATGTGATCTCTAAAAACAACGAAAATAATAAATAATTCCTACTATTTATTAAATTAGTTTTTTTTATTTTTTTATTAATACTATATAATTCAAATAGTTAACAAATTTAGATATTAACAATAATTATATTACTATTCAAATACTTACTCTTTCAGAAATTTATTATTATTATTATTTTATTATAACATTAAGATATTTTATTACTTTGAGATATACTTTACATTATATTTGTATGTATAAATTTAACTAAAACAAATATATTAAATCTAATTTGTACTTTTAGACACACTGGAAGTTGGTCCACTGTGCCTCATATAGAGGTGGTCCACTGTGCCCCGTGTTAGAGTAAAACAAATAATAATAATAAAATAATATATAGACTATAAATATGCTAAAATATTTAGGAATTTAAAAACAGCAGTATCTTGCCTTCCTTTAACAGCTATATAGTGTTTATAGTCACTAGTTCAATCTTTATAAAATTTTAAAAACTTCAATGTGAAAAAATTACTTTGAGCACCTCAAAACATATAAACTGCTCAAAATGATTATCTTACTATTTCCCATGTGATTTTTTTGGCTGCATACAACTAGTACTATGCTGTCATACATGTGTATCCATATGAACTAAAAGAGTTGAATATTAATAGATTTAAATAGAGGTGGTCCACTGTGCGCTTAGGTCCACTGTGACCCGTCCTCCCCTATACCTATAATGGAAATCATGGGGAATTATGTGGTTGTTACACACCAGATTTTGTTTGTGCGTTTGTTTGTTCTTACTTTAATGTTTACGGTTTTCAATCCGATTTTTAAGAAACAGTATAATAAATATTTATGTTTATAATTTATCACAAATATATTATTCATCCTGTTAGATGATAAATTATAAATATTTTTAAATGATGCCTTTTTATTTTGCACCATAATGAATATCCACTTGTTTTTGATTGCTATTTTTAATTAAAAATCCGACAATCCTATTCCAAAACGACAATCGTATTCCTTCTATACAGGATAACAAAAATTATCCTGTATAGAAGAACAGAATCACTTAAAAATTAAAAGAATATTACTATATATTATTAAATTTATATAAATTTGAAACTACTATGTTATTTGTCAGGATTTGTTCTTGCGTATACGTCGTTTCTTTTACTCCCAGGTAAACAGCACCAGATTTAGAAATAGTTCCACGAGCCCCGGACCTAGGATGTCAAAATTTTAAGGCAATTTTAGGCTACTAAAGTGTGAAACTGTAGTTTTGAATCTACTATATTACAAAGAAATTTTTAAGCTTCTTTTACCTTTGTTGTGATCAGTCAATTTTTTTTTTTTTTTTTTTTTAATGAGTAGAATTAATTTTTTAATTAATTAAAGAATGATGAAAATATAAAACATAGGAAAAATATTGTATGAAAACATTCAGAAACTTGGGAAAAAAAAAAAAAAAAAAAAGCTTCTACATTATTTATTGAAAACATAAAGTCTGTACTGCAAGAACTGAGTATATTAATATCATACATGATTTCTCACGGGTCAACGAAAGAAAAAAATCTTGAGCGATTGATCACATTAAACTAATTTTAATTATAAGTTGATTATTATAAGACATGTTACAATATGATTGATGTATCAGAGAGCAGTATATGTTATGTTTATATGTGTATGTGCACGCGTATTATATATACTGCTATTTTAAAACAGGGAGAAGCACTATTGAAAAAATGGGCCAAGGGCGCAATGTAATTTAAATCTGCCCCTGCAGCTGCAATTGCACCGACAGAAATGAGGATGATCTCCATACATTGAAGGGAGTTGTTGGTACAATTGTAGGGTTCTAGGCATATAGTTAGAGTGCCCTCCGTGGGGGATTTTCTATGGGGTCCTAGCCCGTATTTACTCGAGTTTCGGAGAAAACTACGGAAAACTCCAAACGGCTAGGTCGAAGAGTGCAACCTGAGGTCAGACCTGGCACTTCCAGTCTACCAGGTTTGAGCGCAGAACCGTTCGGCCACTGGTGGAGCTTTACTTTGAGGAGGGAGAGGATGAGAAAAGTAATGTAGGGGATTATGAGAATTTTCACTTCTGGAAGCGAAAAATTTTTTTTTTTTCTTTGGTGGAAGGAAACATTTTCTTGGAAAAATTATTTCATTAATACATGTAACTCACTTTCACAGAAACTTTGTCTATGAAGTCATTAACAAATTTGATTGTTAATGACAAAGGTGAACAAAGTTTTAAATTATCTTTACTCAAAATTAAAAATTGAATGTTCCCCTGAGTACAGCTTGATTGAAAACTAAGAATTGTTTGGAAAAATATAAAACCCTCTTCCTTAGGAAACAAAATTTCTCCCTATGGGCTATTCTTTCAGAAAGATAATTTAACCTTAACCCATACATTTTAAAAATCTAAAGTAAGCGATTTTTTTTAATCTTTACTCTAAATTGAAAATTGAATGCTACACTGAGTACAGCTTGATTGAAAACTAAGAATTGTTTTGAAACCTATTAAACCATTTTCCTTAGGAAACAAAATTTCTCCCCATGGGTTATTCTCTCAGAAAGATAATTTAACCTTAATCTAAACATTTTAAAAATCTAAAGTTAGCGATTTCTTGACAAATGCGATCTAAATATTATCAATGCATGCATTGCTATGTTAATGAACGGGAAAATGTTGAATAATAAAGAATTAGGTTGAATTCAAAGTAAAAACAAAAGCCATAAACAAGCTGGTATTGGGATTCCATTCAAATATTGGTTGGTTGGTTGGTTGGAGGATTAAGGCCGATTGACTCCTTATGTGTCCTAGGCCTATAGGGGGAATGCCCTCCGTGGGGGTCTTTCTAAGGGGTCCCAGCCCGTATTTACGCGAGTTTCGGAGGAAACCACGGAAAACTCCGAACGGCTAGGTCGATGAGCGCGACCTGGGATCGAACCCGGCACCTCCCATCTACCAGCTTTGAGCGCAGAACCGCTCGGCCGCTGGTGGGACCCATTCAAATATTGCTGTTACCGAAGTATTTTACATGAAAAACGTGACAACTCAAAAACTATGTCTCTTGTGTGATTTAAAACATCACTTCAGTAGATGAAGAAAAACTTTAAAATAATACAATAAAATGCAAAAACATGCACCAGTTGGAGAGCGTTCAAATGACTTAAGCACAAATTTTCTTAAATTTTCTTAATGAAATTTTTTTCATTAAGAAAATTTGTGAAAGTAAAAAAAAAAAAAGGATACGAGTGCGGCATTAATTATTTCGACCAGAACGTGTTTTGAAATTTATGTTGTTAGTTTACAAGATTTTCAGTCATATTTTTTAATAACAGTATTTAACTACATTTTTCTACTATTACTTCAGCGAATTTTAAAATATTTTGTTTACATAAAAAAAAAAAAAAAAAAAAGAAAGTGGGAAAGAAAATGATCTGAGTATTAAAAATTTTCAAAATCACTTTTTTATTTTTAAATCTGTGTTAGATGGAGTGTGGTATTTTTAATTATTTTATTATTCATCTGTAACTAAATCTTGTGAGTGGATATAAAATATTTCAATTTTCACGAAAGAATATATCGTATGGATAACAATAGATGGCGCCACATTTTAGCGAATAAGGCTTTCACACAAAATATAGGTTATTTATTTTAAATGATCAATATCAGTTTCTACACCGTATAAAATAATATTAATAATTTGTACAGAATATGAAACATTTACATTTAACTTATGTTAGAATGTGTATATAGTCACGTTTTAATGCTGTATGCTTCTTGATTCTTGATTTTTTTTTTTTTTTTTTTTTTTTAAAGAAAAGAAAAAGAAATCTTACACAACTATTTACAAAATTCAAGTGAATTTTATATAGTAGATTAATTTTCTGACGATAAAATTAAAAGATTAATTATAAAAGTGGTTTAAAATTTTTGTCAAATTAAATGAATTTCAAATCATCTCATAATTGTAAATTATTAAAAATTATCTTTTGCGAGATTGAAAAAATTAAAAATTACCCCCCTCCCCCTTCTGGATCCCATTATACACACATGCATGCATACAAAGTTTTAGCATTGAAGTGCCAATAAAAATATATAAATAAATGTGTTGATTGCTCAGAGGCGAAAATAGATAAATAAATAAACAAAAGTAAAAATAATAATCTTGCATTGTATTAGCTAATTTTGCATTCGAAAGTTTCACATTCTTTTTAAAAACTTAAAATATAACTGTAAAAATGAGTGTAATATCCCTGCATGTGGCCTAATTTTTCTGTTTAAAAACTTTATCATCATCAGGCACCTGGCTATAGGGGAAAATAGAGTCTCTTTCCCTAAAGTTTCCGTACGTGCTGCTAAATTTAGCAAAATTACAAACCTAGTTGCTTGATAAACTTTTTAACAAACTTGATAAACTGTTTCAGTACTACCCCCAAGGTGGGGGGTGGGGGACCTGCGCCACCCTACCATGCTCGCTTCGCTCAATAACCCTCCGGGGCTCTACTCACTTTTTCGTAGCTTGACAAGGAAAAAAAAGAAAAAAACTATTCATTAAACTCAAAAACGTTTTCAGTTATAAAATGTGTAGTGAAAAATTCTTTTTAATTAATGAGTTTAATTAATTTTAATTCTTTGAGATTTTTTCTTTTAATTATGTTAAAGAATATTAAATATTCACCTTTTCTTTTTAAAAAAAGTTACATTGTTGGAATTGTGAATATATATATACTAGAAGGTCTATCCGGCGTTGCCCAGGTTAAATCAATGAAAGAACTGAACGAATCGAAAGAAAAATGCATGAAACATTTCCCGAAGTCTTTAATAGAAAATACAAATAAATAAATACAAAAGGTTCTGCTTTAGTATGGAAAGCCCTTGGCGACTCTAAATATTTTTGGTCATTTTTCTGATCAATTGAAATGACTATCGCAATTGCGTAATTAAAGGTCATGGCGAGAAACGATCGAGCTACTCCGATGCGAAATTTCAAATTTTGCCAAAGGGATCCGATACTGTTCTATTAATAATAATAATAATAATAGTAAAATACAGATTATGACTATTTACAATTAAGTGAGATTATAAAGGACCTCATAAATTAGACTTCATAAAGTGTCAATAAAAATGAACAATATTGATTCATTGTAGAAAAGTGTTACTTAAAATGTGTTACTTAATTAAATAAAAATTTTAAGCTAATGCCAAATATCTCTATGAAAATATTCATCCACACACGAATACCTGATTAAAAAAAATGCACCAACTTTCGTAGAGTAACTATTCTTTTTTTTTTCTCTAATTTTTGTTATTATTCACGCGAAATTAAAAATACTAGTATCGCCCAGTGTCGAAACTCGATTAGTTTTTTTAAACAAGCATTTGAATAATAAATACAGAAATTCAAGATTTTCTTGTAAACAATATCCGCAGCAATTAAATCTACACTTAAATAAATAAATAAATAATAATAATAATTATTATTAACATTTTTATTTACATCCCAGCAAAACCTCAAATGACGGCCAGCATGAGGCCAAGTGCTGGTTGCCAGCAGTAGCTGCAATTGGCCCGCCGGTGGCAAAAGTTAACGTTGCCGCAGGGAATATGTTACGCCGGCCGTCAGTAGGCCGTATTCAACCGATCCATTGTTGGCAGCCAGCAGTAAGTTAAAAATAAGTTAGTGGGCCGGTGAATGGGTCGTTGCTGGCAGCTAGCAGTATGATGAAAATATGTAATGGGCCACTGTTGGTAACGAACATTAGGTTGGAAATTGTTAGAGGGCCAGTGTTGGGCCATATGGCGGCAAATATAGTTTTTCCATGTTGTTGCTGGCAGCCTACAGTGGGCCAGCTGTGGCAAACATAAAAAATCATATTACTGCCGGCAGTCTTCATTGGTCCTTTATATTTTCTTATTAAGGGCCCGCTTCACTGACCGTCACCGGAAGCCGAAGCCAACGTTATTCTATGGGAAATTTTCTTTACAAATAACTTATTAACTAATACATATTTTTAAATTCTGTTTTCACATTCGGAAAATTCCCAACTGTTAAATTGACGGACTTTTTAAAAAAAATTATTTTTTTAATTTTTTATATTTCATTTTGAAGCTGCAAAATACGAATTTTTAATATGTGAAATTTTTCATTTTGCAATTTCAAAATGAAATATTAATAATTAAAAAAAATACATCTTTAAAAAAGGTCCAACAATTTAAAAGTTGGGAATTTTCTGAATGTGAAAACAGAATTTAAAATATGTATTGATTAATAAGTTATTTGTAAAGAAAGTTTCCCATAGAATAACATTGAATCGGACTTCCGGAGACGGTAAGTGAAGAAGGCCGTTAATAGGCCAGCAGTGATTTGGTTATACCTAGTATATTATTTTATTGGTGATACATTTAATTTTATTAGTGCTTTTTTTCTTTTTTTTTTCATTCTTTTTTTTCTTTTTTTTTTTTTTCTCTCTTTTTTCTGATGAGGTAGCAACCAGTTTTTTCTATGCATCCAATATTTAATTTGATTTTGTACATATTCATTTTTAAATACTATTTACAAGTATTTGATTCATACACCATGGCTATAAATTCAGGATTTCTAGTACAGCATATAAGAAATATTCAGTTGATCCATTACATTTTTTGGAATGAAGTAGATTATGTTTTTTTTTTTTTTTTTTTTAAGTGTTCGAATTTTAATATGTTTAAATTTGTTAAGTTATTTGATATAAATAAATGTAACTTTACATGTGAAAATTATAAAATATTGAAACCAAAATTGTTATAAAAAGAGCATTGTAAAAAACTAAACACCATAAACTCAAAAAAAAAAAAAAAAAAAAAAAATCTGCAATTGTTTCTGGTCGAAATACCCCAAAGGCTCTTCATCAGGCGAAACAATGTGGGCATGAGTGCAGCAAAATAATTTGCTGCATTCACGCTTTTTGTTAGACTCACGAAGGGATGTTTTATTATTTCAACCTGAAAGAACTGATAAATTTTTTTTTTTTCATTGGGGTGGGGTGGGGGGGAGGGGGCAATGATTATGTTTATTTACAAATGTTTCTATTTATTACTATCAGGATTTCTTCGCTTTCTTGTCCCTACACTTAAATGAATTAAAAAAAAAAAAAGAAAGAAAGAAAGGAAAGAAAATCAATAGATAAATATACATATATATTTTATATTACTTTAAAATTAATAACTAAAGCAAAGTTCACTGAAATCACATAAAACCAAGTTTTGATTCTCCGCTGCTTTAGCAGCGTCTTCGTCTTTCGCGCAATGTTCGACCCGGGTCTCCACTGCCTTTGATAGAGCCTTATCCGACAGGTTCAATTTGTGTGTTTATCGGTAGTCAGGCGATACTACTATTATTCAAGAACTACAGTTTTACTATAACTCAGCATCTATTAAACATCTTAGTTTTGGTACCATGTATCAGAGAATTTAGTTACATAAAATAGTTTTCCTATCCCTCGCTCTATTATATTAAATTTATATTTAGAATAAATTTATTATATTATAAATTTATAATATGATTAATATAATTAAAATATATAATAATATTAATATAATTATTCTATATTTATGTAATCATTTCTCAAAAATTCTGTCAGCAATTTCACGCCGAAGATAGTATTAAGATATGCCATTAGCACTATTTCAATCCCATGGGGCAATTATGTTTTTGAAAAGTTTAAATATCACTTCCAGTTTTTAATATTTCATTTTGGTTTGTTTATTTTAATAATAGTTAGTCATATTTCAAAATGTATGAAAGAGCAATACTTCGCCATTTATAACTACTTCACTCGTGCCTATTTTATTCACATAATGAATGGTCGTGGAATCATTTCGAACTGAAACTTTTTTTTTTTAATTAATTATTATTATTAATGTTTTTTACAACTTTGTAAATTAAATTTACAAAGTTCTTTATTTACTTTTTTCGACACCAGCTCTTCATTACATTTTTTGCTGCAATAAGTATATGTTTTAAAATCTGTCTCTCTCTTGTTTGTTTTAGATAAGTTATTATTATTTTTTTTTCAATTTATTAAAATAAATTATGAGAATTTAGAGAATATTTAGTAAAATGACAGGAAAATTAGTGCTGAAGAAGGAAAAAAGTAAGTTAATTTTATAGATTATGAAACAACATACCAGTCGTTTCCACTCAAAATAATTAAGCTTGACCCATCATCAGGAAAAGATAAATTGACTACAAGTTCAGCATAATGTCGTCAAGGAAATGTAGTAGCTTAAAAGCAGTTTGTCTTCAAAACCTTGAGGTCGACAACCGAGTTAAAAACTACGTTTACCATAAAGCGAAGATTAGAGATAGACGTGTGTTTGAAATGCAAAAAATTCAAGTTTTTAAAAGTGTCGTTTTTTGTGTCATTTTGTTAATATCAAAATTCCTATGTTCATATATTTTTTAATACATAAAAAGTTGAATAAATGGATGTATAAGAATATTTTAGGCTACAAAATTTCTTTCCAATAGTGGGGTTTCGCGATTATCAAGAAAATTATTAGATAATAAAATTTGAATAGTTCCGACAACAGTAAAATAAGTTCAGACAACCCGACCCACATTAAAATAATAATAATAATAATAGTAATCTGCATGAATTTTATCAGTTATTACTACACATATTTTACCCCTGTTATATTTTATTATTATTATTGTTGTTGCTGTTGTTAAATAAAGTGGTCAGAAAACATAAAAATGATTTATGAATTTATACATCTAATAATTTTCCTGTCAAAGCAAACTGGTACATGCGTCATGAAGATATAACAAAAAGAGTTAGCGAATTAACAAAAAAAAAAAAAAAAATCGTTAGATCAGTTTTTTGAAACACTCATTTCCTAGATTTGCAATTGCTTCCACCTAATAAGGACTTTTGTCAATTTTCCTGTATTAAGCAAGTATTACATGCTAAAGAGCGAGTAAAAAGGGGTTTATGTAGCAAATTTGAAGAAAGTTAAAGTCGTTTTTGAGATATCGGCTCACTGTCCCACTGATAATTTTCACCAAAACTTAGTAAACTGATCTGTTCACCATAAACTAACAATTGCATACTAAATGATATCTAAAAAGGAATTAATATAGCGATTTTGAAGAAAATCCATAAAGCTGTTTTTAAGAGAAAGCACTTGTGAGACTTAAAAAATTTGTGTATTTTTATAGGTCGTTTATCAATTTCCCTGAACTAACAAGTACAAAAGGACATCCAAAACAAAGTTTATATAAATTTGAAGAAAATCGCCAGTTTTTGAGATTTCCAGTTTTCAACAAAAGTTGGAAAAATCATCTGTACACTATACCTGTCTTAATCAGAAGTTCGTCGTTCTTTATTAATTTTGTAGATATGATAATCAGAAAATTTCCAGAAACATATACACATATATACAATACAGATACACAAACACACAGACCAATTGCCAAAAAACACTTTTCTGACTCACGAGACCTTAAAATATGTAAATCAGGTGAAAACTCGATATCAAAATTTTTGACCGAATACAATGCTTTCATTATCTACGGTATTCGGATTATGGAAATGAATAATAATATTAATAATTAGTTGACACAAATCCTAGCATAATTTCAGATAGAAATCAATATGTTATAGAAGAATTTGTTTAATAGCGTACTTCAAATAGTTTGAATCTATAAGCTGTTAATAAATAAATATACTTATTTATAGGCCCGTAAAAAATAGGACTCCATGAATCTTTATACATTTCATGCGATAGGGACATATATTACACCTACAAACTTTTAGTTGTATACTTATAATAATTTTCATTTAAAAATAATTGATGAATTAACTAATTTTTCTTCTTTTTTTATTTTATTTTCTGAACACAGTTCCTTGTTATCTGAATAAATAAATCTCCTCTCTGCTCAGTAGCCCAACCAACGCTGACGCAGCAATTATCAGTTACATTTTGTTGTTGTTTTATGAAAGAAGTGCAGATGGCTTTCTGTTCTGATTTAGTGTGTAGGATTTCTCACGCATGCAAAAATTCAAGAAAAACAATTTCACTTGTTAACAACTAACCAGGAAACTTTTTTTGTACAAGTTGAGGAACCCTTCAAATTTTCAGTGGTGATATTTTTCAAAAAAAACTCATCAATAACTTTCAAGTAAATGACTGAATTAAATTTGTGGTAAATTAAAACAAAGTTATAAATTATTAGGAAAAAAAAAAAAAAAAAAAAAAAAAAAAAAAGAAGAAGAAGAAGAAAAAGTCATTTTTTCAGAAGTTGGCACAAAATTCATTTATTATTATTATTATTATTATTATTATTATTATTATTGACAAACACTGTTCTAAAATGAAAATCGTTTCCATGCATTCAGGAAAATGATTTTAACAAATTATTTGCACTACGCAAATTTACATAATAAAAAATATAAAAGCATGTTTTGTGGTGCCACAACATACTAGTTTTTGTTAAAAATAATAAAATCAATAAATTTGCTTTAAAATATCACAGATGTATAATATAACGTTCGTTTAAAGATATTAACGAATTTTTTTTCAAGAATACTCATATTGGGATCCGGACATAATATCGCGGGACAAAATCTCGCCGGACGAAATCTCGCGTCAAAAAAATAGTAGGATCTATTTGAAAATTTGATTTTGTGTCACGCGTGATCTCTGGAGGGGGCCACAGGGCCTTATAAATATTAATTAATTAATTAATTAAAATAAATAAATAATTAATTAAATAAATCATAGAGTTGAATTTCATTATTTTATCTATGTTTATTTTTAAGTTATTCTATCTTTTGCTTTTCACTATTCAAAATACATTTTAAAAATCGTGTACATCATTGCTGATATTAAAGCTGAACACTGTTCACAAACTTGAATTAAAAGTTTTAAAATTAATAAGCACGATTGAATTCATTATGACTAATTCTGACAAAAAATAAATAAATATAGTTTTTAAACTTCTTTAAGTAAAATTTATAAAAAAATTTATTGTAGGTTTGTCAGAATGTCAGTGCTCTGACTAAGGTATGTGTTGTCATGAAATTTTATACATCATTACTAATAATTACCAACTCTTTTTACTTTGTATTCATTTACGTCTACGATATTTTGTCCCGAGAGATTTTGTCCCCAAGCCCTCATATTGGAAATTTACTCTATCTGATATACTTCTCCCTCAAGTTTGGAGCAAGCAATGTTTGTACATTAAAGGGAAAAAAAAGCGGAAGAAGTAAACTTTTTAGGCTACTATCACTTTCATAAATTTTTGAGCGCACACAAAGAGACAGACAGACAATTTTTCAAATTATGTTCATGAGAACAACCCAAAACGTGCAAAATCTATCGAAAACCGGATGTCGAAAATTTTCCCGAATCTAATGCTTTCTTCTTAACTACACTGAAGGAAGAAAAAATAAATAAAACATAAACTATAAATAGTTATAATTGTTCTAATAACTTTCTCCCGTCCATATAATATAAATATATAAAATAAAATCCATAATTTTTATTTTATTAAATCAATTAAAATAATAATAACAATGATAAAATACTAGAAGGTTAGCGACTATCATAATTTACTAAAACGGATCAACTGGATAATTGTTATATATTTCTAGAAATCCTTTTGTTATAACAATGGCTTTAGAGTGAAACATTTTTAAAAAATAGTATTTAAAAAATAATACAAAAACAAATTAATAATGGAATTACTTACTCATATATTCTTTTTACAAGATTTTCAACCTCGAAGACGCACCCGCAGACTACATTAACGAACAACAACTTCGTATGAAATGGCGGAAAGCGAGGGAATTTCAAATGAACAGAAAAAGAATCACAGCGCCCTCTATGCATACAAATTGGTTATGGCATAATAATTTGTGGCCACAACATGAAAAACATGAGGTTGGCCGTGTGGTGATAGCCTGCATAAGGCCATCGGTGCTTGTGCCACCTCTGGGCCACCGACCATTTTGCTTTAGGCTTCCATCACTGCTGGCAGCCATAAAAGGCCCGCTGCTGGAGTTATATGGGGCAACCGGCAACTGATGGCAAGTGCAGGATGCCAGCAGTAAGCCATAACGAGCCCGCCAGTATAAGTTTTGCTGGGATGATGATTCATATCCGTATGAACTTCTCTATCTATTTAACTGAATTTGCCTCAATCTGATTGATTAAAGTTTTTCATCTAGGCATTTCAACGGCAAAGAATACTTTTAATATCGAAACAGTTTGAAAATAAATGAAATTATACTCACTTCTGTTGCCAGACAAATAAAAAATAAGTACTGTAAATTAAAGCTACAAAAATAGGCTGAATCGCGATCTGATATATTATTTACATCAGGGGTGAAAGTTTTCAGCGTCTTCGGTACCACTATTTTTATTTAGAAAAATTCAGTATACATTTGCTTTAATGTCTTTCGATAGGATAGAGATTATTGTTAAAAAAAATTCCGGTGAAAGAGTTCTGTCAAAAGACGGAACACTTTCACCCTGATTTACATATTAATGCACAAACATGAAAAATATCGTATGTTGATTACATGGTATAAAATGATTTATTGCAGTATATATACTAAATACAATGTATTACTTCAATACAACTAATTCAAAACATCTCACATTCAAAACATTCAATTAGTTATATAATTTCATCTGAGCTTTCGACTCTTTATCGTTGTGTCTTCTTTAGAGTTGTAAATATAATTTAAAAAAAATTCTGTCAAAATATATAAGTTCAAAAATATATAATTAAAAGATAAGTCCATTAATATAAAGTTCATTAAAATCAGTTCATTATAAAAAAGGGTAAAATTGCTGATGTTGAAAACGTCGTTGTTATATTGCCGAAATTGAAAACGTGGTTCAAGCTCACCCAGATAAGCAGGAAAGTTTACGAAGTCATTTATATACTAAAATTGATAAATTCCATAACCACAACTAAAAAGACAATATAATTTCAAAACAGAAGAAAAAATTTTAAACAACTTGAAAAAAGACCCATCTATAATAATTATAAACACCGATAAAACTAAAAAATTGGCTATTATGGATACTACTGAATATATGGAAAAAATGGAAAACACTATTAAAGAAATGAATTGTACTGAACTCAAACGTGATCCTACCCCCACTGTGTTAAAGAACTTATAAAAGATGGACAATGTCTTGAAGACATTAAAAATTTGGTAAAATATAATAAATTTGCAACTGCCCCCCGTCTTAATGGCAAATACAAAGATCATAAAAAAATTCCAAAATTAAGAGCCATTGTAACTCCTACTTACTACTTAGAGAAAAGTCTTGTTCCTATTCTGAAGAATCTTATCCCCCCATCCTCTCCTTTCGTTATTAATTCTACAGAAGATTTAATTACTCAACTTAAAGATATCAATATTGAAAATGATCATTCCGTAATAAGCTTTGACATTACTAATCTTTACCCCTCTCTTAACTTAGATTACATTTATACTCTAATTGATAATAGTAACTACTCAATCATAGAAAAAAGCACTATCAAAAAAGCCTTACAATTAATTTTTGACTCTGAATGTTTTACTTTTAATCAAAAATTCTATAAACAAAATTCAGGAGCGCCTATGGGCAGCCCAATTTCAGGATTACTGGCGGAATTTGAATTGCGAAAACTCGAAGACGAAATTTTTAATCTAAATATTCCTAGCCTCCACTTTTGGTGCCGCTATGTAGATGATATTTTAGCAATCTGGAAATATCCTATTAACGAAATACGTTCTTTTTTAGAGGAAATCAATAAATTAAAACCTAATATATAATTTACGAACTCTACCTTTTTTAGATATTAAACTTATACAGAAAGTTAATACGATAGAAACCGAAATTTATCGTAAACCCGATGCTGCGCATTTTACTATTCCTTAATTTGCTCCTATTCCCTTAAATTATAAATTTGCTAATTTTAGTTTTTTTACTTAACCGCGCTCATAAATGTTGTTCAACTGAAACTAGTTTACAAAATGAAATTAATTTTATATATAATTTAGCTTTTAATAACTGTTTTCCACGTAAACTTATTAATAACTTCATTTTTTAATTTACTAATAAAGATCATAACAGCAACCCTAAAAATAATAAAATTAGACATCCTATTCCCTATTGGCAAGGCCTTCATGAAATATTACATTCTACTTGTAAAACATTTAATTTTGAACTCGTTGCTAACCCCCTCACCCCCTCTAAAATTACTAACACTATAACCCGTGAAAATAAATAGACCCATCACCAATTAATTTAATGTCAGGTACTTATCAAATTCCCTTCCTAAATGAATCTCACCAACAACTATATTATATAAGTACAGTCGTTAACAAAAGTGTCCGAACACTAGCAAAAATTCCTATGTAAAAAAAGCACACTTCATACGGTTTTGTTAAATAAATCCTTATCGAATCATGTTCTTACACTGACTAAGAACAGGATTCGACACGGATTTATTTAACAAAACCGTATGAAGTGTACTTTTTTTACATAGGAATTTTTGCTAGTGTTCGGACACTTTTGTTAACGACTGTATGCTACCCCTGAGTTCCCAACATTTATAATTTATTCACGAACATTTTTAGCCCCGCCTCTTTTTCATACCGGAAATTTTGAAAAATGATTTTCTTTTTGGCTAGAATTATTAAAATAAAATAAAAACTTCGTATATTACGTCATGTCATATTTTTCTGCTAGGGGCGCAATAAGCTAACACTTTGCAAATATCCTCAAGAAATCTTTTTAAACCATAGTTATAACTTAAAATGTGAGCTGCGTGTGAATAGAGTTTTAATATGTTATCCAGTTGTATATTTATAATTGTTTTGATGAATATTGTGTTTAAACATATAACTTTTGTGAAATTATTCAAGTGTTTAACTGAAATTTTCGAAGAAATTCGTCATTACTGAGAAGTGTTAAATTATAAATGTGAACTTTTTGGAATAGTACAACAGGGCATATGAATTTTACCCTTTTTATAATGAACTGATTTTAATGAAATGCACTTATCTTTTGATTATATATTTTTGAACTTATATATTTTGACAGAATTTTTTAAAATTATATTTACAACTCTGAAGAAGACTCAATGATAAAGAGTCGAAAGCTCAGATGAAATTATATATATAATTAATAGACTGTTTTTAATGTGAGATGTTTTGAATTAGTTGTATTGAAATAATACATTGTTTTTAGTCTATATACTGCAATAAACTTTCATAAATCAAATCTTTTTTTAATTTGCATATATGTTCAATCGGATCAAATTTCGAGCCGTTGCTGTAAGAACGCAGACGATTGAAATGAAAGGAATTTTAAATACAAAAGATTACGGATATAAATAAATGAATGTGCATAAAAAATAAAAGTATTTCGTAAGAAAATAATTTTTGTATTCTGCAAATCTGGCTAATCATACCTTTTGAATGATACCACTTTCAACCCCCTACTCCCATAATTAGTATGTTAAAAGTGTACCACAAATTTCATGCTTGCCTATCAATATATGGATTTTATTTTATTTTTGGAAATAAATAAATAAATACATAAACGTGTATTTTATTTCCTTATTTTGACATCAAATATTTCTTTCTTTTTCATCCACTTTAAAGTTAAAATGGAGTTTTTATTTAATATCTTTTGATCCAATTATCCGAATGAGCTAAAAAATACGGCGTTAGCTAGATTTTTTTCCTGAGTAATGAGTGTGCCACTTTTCGTAGCTGTCGGTTGAACGGTATCAATTTGTATAGCGAACTAAAATTCCGGGCAAACAAACAATCAGCTTTATATATATACAGATTTTATTAATAATTATTCTATTAATTTATTTTAGCACCTCTGTCTCTTTTCCGTTTCTTTAAACTAATTCACACCAGAGTTTTTAATAAATCGCCATGTAATTTTTTTTTTTTTTTTTAATCTCTCCATCCTTAGAGATAATGCTCAGCCGCTTTCACGTTGCACTCGTGCCTAGTCTTTCTTCCTGAGTAAGGCCGTGTTTGATTATTGCGATCCAAAACAGCTGAAATTTATAACTGATATCAAAAGACTGTTCTAAGAATATTATCTGTCAAATCTTTTTGAGAAATTCAGATATGAATAAAATAACACGGTTTCCATTATTGCATTCATTGAAGTTCGTTCCCCTTTTCTAGGTACTATTTGTTCAGCACTTCAGCGTAGTGCTTATAGACTGATATCTTCTTTTCTGAATTTCTAAGGCACATATATCTTATAGACACTTTAAAACACTTGAAAAATACAGAAATGAGAAATAAACACATCTTTATGCATTTATCAATAACAATATTTGATGTATTGTAGAAATGGAAGGAAAAGTTATTGATAAGTATTAAGTGAATTTTCTCGATTATGTTTTCCAGTAATACGAAATACGACACGCAATATTATGTTGATTTTTTACGTGATGAAGAAGAGTAAATATCATCTAAAAATGCTACATGGTGCAGGAAAAATTAATAGTAAAATAATTCTGTAAAGACAAAAGTTGCTTTGTATTTGTACAAACTAATAAAAAAGAGAAAAAAAAATTCCCATACAGTATAAGTGTAGACATGTATTCATAGTTGTCAACTTTTTAAATTTATTATGGAATGTTGCTAGTACCTGCCCATTTTCTCACATCGTATTTTTTGTAGAATAATCTTCCTCACATTTAATCGTAATTATATATTGAAGAAAATTACTCTGCAAAGAATACGGTGTGAAAAAAGGGCAGGTACTAACAACATCCCGTAATAAATTAAGAAAATTGGCTGCTATGCATATATTGAAAGGTATACCGGTATGTTAGTAAAATGATGAATGAAAAAATACATATGCATAATTGCCAACTTTTAGAGTTTTTTTTTTTTTTTTTAATAGCCATTAATAATTTTTAATAATCTTTTCATATACAATTAAACGTAGATAATTAGCAAGAAACGGTTAATAAAATTTTCTATTCAAAATTAGTAGCAGCACATCTTTCGGGAAAACCGGAAAAGATGGCAACTACACATATGATTTGCACGAGTAAAGGACAGATAACAATAATAAAAATTCATGTACGTACAATAGTATATACATTATGGCTATAAGAAATGTTAAGAGCGGGAAATAAACTAATAAGAAAAACTAGTGTATGAAACTTTGTTAGTAAACTAATCCTTAATACGATACAAAAGGTATTAAATAATAAATAAAATTCCACCAATAAAAATACAAATAAACTCTATTAATAAATAATCATAAAAAATGCATGAAATGTTGAAGTACCTGAAATAATTTGAAGAAACGCATTGGAAGCAGTGCAGAATGCAATTATATGAAGGTGGGCTAAATATACAGCAATGAAATAAAAGAGAAAAGTATCTTAAAACATCAATGCAAGTAATATTCGCACATAAAAAATGTCTAAATCAATAAGTGCTAGGATTCATTATAGGACTTTATTTTCTAGTTCTTTTTTTTTTTGCTATTATTTTGAATAGTAATTATTTGTTTAATTTCGTATATTTTCTTATGATTATTGCTAGGAAAAAAAATGGTGAAGAAGGGTAGTACTAAAAAAATTAAGATAATGTACAAACCATATAGTCAAAAATGTATCTAGAGAGGTGTATGTAAAATCAAAATGATTGTAAGTTTTTCATATTAAAATGTATTTTTTTTAAACTATCAAAAAGATTACAAACAGATATTTTTATGTTAAAATTTTCTTGCTTTTTGAAATTAATTAATTAAACTTTACTGCAGATGAATCATGGACCCGAGTAAAACAACTTTGAATTATGTATAAAATATATAGGGTATTATTTGGATTTAAATGATTTTCGAAAGAAATAAAAATAATTTGAAAAGAAGCTTTAAATTGTTTGATGATAAAATCATTCATATTCTTCAAGCATAATAAAAAATCAGCATTTTAATAGCAGCAATTTGTTAATTTTTAAATTAAATGAATAGTTTTAATCTTACAAAAATTCAAAATGTCTAATACTTAATGTGCCCACATGTGCAAATATGCGCTAGTTTCCCCTAAATGACTACACGGAAAGTAACTTACCCAGGCTTAAGACTCAAGTGCAGTCAATTGGTAATAATAATAATAATAAACATTAACGTGTTCTAACGAATAACAGAAATTTTAAATTTGACAAACAATATTTCTCTCCCTCTTTTCTTTAAATCACGCTTTTTTTTTTTTTTTTGGCAAGTGATATATCTGACTCAATAGTAATGCGTTTTTCAAAGTATCGAGTAAGTAAGTGAGTATCTGTATATATATTGCACTAACGTACGTGGCTCAACAATCGGTGTTGTTTGTAGAATGGAGAATATTCACATCTGCCATAAAAGGTTAAGCGAACACCATGTTGGGTTTAATAATCGGTTTCGTAAGTGAAAGCTACTGAATGTGCGCATAACTATAGCAATTTTCTTTTGAAATACTGAAATTTTCTGAAAGTCTTATTTCTTTAAGTTACGGTTTCATATTTAATTAATGTACAACTGTAAAAAAAAAAAAAAAGCACTCCACGTGATGCCATTTGTGCATGAAGTTCCCGCAACACTATCTCGAGAATCGAATAAAATCGAATAACAGAAATTGCTGACTAAACGAATAAAATCGATTTACGTTTTGCAGAAATATTAGAAATACTGGTACAATTTAAGAAAGTTGAAAATTTAATAGGATTTATATGAAGGGGGAAAAAAATAGTAAAAGAACAGAGAAATAAATAAGAAAAGAACTAAAGTCCAAAAATTTAGTTAGTCCTTATAATTTCCCGAATAATATAAAAGAGAAATATTTACATAATTTATATTATACTATTTTAATAATTATTATTGTGCTTACAAATGCTCAAAAAATTCTTACACTTTATTACTATGTGATCTAAATTAAAACAGTAATGTATATTAGATATAACAATGATGATTTATTTAATTTTACCATGATTAACCGAAATGTACATTGAAATAAATTATATTTAACAATTCGTTTATCTTGCGCTTTAAAGAGTTTTATAAGGGTTTAGAATTAAAAATGTCGGAGACATGCATTTTATACCCGATTCCATTTTGAAATGGAAAACGAATTTGTTAGTTAATGTTTTGAACAAACCATTTGCATATTGAATGTAGCAACTTAATATTCTCATGAATCTAAAGTTTTGGAAGCTTGTATAGAATATTTTAAAATGTGTTTGTTATATTCTGTAGGTACACGAAGATATAACAAAGTCTTAAAATACTTCAAAGTTGAATCAGGAAAAATTTCATGATTACGCTAAGAGAATAACGTAGGTATTTAAAATTCCAACTAGTTTAACTAAATTTACGAAACAATTAGTTAAATTATAATAAAAATAGGAAAAGTCTTCTCCTCTACCACGAAATGTTACACTGTACAGAGGAAAAAAAAATATTACCTAATAAAATAAATGTTTATCTAAAAAAGTATTACAGCAAATTCTAGATTTGCATTTTGTCCAATATTCCTTTTAAAAATCCATTAAAAAGTGTTTAATGTGTTTCACAGGGTTACTACAGTCCATATTTTCTCTAGACTTTTCCACCTCTATATTTATATAGTAATCTTTTATAGTATGCTTCCAGTGTCAATTAAAGGGAAAATTTCTGTAGAAGTATAGTGGTAAAAGAATCGGGGTGAAAAGGTGGAACCGTACCAACTCTGGTTCAGATTATTTAAGTGGTTGTTATTTTTATCTAATCTATTTTTATAAATATCATTGCTAAGAGAAAAATTATGAAAAAATCTACATTACTGATAGTTAACATTTTGCTAATAGTTATAATTTAATTATAATACAGCTAACATGTTATAAATTATGTTATGAATAAATCTTCATTAATTAGGAAATTTAATCCTATTTCAATATTCAGCTAAGTAGATCATTCTAATTCTAGATTTCCTATTCCGTTTTCTGATTTTTTATAATTACTTAATTAAGCTGAAATTCTTTCAATGGTTAGTATAAAAACAAAATTTGCTAACTTTCAAAAGTTTTAAGGAATTATATAGCAAAATATACAAATATTCGTTAAAATTCATATACGATTTCAAGAGCAAGTAAACACATGCTCAGAGTATGACATTTAAACTTTAAATTTGGGAAGCATATTTATTTTATGATTTTTTTCCTAAACGCAGCTTAATATTAGTTTTTTTTTTCAAATTTCTATCCTTTTTACCATCTATATTTTAATTTAAAGGCCATAAACTCTGAAAAATTCTAAATTTGCATTTTTTATATTTCATCTATACTTGAATTTACATACTATAAAAATTTTAAGTGGTAATTATTTTAAAATATTCTGTACGACAATTATACAAATATTTTATATATTTATTACACAATTATGCGATTCATTTGTTACACAAAATGCAAGAGGTAAAGCTTTATCCTCAGACAGCCTTTATTTTTGCAACCGTTCGTCAAAAGGACATATTTTTAATAGCAGTTCTACCAGCGGCAGAGCGGTTCTGTGCTCAAAGCTGGTAGATGGGAAGTGTCAGGTTCGATCCCAGGTAGCGTCCATCGACCTAGAAGTTCGGAGTTTTCCATGGTTTTCTCCGAAACTCGCGTAAATACGGGCTAGAACCCCTTAGAAAGACCCCTACGGAGAGTATTCCCCCTATAGGCCTAGAATCCTAGCGTAGTCAGTCGGCCTTAAGCCCTTACAACAAACTAATGGCAATATTTTAAACATAGTAAATAGTAATATAATGTCGTAGAAAAATCCAAAAAATTTGAATTTTTATATAGTCCTTAAATCTCTATAAGTATATTTAATAAAGAAATTTTGATACACTAACATAAAAAAAAAAGGGAAATTATCTTTTGTTGTGTAAAAATCAAAGAATGGAAGTTAAATAGAAAAACCAACTGAATGAAAAATAGTTTTTAACTGATTTCTTTGTTGGCAATCAAAAACATCTGTAAAAATCACACATTTTTAAATTAAATAACTCGATTCGTTTTGATCATAAAATAATGCTTTTTATTTTTTTCATGTTAGTGTATCAAGATTTTATTTATTATTTCACTAAATATAACTGTACTGTAGAAACTAGGGAACCATATAAAAGTTTAGATTTTATAATTTTTACAAAATTTATTTTGAGTAATTTCTCGCGACAGGACAGAGTTATTTACTTTATCGAAAACATTTTTTTTTTTTCAATTGGAAATAATTTTTTCTGACGAAAATAAAGGGCAGATAATAATAACACTTTAAACACTTTATATTTAACATTGTTGGTACTGCCTATATCCCCCCCCCCGACTTCTCCCACCGCTATATTTATATAGTAATCTTATACACTATGTTTTACGATAAATTAAGAAGCAATTTGCTATGTAAATGTAGTGGTGGAAGAGTCAGGTAAAAACGGTGTGGGCGTGGTAATCCCGATTTAAGTAATTTTTTTTTTTTACTGACAACTTTCTACTTTCCAAAACTGCACTACTATAATTCATCTGCTCTTGAATTTAATTATATGAATTAATTTTTAGAGCAAATAATGATATTTGAAATTTTATTTGTTATAATTGCAATAGTATGCGATACAAGAGATATTTAAGCGAATTAAAAAAATGAAACATATATTAGAATTTTAATTTCTCAATTTACATTTTACTATTTATATGAACTTCAACTTATATTAATTTCAATTTTTATTACAATAAATATAAACAAGTCTGTTGAGATATTTAAACATTTTTCTCTAACGCAACTTACGTCAGCTTTTATTTCCTGAATTTTACCACTATCATTGAATTTTTCTTGATTTTAACTACTTTTCAAAAGTCATCGAAACTAATAATATTTTATTTAAATCTCATTAAAAAAAATTTTTAAAAAAAGCGCACAGTAAATTTATTAAACCTGAAATTTATCTATTTCAGGGTATTTTCTAGAACGCCAGCTTTCAGAAGTCATTTAAATAGGCTTTTAAGTTTTCTAAATATAGCTAGTCTTAACCTCTAAACTTTCGAATTGGCATTTATATTAATTATTTGAGCTTGGGATTAAACACTGGGCATTTTCATTTATAGTTATAATAGTTACATAAGCAAGGAATGAATTTAATAAGAGATATTTCATGGTATTTGTTAGGGTGTTATGTTTTGATTATAGTTTTTCAACTTTTTACTTTTTCTAAAAGTAGCGATTTATTTTTAATAAAAATTACAATGTTTATACATATATTGAATCATACAACATATTTAACCAAACAAATTTAAATACTGTTCATAAATATTTGCGGTTTGTGGTTATATTTAATTTATTGTTAGAATAATTATATGATAGAAAAAAAAAATGATTTTATTTAACAAGAGATATTTCATTTTATTTATTAGGATGTTATGTTCTGAATTTACATATATTTAACCAATTTTTACTTTTTATAAATGTAGAAATTATTACATTTATGAAAAATACTTCTTTTCCAAACACACAAAGCATTAAACTTAAATACTGTTCATAAATATTTTGGACAAGTTTTAATATTTCAATTTATTGCTAAAACAATTACATAAATATCTGATGACTGTATTACACACGATATTTTAACGTTTCGTCGTAGTTCGAAGCTACTTACTTGAAAATCAAAGAAAAGAAATTTCATATCATTTAATAACTTTTGTTTATTTGAACTTTAATATTTGAATTGAAAGTAATTTCAATTAGAACTTTTGACGTTCATTAAATTTGTTAACTCGAAATACAAACAAATTCAGGTTTTTGTATTAGTTAAAGCTATCTTCTATAACATTTTTAAAGGATTGGGATTATTCATGCAAGTTAAAGAGTGTTGTGCTTAAATTCCAGAAATTGTTGCAAAGTTACTAAGAAGTAGTTAGAAATACTTTGGAAATTTAGCGTCAATGATTTGTGAAATATACGAGGCAAAAGTCATTCGTTATTTAGAAAATAAGTTCGAGGAATTATTTTCCATAATATATTAGTAAAACAAATATGAAATTAAATAAAGAGTACTTAATAAAATGTGTTTTGGAATGTTCAAAGTGTCTTATGATTATTCTAAACTTTTATGACAACAACGATGAAATTTTATAAATTATTTGCAGCCTTTTCTTTTTTAAAGGATATTTTCTTTTTTAAATATAAAACTATATTTTTTAATGGGATAAAAATGATCTTAGATTGTACAGAGCCAAAGGAAGTTTATGAATTGAATGCAGTTCTATTGTTTGCCCGATGGACTACAGTAGTATCTTAGGCCTACCAGTGGAATGCCCTCCATAGGGGTCTTTTTAAGGGATCTTAGATAGTGAAATGCAGTTTGGTGCGTATGGTTTAAGGGAAATTTCGCATCAACCTTGATCATATAAAAGGGACGCGATTTGCGCGTGCAGTGCAACGTGAGTTTTATTGACAAAATATTTTTGTAACTATGGAAACAATGCATTTTTTTTATGATCATCTACCGAACGATACTTTATCTGATTATGTTAGAAGAGAGAAATACTCGTTAAGTCAAGAAACGAAAAGATTATATGATAATATTATCTGTGATAAAGGAAGGAAAGGATGATAAATATGATATTTTAGAAAACATATCGAAGAATGCTTAAAAAAGTAAATAACTACAATGGATCGAGGACTACAATGGACAACTATTATTACCTATTATTGCTGTAAATTAGGAAGAAGATCATTGCTTTATTTTAATGAGACTACTCATGCTTATTTGATATAGAATGAATGGCGACTTGGAGGACACAACAGAATGGCTTTAACGTAACAAATGTCACGATTTTAATTTTTACCCTCCACCATATTGAATAAATTAAAACTAAGGGCTTTAAAAAAAGTTGAAAAGCAGCTTGACACACCATATAAATAAAATATGGACGACACGTTTCGGAAAAACGTTTTTATTAACAGGAGAAATAGACGTGCAAACACCTTGGGTTAAAAACTGCAGAGAAAAAGAAACTATAATGTTCTGCTGCTTGAAAAAATTTGTTCAGCTGCCCAAAATACCTTTTTATTTGGTTTCATCTTTTTGTCTTCATTGTCTTCATTGTCTAATTTTTCGTTTTTTTTTTTTTTTTTTTAATTTGGTTAATTTTCACAGTTTTTTAACCCCCTTCTTCCCCCACGTAATATCTTTACTTCTTTATTTATTTTTACTTTTAGGTACTTCCTTCTTTCTTATTTTACTCCCTTCTGATACTCAGTGCTTTCTTATTTCCCTGGTTTCTTCTATTTTCGTATTGACTGCTGTTTCCTGCTTTTTTTCTGGTTGTTTTTTCATCCTTTGTTTCCCTTTTCAATTCAGTTTTTTGTCTCCAAAATGGTTGCTCATCCACTTGAGGTCGTGCTCTTAGCGTACGTGCCTTTAGTGTAAATCTGCAAACCCGTGTCCATAGCGTGAATGTTATCTTCCTCGGTGACATAGCTTTAGCGTAAATCTGTAATAAATTAAAAAAATAACGAATTCTTCATTTTACCATCACACTTTATCCAGATTTAAGACTGGCTATTCTGCTTCAGAAGGAACATATCACAAAATAGGCTTGTTTAAAAGTTGAAGGAATGTTCTTCATTGCCACATTACATGCAATAAAAAAAATTGAAGGCGTGTTTATTTGTTGTCATGTTATATATACAATAAAAAAGCTATAAGGATATTCTTCGTTGTTATGTTATACAATTAAAAAGTTGCAAGAGTGTTCTTTCTTGCCATGTTAATATTTATATATATTAAAAAATTAATGGATGGCCAGTTATCGTTTCACTCTAAATTCTATATATGGGTAATTCTCCAAAAAACTTAACTTTTTCAAATCACAAATTCTTTAAAAATAAATGTGCTTTAAGAAATCTAAAAGAATATTATATTTACTCTTTATAAGACACTTAACAACGGAAAAATAAAGGAAACTCACTCTAACTATGCTAAGTATCTGGCCATACTTAACTACACTAATTATGCCTATAATGTGACATTTTTCTTATATTAGGCCTGCTACTCAGACTTAGAGCCAAATTTGGGTTTAAGGAGGTTTGTCTATTATTATCATCACTCAATTACATAGAAGAATAACCAGTATTTCAAGAATAACCAGTATTATTCCTGAAAAATTCTTTTATGTATAATAAAAATATTGCACAGGAAAATGACAATCTAAAATGTTACATACCTCAATTTAAAACTTCAAAACTATGATAAGAATGCTCGGTGATTCCAGTGTTGGGCATAATTGATTAAAAAGTAATTGAATTACAATTATAATTATTTTACTGTCAATAAATTAACAAATAATTGATTACAAATAAATTGAATTACTTATTCAATTTATTTGTAATCAATTGCTTGTTAATCAATTGGCAAAATATATATATATATATATATATATAATTGTAATTTAATTGTAATTCATTTGTAATTCAATTACTTTTTAATCAATTACGCCCAACACTGGGTGATTCAGATGTTCAAATTACTCTGTGGATCCAACAAAATAATAGAAATAAATAGTGTTGTTATGCACCAGGCTAAAAATTCCCTCTTTTTTTCTAAAATTATTGAACAATTCCTTAAGAGAGGAGAGTGACATGAAAACCTTAGGACAAAATTTAAAATGATATACCTCGATAAGTTAAGTAATTAAATGGAATGAAAAACATATTTCACCTTTAAGTATATATATAGTTTACTGCTACTGATTTAATTTCTGAAATGTTGATGTGACATTTTTAAAGAAATAAATAAAATTTGAGAAAAGATTTGGACAGACCAGGAGAGGGACATTCCAGTCATTTAAAAATGTTTATGTTAAATAATAAATAGTCTTTTTTATATACATAGGAATACACTAGAAAAATTATGTCTTAAAAAAAAATAATGAAATAATAATAATAGTAATAATAATAGTAATAATAATAAAAACAATTTTCGATGTCCAGCCATTCTTGTAATATTTCGCTCGGACATGATATTGTTAGGTTTCTGGAGATTCACCCATATATACGAGTTATGAATGCTTTTAAACACTTTTACAATTCTTCAATTTTTTCGAATTTGCTAAATATTGTTTATATTTTTTCGGGACGTCAATATATATATATATATATAGAATAATTTGAAGATTATTTAAAAACATAAATTTAGTTTTTACGAAGTGAGATAGGTACAAAACTCCTGATTCGATCGATAAAATAGGCAATTTTTGAAAAAATAAATACGATAAATTTTACTAGACATTTTTTGACATATATAAAGCTTTTATAGATGACCAATTAAAAATAAGCAATACAATTTACGACAAAATTTAAATGGTGAAAAATGAGGGCCCACACGAGCAAAGATCTTTATTGCTTACATGTTAGAGATGAAGTGATGGCTCGGATCCTTCCTTCATGGCGAGATATCTCCTATCGCAACCAAATTCACCATATTAGAGAAAAAATGATTGTAATTGATAATATGTATGAACACATGCATTTTTTTTTTTTTTTTTTTTTTAAAAGATTACTACACAGTTATAATTCAAACGGTTTTTAGTAAATGCCAACTTTTGCCAAATGATTTCGTGGGTACGAGGAAGTTAAGCAAATTATTTGGCCATATTTTAAAACTAAGTATGCGAAACTAGGGTGCCTAATGATATATTTATTTGCAGGATGAAAGGAAACCGAATTAGCAAGAAGAGCGAGACGTATTAAACTCTCGACGATAGCTTCAGGGCCCCAACCCGAGTCCCTTCCCGCTCTTCGATGACCTTTTCTAGTCAATTGTGGCCTTTTGTTTCTTCCGGTGTTAGCAGTTTATTTTTTTTTACACACACTTAACATTGTGAGTTTTTTTTTCGTTTTCATCCCATGCTTTTTTCTATGGATTTTTACCTTTTTTTCCTTCGTTTTTTACATTCTAAAGTGCGATGGATTCATATGTATGCTTTTGTAGAATTGCTTTACGTTAAAGAAAGAATAATACATGAATAAAAGATTTGGTAGACTTGCAACTAGAAATAGATACTTATGTCGGAAGACGGAGGATATAAAAAGTTGGAGAACACATTGTATGTAATTTTAAGTTATAATTTAGAGATCATAAAATATTTTGTTAGAATTAAAAGGTTTTCTACGATTGTATACTATTTTTTTAGAATATGTGATAATTGACATCACAATATCCACTTCTGCGCATCTTATTATGTAATCTGTATGTTCTGCATCTTAATCAAGCTTATTTATAGGCAAATAAATATAAGGTGTTTTAATTTCCAATGCACTGTTTAACCTGGAATGCGAGCTTACCACAGGATTATTAGGATGTCTTTGTCCATATACACTGTAAAAAATATGTCCTATTTGCTGCCAGAAATTCTCTGTAATTTGAGAAAATACGCATAATTTACGAAAAAATTATGCTGTTAGAACGTATTTTTTGTAATTACAGAAAATGTCTGGCATAATTTACTAAAAAATTACGTTGTCAGAACGTATATTTTGTAATTACAGAGAATTTCCTAGAGAAATTCTGGAATTGTTCAATCACTGTTATTAATGAAGTAGTCGTAAAATTTCGATAATTTTTCATTTTCTGGAGAATCACCAGTTTTATTATCACCCTTCTTACTTACGCTAAGGGCATGGCCTCGTCTATTCCTTTTTCCTCCCTTGCACGCTGTTAAAAATTCCATTTCAAGGTTAAACCAAAATTTGGAACTACAGTAATTGCAATTGTAAAAAATATGTCCTATATTTGCTGCCAGAAATTTTCTCTAATTTGATATAATACGCGCAATTTACAAAAAAATTACGGTGTCAGAACGTATTTTCTCAAATTACAGAGAATTTCTGGCAGCAAATAAGACAATTTTTTTACAGTGTAGGTTGAGCCAAAACTTGGCACTACAGTAGCTGCAACCATGCGATGATGTAATCTTCTAGCATGATTTGGTACTTTTTGTTGAAAAAAAGCACCAAATTATGGTAAAAGATCACCTTATCTTATGGTTACAACAACTATAGTACCAATCATCGATAGAACCAAGTACCAAATCATGGTAAAAGGTTTCACCCTCTCATGGTTGCAGCTACTGTGCACCGTGTTTTGGTTCAACCTAGGACAAAATTTTTAACAGCGCATTCTTACCCTAGGGGCACGTTACGCTGAAGGCACGTCACCGTCTATTCAATCCCGAGAATAAAGGATACGTTTTTGTAATTATTGTAAAGCCATTCAATTTAAGTAAGAAATATAAAATTTGGCAACTATTTTTAATTTTTTCTATCAATTTTACATTTTTATAGTTGAATAAAATATTCTACACATAATTGAGAATTACTTTGTAGATTCCTTGATAAAATAATTTTTTAAAAACGTTTTTATATGGAAATTTGGAACATTTAAAAGGAAAAACTTATCTATAAGTAATACCCAAATATGTTTAGAATATATTGTTATATTATAATAACCTAAAATTCATAGGAAAATTTTTAAAATCAAGAAGCATTTTAAATATTTAAAAAAAATTAACATTTGAATTTTATTTTTTAAATTTAAATAGTTTCTAAGAATTTATATATATTTGATATTGTTATATTTAAAGCATATTTATGCAAAACTTTATAATTCTAAGAGAAATCTGTGGGTTAGTGTTATAAAATTTTGCATACATAGGAATTGAAATGAAACAATTTTAAATATATTAAAATTCTCAAAAATTATTTAAATTACACAAAAAAAAAAAAAAAAAAATCAAAATTTAAAATTTAAAATTTTCTTAAAATACTTAAAATGCTCCATGATAACTATGTATATTTTTATTTTTTTCCTCATCGATTTTAGATTATTACCATTTAACAATATATTCCAAACATATTTGGAAATTACATTATCGATTTCTTGATAAGTAAAAAAGAAAAAAATGTTTTTATGCTGAAAGCTGGAATTTATTGGAAATTTTTAGCATTCAGACATAAAAATACTTTTCAAAAATTTACTCATCAATGAATCCATTAAATAATAACCAAATATGTTTAGAATACATTTCTAAACTTGAATGATGTAAAAACTGTGGGGAAGGTTAAAAATTAGTTATAAAGAAGCAACTTAAACTTTTTCAAAATATTAAAAATATTGAAAGTTATATTTTTTTTAAATCAAAACAATTCCCTAGAATTTTCGATATACTTGATATTTTTATACTTCAATACAAAATTCATTGATATTTTTATACTTCTAAGAGAATTTACAAGAAAAAAAAAAATATCATAACATTATAATATTTTTAAAATTACACTATCTTCGAAAGTACGAAATATGTTTTTTAGAACGTCATGAGAACGCACATATAGAATACGTTCTTAGAACGTTTCTGTAGGACTGACGGTTACAGTTATCCGTGTATTAAACGTTTTTTGGACCGTACTATTAAACGTCTTCATGAAAGACACGTAGATGTCTGCAATACGTACAATTGGAAAGTTCTTAGAACGTACTATAAAATATAAAACTATATTTGAACATTCAGAGAACGTTTCGATGTTGATTGGGATCAAGCTATGTGTGCTACAGACTGACATGAACAATATTACAAATGTATATATTAGTTATTTACTGACAAACAGATTTTAACATAAATGTTAGATACAAAGCCACCAAATTTTTAATTTACTCGTAGCATTGTTAATACCTGCTTTTCAAACCACTTTCTTTGTAACGTAGATTTCTGTAATATGCCATTACATTAAAATAAGATGAAAATTACTATTCTATAAAAATGATATGAAGAAAGGTGTTGTATAAATAAGTTTTGGAATAAATAAAAAAAGTTGGCAACTCTGTAGATAGTTAAAAACAGTGGAAAAAAAAAAAAGAAAGAAAGAAAGAAAGAATTTACCGTTTGCAGAATGTTGAACTGAACGTCACAGTAGCATTTTTGTTTTCTTGACTTTGATATTCAAGATCTGTGTAATTTCTGAATTCTGAAATTTGATGAGAAGCATTCATTCTAACTTCTAAACTCTCAGAATTCTTAAAAACAAATCCCTATAGTCTGAACATTCTTATAATTAATACGAACTTAATGATATTTTGTGATAACTGAAATGATCATAAAATAGCTTTTAAATTATATCAATTTAAATAAGTTAATTACTCCATAATTTTCAAAAATTCATTTTGCAATCATTCGTTTAAAGATTTCATTTGAAAGTTTTAATATCAGTAGTACTTTTATGCTAACAAAATAAATTTCTTTATTATTTCTTAACATATAAAAAAGCAGAAGTTCATTATTTATTGCTTATTATTCAATATTACAGCAATAATGAACGAGAAAATATGAAGTAATAAGATTCTCAAATGTCTTTGAATGCTTGGCAAGATTATAAAGTAGAATGGAACTTATTTACATAAAATCATTTATTTTCAAAACGCCTTGCAGTTCCTTCAAAATCCCTAGGGGCTGATATATAAAAGAATATTTCTTTTTTATAAATTACGTGATCGTGAATTTATTCATAAAAATTGCATCTCATAGAATTTTATTTCTGCTTAAGTTTTATTAGTCTAGAATATAGTCTAATAAAAATTTTATATCTCGCTCACAGAAATATAATATCACTAACCCATTTTCCATTTATCTGCGTTTCCAGAGAGAACATAAATCTTGAAGTTGTTTCATAGTTTTGATGGTTTTTAGGAATCTGTGATAATGCTGAAGTTCATTCCAAGTTTTTCTATTTTCTTCTGTTCCTCAGAGGATTTTGAAATAAATTAGCTTACGACTTTCAAAATTGTATGAAATTCTCTTTGCAAGTCATCATAAAAATTTTATTAACCATTTCATATCATATGCGAATTGCATACGTGAGTCCTAGTTGAAAACTTCGATAGCTCACGAAAGACGTATGAAAATATATCCTAATCTCTAATAAATGCTATTTACCAGGGTAGGTTTATTATAATTAATCTTTATATAATAGGGGCATAACTTGATAAAGAAAACTGACTTATACTGAAAAATTATTCCCGTAATAAAAAAATCATTTTTTTCTATTTAGAATTAGAGTTAGAATATCTATTTTCTCATTCTCTCTCTCTCCTAATTTATGTGTTAAAAAAAAAAAAAATATTCTAGATAAATATATACAAATGATAAATGGTGTAGTATATAATTAGAAAAAAGTGTAAAAACACAGATTTTAGCCATAGATAGTGTTAGAGGGTTAACGATAAGAAAATTAAGAATATATTTATATATAATTAGAGAACACTCCTTTATTTCAACTTACTTCCGCTGGCTGCCAGGACCTCCTTTCTCCCCAAAAAAATTCGAATTTCATTCCTCCCGGCATCTCGTTCTACCCCACCCCGGTTCCCCTATATATTTTTGTTTTCTGAACCCCGGATCTTTGACTTACAAGGTCAAGGCTCTACCAATTGAGCTATCCAGGCCGACAACCGGTCGACATTACACACTCATAAATAAGACATATAATGGATGTAAAAACGGATGACACTTGTGGATCTATTTGGTACAGTCGGTAACAAAAGTGTCCGAACACTAGAAAAAATTCCTATGTAAAAAAATTACACTTCATACGGTTTTGTTAAATAAATCCTTATCGAATCATGCTCTTACACTGACTAAGAACAGGATTCGACAAAGATTTATTTAACAAAACCGTATGAAGTGTACTTTTTTTTACATAGAAATTTTTGCTAGTGTTCGGACACTTTTGTTACCGACTGTATCTGTAGGATGTTTTTGAAGGTCTAATTTATACTTTTTCTAACTCTTATAAAACTACTAACGGCTATGTCCACGAGTGCGACCTGGGACCGAATCCGACACTTATCGTCTACTAGCTACAAAAGCAGGACTTCTCTGCTACTGGTGGGCATCTACAATGTAAAAAATGTGTCCTATTTGCTGCCAGAAATTCTCTGTAATTTGAGAAATTACGCATAATTTACGAAAAAAATTACGTTGTCAGAACGCAATTTCTTAAATTACAGAGAATTTCTGGCAGCAAATAGGACATAATTTTTTACAGTGTAACATTTGTTTTGGAAATACGCTATAAAAATGAAGCCGTTAAGATTTCTTCATTTTCTGCTTTTAAGAAGTTGGAAATATTGTTTGATTTACATTTTGATATAGTTTGAAAAATTTTCCTAATATAGAACACTGAATAATATTTAAACGATTTTTTGTACTTAAATTTGAGATTCTCTTTAAAGTAACACATTATTGTGAGAACGTACATTTTAGAAGCCTTTTTTCTCTGAGTACATAAACTTTATAAATAAATTTATGTAGGCATATAAAAATATGAAAAATGAACATAAGTAATTCAATTAAAAAAAAATTTTAATTAAATTAAAAACAACAAAAATAAGGCAACAGGAAAGGAATATTGCATAAAAATTTATGAAACAAGAATTTTATAGTTAATAAATTATTCAGGAGCTTGCTTATATGTGAACTAAGCAGTTTTGCTGATATAAAAGAAAAACTGACGCTTTTTTTCTGATCCGGTATGTATTTGCATGTATTTTTATATATAGAAACATATGTAACATGTATGTGCATGCATAATGTTGCCACAAGAAAAATTTAAATGAAGAAAAAAGATGAGTCGTGAATATGACGTGTATTGCATTGAAAATCTCCTTTCCTTGTATTCCATGTCTACCTTTCTTCTATGCCTTTAGAAAAATCGGTTAATGCCTAATAAAAATTTATCACCCTTTTCACCCCTTTTCACCACATTCTTGTGTTTCTTTGTTGTGCGGATTTTGTTTTCGATGAAACAAAAGGAATACCTTATTTGAAATCGCATTTTTCTTTCTTTACTCTATTTATTGAATTATTTTTATATTAAAAAATAATCTAAATGAGGCCAAAATGAAAAATGCAATTTTTAGAAATGTCATATAAGATAACTAGAAGATCAAGTGTCAATTTTTTTAGTTCAATAGAGACAGAATTTAATGCTTTGAGTACTTAATAAGCAAGGATAAGAACATCCGTTCTGACTGACAGCTTTTTGACAGAAGATAGAAAATCTGGATTTTTCTGGCTATGCATCTATAGAAGTGAATCTGAAATGCGTAGCCAAATGATAACTCTTCTTTGATAACATTTCAAAAGAATCTGAAGTTGTCCGCAGTATTAATGTTCGCTTTTATCAGAAGCTTATTACGTTCAATACCAATAAATTTTCTAAAGTAGGGAGTAAATATGCTTTATATTGACGGAAAATTTTGAGAAATTCGGTTGAAAATATATGTTTTGTGCAAATATGTTTAGAAGAAAACTTAACGGCTTGCTTTATCAAGTTATATAAAAATGTAATGCAATTCAGCGTGAAAGAAGACGAAAATTCTTCTTCTGCTAAATTTTCTAAAGGCAAGAAATATTTTTTTCATTTCCAATAAAAGGTGGTTATAATTAATCATCTGGTACAAACAATATCATGCTGTTAAAACGAAAGAGCAGACTGTCACCAAATTTGGGATGTGGAATATTCATGGAATGCGCTAAAAGATTTTTTTTCAATTAATTAAAAAATGTCCACTTGAAGGTACTTTGCATGAAAAATTAATATGTTGCGGTCATTACAAAACGTTTTTCTATATTGTTCTAGACAACAGCGCCAACTAGTGTTTGACGCGTAAAAGAGTTTAAGCATAGCTTCTCACAATAAACATTTTTCATATGGAGCTTGGTGCAGTTTTAATCAACAGATGCTGAGATATAGCCTTATAAAAAATCACAATAGCAGCTCAACTTCTCGGCTAATATATGCCTAAATTAATTTAGCATTCGTTTTCATAATGGTTATCTTCTTATCAAGTTTCGTGCAGTTATATGTCATAAAAGTTGATATTTAGTCTTCCTCCTTACGGGGTAAATTTCAGCGTGATAGCGCTACCTGTAAGCAGCTATGCACCGAAATTAAAACAGAATAGTGTTTCATAATACTTCTTTCACATACCAAATTGTGTGCAATTATATACCGTGTTCTCGGGGAAAATAGCAATATAGCAGCCCCATCTATCGGCCGATATGCACCCAAATTGAATCCGCGTTAAATCTTATAATGACCTTTTCACATATCGAGTTTTATTGGATTATACGGAATAGAACCTGAAATATAACCTTCCCTTAAATTGCTAAAATCGCTGTATAGCAGGGTTATCTATTGAAAGGTTGGCACCAACAGTTAATAAACACTAAATTACATTTTGGTGCATCTACGTATAAATTTATATGCAATTCTGCGCAGTAGTTCTTGAGATATAGCCTTCCCTTTAATTGAGTTCAGTTAATTTAATTCAGTTTTCAATTGGGTACATTCCATAGTGAACTTGAATAAAATACATCAGTTTCAAGAAATTCCATGAATATTTACGCGCCACTCTATATTCCACGAATATTAGAGCGCAGACAGACAGACATACAAACCGAAGTTATAAACACTTTTCAACTTCGTTGGAAAATGTTAAAACTGTTTGTTTAGCTACTAAGCCCATGTTAAACAGTAATAAAGTTTATTGCTTCCCAGAAATGTTCATGATAAAAGATACTCCAAAAAGAAGATGCTGTGTCTAGCAGGTCTCTCCCAGTTATGGCAGTTACAAGATTATAACTATGTATTTGTCGCATAATACTCTTTGGTGTTTTTTATATGAAACTTTTAACTACTGGAATATTTTTCTACTTTCCTGTTGCGAAAATTAAAGATCTATTTTAAATTGTCAGTTTTTCCGAACTGCTCGTACCGCCAGCGCCACGCGCATTATCCCTGCAGAGATAAAATATTTTCTTATGTTTTAAATACCAAAATTTTGAATCTTTAGTAATAGTTATAAGACTGAAGAAGGAAAATATTACTATTCATAAAAAAATTACAAACGTATGATCAATTTGATTAAAAATAAGTGATTAAGAATAGTTAAATGATTAGGCGAAGAACTTATGAAATTTTTTGATGAATTTTGATGAATTTGATGAATTTTGATGAATTTTGTTTAATTTTTGATAATTTTTGATTTTTATTTCTGAATTAATTGATTTTTTTTTTTTTTGAAAAAAAAAAAAAAAAAAAAAAAAAAAGGAAAAAGTTTTCATAATACACAGAATATTTCATATAATTTTTTGTACTTTAAGTGTTATGTATAACTAAAAAAGGTTTTTTTTTTTTTTTTTTTTTTTTTTTTTTTTTCCAAAATATAGTGTTATTTATGTTATTTTGTGCATAAGTTTTCAATTTAATACTTGGATTAAACTAATAATTTATTTGGACAAAAATATATAGAAATAAAGCATGGAAATAGCTTACGAATACAACATTAAAAATTGTAATGTATATTTCGGACTGAAATAATTTAACATAATATTTTTTCAAGGGATAATTGTATGTGTAGTGACAAAACGTGTAATTAATTTCTTGTGACACATATTTTGTGATATGTAGGGCTGTACGACATTACATGCCAGTTTTCTTACTGTCCATATTCATTTTTATACTCGATAAAAGAACTAAGACGTACGTAGATCTTACGGCATTTTATAATGTTATTAAAAAAAAAAAAAATCTTCTTTATAGTTGAAATTGAGTTTTTTGTGACATTATAATTCGGTACATAAAACTTCCAAAAATCATTATTTTCTGTGTTTATAATTTTACTTTAAATGAGTGAAATTACGGATTAATAACGGTGAAATAACTCTCATTAAGGTTTAAGCATTAATCTATTTATATGATTAATAACAGTGACATTTAAACGCTTTGATGCCATTAAAAATAATTTTTGATACAGTATTCAGTTTCTAAGAAGAGAAAATATCCATATTAAACATATAATTTCATAAGCGCAAAAGAATTGATTAATCAATGAAATTAATAGAATTACATGATTAGCTGATGTAAATTTAATCTTATTCATAAGACAAATGAGCCCAGGTAGGTCGGTTTCACAAATTATCTATTCTATATTTAGCTCTGCCTTATTGATTTATATCGAGCTGACAACAAACTGAATACATTTCTTGCACTGTGATTGATTTTTCTTCAATATTCAAATACGTAGAATGGAACATTTTAATGAATCTGGAATGCATGAAATGAAAAATGATGAAGTAGTTGAAGAATAAATGTTTTAAGATAATATTTTATGCGTATTTTTCAAGTGATAACGATAATTAATTTAGTTGCATACTGAAAAAAAAGATATTCATAATTTATTTATCGCATAAATTAAAACAATAATAATACTACGTTGAATTTGAAAAATTTAATTTTTATAGCAGCTTCATTATTTGCTTATACTACATTCAGTATCATTATTGCTTATTTGTACTATTAGGAGAAGTTATATTTCATCATTTATCTATTTTAATTCGAGTAGACGATTATTTAAATTTACTGTAGCTATTATAAATAAAAAATAAAAAAATAAAATATCGTGCATTATTAAAAAAAACCAAACTAAAAATAAATTATCTAGAAAAACAATTTGATTCATTTTCTAATAGGGGAGCGTGGGGCTAGTTGTAACAGGGTTGTAAGAAGTAACACGCAATTTACAAAGTAGTTTGTACCATTTTTGATTAAATATTCCGATAAACATAATTCTTATGACGCGCTTTATCATATAAGCACAATCAGTGTTCCGAAAAAATGGTTAACGAGAGATTCTGTACACGTGCTTCATTTTAGCTAGTTAGTGGAAAAAAAACATATTTCGTAAATTTTGATTAAAGGTATGTTAATTTATATTTTAAAGAAATGTTTATAGCTACTTATATTGTCTATGTGTTAAGTTATAAAATGCGTGTTTAATTTTTTATATAAATCGTTATATATATATATATATATATATTTATAAATAAACAAAATGTTCAAAATCATTCGATGGGGCAAATTGAAACAAAATATTGAGGCAAGTTTTAACATTCATGTAATTAGACATTCTATTTTAAATGTTAACAAGCAAATTATTTATTCTATAAATTTGTTTTTTCTCGTTTTATAATGAGGAAATATAAAAAGAAGGCTGAAAGAGCTTCAAAGGGTCATATATGATTTGGCTACAGCTGAAATCTTCGAGAAAGTTACAAATATTAGACATCACCTCCCCCCCCCCCCCCAAAAAAAAAAAAAAATAAAAAAAAAAAAAAAATAAATAAATAAATAAAAATAATAATAAATATTTAAAAATATTTTGAAGAGATAATTAAAAAGTTACATAAACATAAAGAGAAAGAAAAAAGGAAGTAAAGTTTAAAGGAAGAAATAAATAAATAAAAAAGCGAAAGGATAAAAATAAAAATAAATTAATCTTAACTCCAGATATAAATTCTGAATCAAAGGAGTGGTTTTACTTAGCTTCTGGAGATGTCTACAGCCAGGTATCGTTGTCTCCGCCTTTATTTTCAAGACAGTTTCATAAATGAGAAATTTATGTCTTTTTTGCTACCACTACTTTTATACAATGGTTTCTATCCTGTTTAATCAAGATATATTATTTTAAAAATACAATAAAAGAAATTTCTAAGAAAAAAGTAGCAGCAAAACAGGCGGAATTTTCTCATTCCTGAAAGTATCCTGGGAAAAAAAAAAAAAAAAAAAAAAAAAAGGTGGGAACTGCGACCCCTGCTACGAATGGGTACAATGCTTAATTTCCAAAATGTGGGCACACATTAAATGTGTGACAGGGAAAATGAACAATATATCTTTGTTTTGTATTAACTTCAGTTCTGACAAAGAGTGATTTTTATATTGATTAGATATTTAATTTCCTTTTATTTTACTATAATCCATTTGATATGATTCATTGTTACTATACCAAGAAGGTATTATTGAATATTACTTATTTATTGCCTTTTTAAAAAATTAAATTAATAAATGATTGATAGAAAAAATATTTTGAAATATTGTCGCTTTTTATTAGTAGTATATCCCTCATAACTGTAACAATTTGCCCCAAATCCGGGGCAAATTGTAACAGGCAATTGCTTTTGAAAAAATATTTTTTGTGCTAAAATTAGCAAAATTAATGATTTTTTTTTTTTTTTTTAATGAATATGATAGATGAATATGTAGAGGAGACCCGTGTACCTAGGGCCATCATGTACCTAGGTCCACCCCACTTTATTTGAAAACTATTTAGTTTTAAGTTTTAATATTCATTTGAGCGAGTAACAACACCAGTTTCTACATTTCCAATCACTTTAAAAGCATTCAGGAGAAAGTTTTTGAGGAATTACAAGAGATTTGATTGGTTTATTTGATTTTCATTGATTTATGGTAGGGGTGTCCAGTGATGTTTTTTTTTTGGTTTTAACATGCTTGACAGTGATTGCTGCGAAAACGAGTTTCGTGCGTTTTCAGATTCATGCTCAGCGAGGTAGGGGTGTCCAGTGTTGTTTCTTTGGTTTTAACATGCGTGATAGTGATTGCCGCGGAACCGAGTTTCGTGCATTTTAAGATTCATGCACAGCGTTTTAGGGTTTCCAGTGATGCTTCTTTGGTTTTAACATGCGTGATAGTGATTGCCGTGAAACCAAGTTTCGCTCGTTTTCAGATTCATGCACAGCGAGGTAGGGGTGTCCAGTGATGTTTTTTGGTTTTAACGTTCGTAATAGTGTTTGCCGCGGAACCGAGTTTCGTGTGTTCTGATATTCATGTACAGCAGTGTAGAGATGTCCAGTGTTTTTTTTTTTTTTTCCTGTGTTCATGAGCGTGAAGCGTACATACGTGCGCTATAGTGATTACTGCGAAAACAACTTACGTGCGTTCTCTGAATCGAACATTCATTGAATAGTGACTTTTACTGTACGAGTATCAGCTTCAACTGTTTCCAGAATATTCGAATAATTAACATTTCTTTTTAACTGTTTTCGAGAATATTCGTTTTAATAATAGTTTTGTTGTTCAGATTCGAGTTCAAAAAATGTTTGATATTGTCAAGGAGATCCCATACTAAAACTGTGAAGAAAATAGTCGCCAACCGAAATATATTTATTTAAACGTTTCCATTATTCAATTAAAAAGAAAACCTTTAAATATTGTGCCCAGCGAAGCGGGCGAAGCCTGCTAGTATATGTATATATATGTAATATATATACATATATGTCACATATATATATGTAATCCATATATATATATATATATATATATATATATATATATATATATATATATATATATTTATGAAATATAATTAATGGCTCCCCTTAAAATTAAAGCTTCATTTCTCAAACTTAAATGATTCTGCCTCCCACCAATCCACTGACAGCGCTCCAATTAATTCTTTATTAATTCATCTTCTAAATATTTCAGTAATTCTAAATTCATTAATTTGTTCTCAATTCTTAAACCTATTATATTTTATCTTCCGATGAAACAAAACCGTTATTTATTATATTGTGTTAGTCAAACGTAATTTAAATCTAGAACCTCCCGTTCCTTCCTCCATTGTATCGTATGACTTTCCTTAAGCCAATCGAGGCAGTCGCGATCACGTGACCAATGTTGCTTGGAATGAAACAGAACTTTTTTTGTTCAGTTTTAAATGGGAGTTTTTAAGAGGTATTCCAAGTTAACTAGCAGCGTAAAAGATGACTTAGTTTGGATTTGAATTTAGCAAGGCTCATCTTCGCGCTATCGATGTAAGCTCTGAAATTCATTAAAGATCCACTTAAGCCAACGACTGCGCTGCCTTTAATTAATGTTTCTGATGTCTGCTTTGTGTTTAATACGACGTATATATAAAATTTAGTAAGGTGCGAAATTAAATCTCAAATTATTTTTCAACTGCATAAAAATAACGTATCGAAAATGGCATCGTTAGATTATGGGTTACATACAAACGGAACGCTTGCAACTTCGATGACGTAAACTTTGCAAGTTTTTTGCAAATATAGTCGGCAGCAAAAGTATCCGAGCACTAGCAAAAATTCCTATGTAAAAAAAGTACACTTAATGCAGTTTTGTTAAATAAATCCTTGTCGAATCCTGTTCTTAGTTAGTCTAAGAACGCGATTCGACAAGGATTTATTTAACAAAATAGTGTTAAGTGTGCTTTTTTTACATAGGAATTTTTTCTAGTGCTCGGATAGTACTTTTGCTGCCGACTGTACTCATACATTTGGAACGCTTGCAAACGGCTTTGCAACTGGAAGTGTTTCATTTGCATGCACCCTTATGAAATAGAGGATTTAAATGATGACGTAATTTTGACAAATACTTTAGATGCAAACAATTTATAAGACGTAAAAAATTCTTACACTTTCCTTCTTTTTCTCGTTTTCTATGGGATATCCAACTGCCCACTGCGAAGTTAAACCTACTCAATCTAATACTTTAGACGCAAATGTTTTCAACTCATCTTTGAAAACCTTTTTAGCCTTTTCTGAAAAACTTTTTTTCAGACTTTTCTCAGTTTTAAAACTATGTTAGATTTATATCTCATGTGAGATATATACTATATGTAAGAAACTCAATTTTGTGTCCTAGTGGTCACATTGAAATAGGTTTGTTTACAAAGATTTGTTTTTTGTTAAAAATGAAAAAAAAAAATCAGTATCTTTGTTTTAAATTATCACAAATCCATTCTTTTTAAAGGAATTGACGAATTCGTTTGAATGATACACATATTTAAAATATACACACCCGGGTTTCTCCTCAAGAGGGAAAGCAATGGCCCCTATATGTACATTATTTTCCTGATTATTATTATTATTATTATCAAATTAAATTTTAATTTTACATTGAAAAGTTCAAAATAATTCTCACTATACAAATTTTACACAGTTTTGTCCTATACTGCCGTGTTAAGGTTCTGAAAAAAAGAATGATAGCGGCACCTGTTGAAATGTTGATAAATATATAACGCAGCTATATAACGGAATGTAAACAGCTCATATTTAAAACAAAGTCCAACAAGATTTCAAGTGTGATCAAATTTCAATTCAATACTTCGTGAAATACAGCGGTCATAAAATTTTGGATACACGCAGACAAACAGACACACAGAAAAACATCCTCTAAAAATCTTTAAAACGTGTTCAGGACATCTCAAAACGTGTAAATTCATAGAAAAACGGGGGTCGAAAAATTTCACGAATACAATACTTTTTTAAATATAAAAGAAAGTAATATATGTATATAAGTTTGCAAATTTTCAGTCACACTTTTAACAAAATCCATCAAAACCGAATCATAACTTTAAAAAGAAAGAATAATAACTAGAAGCTGAAGATTTTCTTTTGATTGATAAATGAAAAGCATAACTACACACTAGTGACAGAAAAAAGATTTCTTCACACCTCAGACGTATTGAAAAAAAAAAAAAAAAACGAGTTCTTTTTAAAAGCCATTCTAAAGAAAGAAGAGACAAATGCACTTACAATTCTGTCATATAAGACTAGGTGTGAAATTCTTACATGTATTCGTAATGAAGATAAAGTTTTTAATTTGGATATTATTTTATTCAAAATGTACTTGTTCGTATTCTTTATCCAGAAGATAGATAATCCATTAGTAACAGTAAATTAAAATGCACTTAGATAATTCCGAAGCTCAAATGTTGCAAAATTTATCTCTGAAATAAGTATACGATCGTGCTTATATTATTAGCTAGTTTATAGTATTAACTACTGTTCTAAGAAGTCATTTCCGAATTTAAAAAGTGACAAATACATTTTTAAAATACGAAAAAAATGAAAAAGAAAAAAAAAAAAAAATAGTAAGGTGTGGCTATCAGAAAACTTTCTTTTATAGCTTCCTTTAGAAGTTCACATCTCAAAACAATTGAAATGATTAAAATTTCCATCGAAAATTGAAAAATTTTACGTGTCGAATACTTTATTCTATTTAATGTAGATGAAAGTAAAAGTTATATCTTCATAATCACTTGTAAAAAACTGTTAACCTGCCAATTTAATTTCATCATTAGAAAAAAAAGAAAAAGAAAAAAAGTAGAATGTTGTGGCTATCACAAAACTTTCCTCTATATTTTCCTATACAAATTCACGCAGCACAAATTATTTATTATTGCTTTTTGCATTATGAATGCAGACTTTTTTCATGACACAGAGGTATTACACGAGATATTTCCAACCGAAGCGAATTTTTACTGTGCAGATGGCGTTCTTCCCGGAACTTTGCATTATGATAACGGCACCTATCGGCCAATATGTACCCAAACTGATTCAGCATTATATCTCATAATGGCCTTTTAACGTATAAAATTTTGTTCGATTACACTCAATAGAACCTGAGATATAGCCTTCCATTAAATTGCAGAAATCGCAGAGCCACCTGTTGAGCGATTGGTATCAAAAGTAGAAAGGTACTAATTTATGTTATTATGAATTTATATATAACTTCATATAGAATTCTGTGCATTAGTTCCCAAGATATAACCTTCCCTGAAATTGCGGAAATCGCTGTATAGCAGCGCCCTCTGTTAAGCTATTTAAACCAATAGTTGATAGACACTAATGTATGTCAAGATGCAACTACATATAGATTTATATGCAATTCGGATCAGTGGTTTTTGAGATACAGTGGAACAAAATTTTTGTCACACAAAAACATAGACAGACATTTAAAAAAAATTGTCAAATCGTGTTCTGGACCTCTCAAAACGTGTAAATCCATCGAAAACTGGAAGTCGAAAATTTTTACAAATCTAATGCTTTCTTCTATTGAAAGCATCAGTATAAGCATTATTACTTTCTTGTATCAATCAAGAAAGTAATAATAATGCTTACGATTGAAATTTTATCAAATAAAAATGATTAATAGAGATTGATACATTTTGTAAATACTCCATAGTACAGTATAAACAAAAATTTTATTCCTTTCTTCTGTGTTAAATTGCAGCAATATTTGTAAGTGCAGTATTACAAAATATATGTACGATTGTTCTTATCCGGAACACCTACTACGAGTAAATGCTGTTATAAAATGTAGAGTATGCATACTTGCCAACATACTAATTAATTTTCCGTAGTATTGTTAACCCCGCCTTCTTTTTAATACCAGTATCTTTTCAGAGTATTTTTTTTTTCTTATTTAATCGTAATTGCATTTGGAGAATATTACTCTAAAAATTTATTGGAATGGAAAAAAAGGGCGGGACTAACAACACTACGGAATATTAATTAGGATGTTGGCAAGTATGAGTATGTAAGAAACAGAGTTCCCAACTTTTATAATTTATTCACGAGCATTTTTAGCCCTGCGTTATTTTTGCACCATAAATTTTGTAGATTATTTCTCTTTGATGTGTGACAACGATTAAATAAGAAGAAAGTCATTTTTCAAAATTTCCGGTATGAAAAAGAGGCGGGACTAAAAATGCTCGTGAATAAATTATGAAAGTTGGGAGCTCTGGTAAGAAATGTAAGGCATCTAACTGGATACGCAGCGTGAGATATTACAGATACATTTAGACACCCATCGTATGAGGCCTCTAAAAATAGCAGAATATTAAAAAAGAAACTATTTCAAAAAATTAGATTATTTTCCCAGAAATTTAAAATTTTTATTGTTTAACTGTAACACCAGAGTTTTAAAAAAGTTTTCTAAGGTGTTTAACATAAAGTTGCAGAAGGACGAAAATGAGAAGTACTGGAAGACATTTAAAACATTTTTGGTATTAACACTAATTTTACAGTTGAAAAATTGCACAATTTGCCCTTACACAAAATAAGTCTAAATAACACAACTAAAAGTTTGACTAGTTAAAATGTTAACTTATCACCACTTTTACAAGTTTTTCAGCATACATTATCTTCATCTGTCTGGAACTTTATATTAAATATCTTAGAATACTTTAAATGCATTCTGGTGTTGAAATAAATATTACAAATCAAAAATATCAATTTTTCTGAAAAGAGCTAATTTTTGAAATAATTTGTTTAGGCTATGATGCTATATTCAGCGACCCCTACATGATGGCTATCAAAATGCTCATCTCTATGTCTATGATAGCTACAAATACCACATATTGCGTAATCAGTGAGACGTCTTGGATATAATACAGTAAGTTATCACTCAAAGAAATCATCGTGGTCCAGCGTCATTTTGACATAATTTTTTTTACTCCTACTGTATTAAAGTTATACAGTTTGAACGTATATATATTTGTGCATAGTTCCACACATATATTTTAGTGGAAATGTTTCCATTCGTCATGCCCTTTCTACATCACCATTTTGACGTATTATGAATTATTACAATATTGTACATAGTTCATGAATATGATAATCGTTATTATTTATGATTTAAATCTTTGGTTTATCGTGCGGCAAGATTATAAAATTGAACATGATTTTAGTGCGATATAAATTCTCTTATCAATTTGATATCTTTATAAAAGTGATGACAGAAATTGCGTCTTATTTCAGTTATATACCAGTATTTGATTAAAAAGAAGAATAAACAAGAAATGCATAGAAACTATTGAAATATATAGTACATATTTTACACAGGAAAATCACAAGAATAATTTAAAAATAATTATAAGATAAAAAATTTTTTATAAACCATGTTTTTAAATTTTCTGTTGAATCATATAAACGCTACTGAAGGCAGCCGGAACCCCAGCAATTGGATAAAAGTATTAAAAAAATTCCTTGCTATCGTCTTTTGAGCTATTATAAAAGTTTCAAATGGCTATCTAGCCGGGAAGTTAGTTAAAAGTTGATTGCAAGCTTTGTACTGGAAACGCTGCCGAAGGCAGCAGGGTCCCGAAGCAATTGGATAAAAATATTTTTAAAAAGCATTTTCACCGTATTCTGAACTATTCCGAAAGTTTCAAATGTCTAGCTACTCGGGAAGTTAGTTAAATAAATTTTCTGTTGAATCATATGAACGCTGCCGAAAGCAGAAGGGACCTGAAACAGTTGACTAAAAGTATTTAAAAAAAATGTATTGCCACCGTGTTCTGAGCTATCCTGAAAGTTTCAAATATCTAGCTAGTCGGGAAGTTAGTGAAAAATCGATTGCAAGCTTTGTACTGGTAACGCTGCCGAAGGCAGCAGGAACCCGAAACAGTTGGCTAAAGGTATTTTAAAAAATGCATTTTCACCGTGTTCTGAACTATTCTGAAAGTTTCAAATGTCTAGCTAGTCGGAAAGTTAGTTAAATAAATTTTCTGTCGAATTATATAAGCGCTGCCGAAGGCAGTGGGACCTGAAATAGTTGACTAAAATTATTAGAAAAATGTATTGTCACCGTGTTATGAGCTGTCCTAAAAGTTTCAAAAGTCCAGATAGTCGGAAAGTTAGTGAAAAATCGATTGCAAGCTTTGTACTGATAACGCTACCGAAGGCAGCAGGAACCCGAAACAGTTGGCTAAAGGTAATTAGAAAATGCATTTTCACCGTGTTCTGAACTATTCTGAAAGTTTCAAATGTCTAGCTAGTCGGGAAGTTAGTTAAATAAATTTTCTGTCGAATCATATAAGCGCTGCCGAAGGCAGCGGGCCTTGAAATAGTTGACTAAAATTATTAGAAAAATGTATTGTCACCGTGTTGTGAGCTGTCCTGAAAATTTCAAATATCTAGCTAGTCGGGAAGTTAGTTAAAAATCGATTGCAAGATTTGTCCCTGACAAACACACAAACACACAAACACACAAACAAACAAACAAACAAGAATCGAAGTTAATAAAAACATGGTAAATTAAGGCTGCTTATAAGTCAGATTTCCCATTTCTTCTTATGTAATCATACGGGGATTTTTACTGCTTCATATATTAAGAATATCGCATTCAAAAATGGAGTTTTCCGTTTTTTTTTTTTTTTTCAAATCTGCTCTTTGAACACGCCTCCTTTTATCTTAGTGAGTATTAAAAAAAAAAAAAAAAAAAAAAAAAAACTATTTTATTTCTTTAAGTAAATTCAAGGCTCTAATTTTCAATCTCGAAAATAAATATTTAATTATATATATATATATATATATACAGGGCGCGAAATTTCCGCTCGCCAGCTCGCCATTGGCGAGTGGAAATTTCACTGTGGCGAGTAAAATTTCGATTTTAATGTAGATAGAATTCTTACAGTATACGGTGCTACAAAAAAAAAAAAAAATTAAAACGTGAAATTATGTTAATCTTAGGTAAAGTGACTAGAAATCCTCTTTTTAAGAAGACAGTCTTTCTTTTTCAACGCTCTGCCCTCTTAAACGAAAAAAATATTACAGGACTAAAAAATCCTCTTTTTTATATTTTTCGTCTTCTGTCCTCTTTTTCAAATGAAAAGGATTTAGTCCTTAATTTAAAAAAAATTCTCAAAACTGGGAAGCTCAGTCGTCTGTTGGCTGTATCGGACGGTTAACACTAACTTTTTTCTGCGTTAGGTTCGCAAAAGAACAACTTTCTAATAAACTTGTCAAAGCATATTACGGTTTTTATCTATTCAGATTCTTCGAATCACAAAGAAATAAAAGTATTCTCTATAATTGTACAATTCTTTGATCCAGAACACGGAATCACTGTTGAAATTGCCATGAAATCATTAAGAAGATGATTGGTTGATACGCGGTGGGTTGATACGTGTTCTCACTTTTGTATGACTAATATTCCTCATAAAAATAGGCCCACCAGTGAACGAGAGGTTCTGTCATCGAAGCTGGTATACGTGAGGCGATCGATTCTATATCCGCTCGTTGGCTTAGGCGTTAGGAGTTTTCCGTGGTTTTCTCCGAAACTAGCATAAATATGAATTAGAACTTCTTAGAAAGACTCCACGGAGGCCTAGAGCCCTAGTGCAGACAGTTGGCCTTAATGATAACACTACCACTACCTCACAAAAATATGAAAAAGTCGGTTGTATTAATTTTATGTCCTCCTGGTAAAAACGCTCCGACAAAGCGACTGTTTTCCTCAATGAACAAATGTAGACGTGTGAAAAAAAATCCCCTTTATATACCTACTTTAAAAACTTATTAACTGCTAAGATTAATTTAGGTTATACTTGTGATCTTGTGAGAACTTTTATAAAATGTTGATATAGAATGACTGTTCGTTAAAATAAATCGTTTCATCTACCGAATACTAATTTTATTTTTTCATTTGCTAATTTTATTTTATTCTTTTATATGATTATGATTTTAACCAAAAAAAAAAAAAAGTATACCAGATTTTTTTATGTGACTGTATAAAAGTGCCACAAAGAAAAGTTTCTGTCTACAGCAATATTTAAAAATAAATAAATAAATGTAAAATAAAATCTATATTATCCATTGACACCTATGAAAGTTAGGGATTTTTTTTCTCTCGTATCCGTGCATTATTAATTTGAATTAATGTGTACTGATCCAAATTCATCAAGATCCGGAGTGTTAATTTTTGCAGAATTTTTGATTAGTTTTTTCTTAATTAATTAAAACGTGAAAATAATAATCTTCTAATTTCTGATAAATTAGCCATTTAAATTTTATCCATAATTTAATTGTTGAAAATTTTTTTTCCTTAGACAGAATTAAAAAAAAAAGTACATTTATTTAAAATGAGGAAAATAAATTAGAAAAATAAAAAAATAAATTAGAAAGATGAGTCGTATCGTTACAAATAAGGTACCAAATGAAAGTGAAAATTTTTGTGATTCCGATGGATTAAACAGCTTATCGATCGGACAATTAGATTTTTTTAAAATTAACTAAAGTATGAATTTTAGGTGGCAACAGCAGAAGATTGTATGGAAACCGCTCGGAGAAAAAAAAAAAAAATCTGCTTCACATTAAGTCACATGTTTTTGAAGTGGGATAAAAAATTGCAGTTTTCAATTTTTTTTTAAAATTTTTCTTTCAAACACAAAAACATAATATACAGCCTGTACCCCACAAGACTAACTTACATTTCAAATTTTATCAATTTTTTTGGTTAATAAACAAAAAAGTTACTTTTTTTTTTTTTCAAATTAAATTTTATTCTAACTTTGAAAAGATTTATGTAATACGATACATTAAGAATTTGGGTTTTAAAAGTTTTTTTTTTTTTTAAATAGATTATTTATAATTATTTTCATTCAGTTTTGTGTCTTCTAAAATGACTTCTTTTTCAACATTGAATGTCTTCTATTTTCTTATAAAATAAAAGACATTGTGTAATTTCTCCTGTTTTTCAAGTAAAAAATTCTGGTCACCTTATGCGTAAAAGAATAGAGAAGGTTAATCATATTTTGTGGCGAGTAACTTTTTTTTTCAGCGTGTGTAATGTAAGTTGAAATTTCGGGCCCTGATTATATATATATATATATATATATATATATATAACGTTCACTGACGTAAAAGGCGACATGTTTAAAAGGCGGAACTAGAAAAACAGATTTCGAAAAATTTCACTTTTGAATGAGGTAGACTTAAAATAAAAAGTAACAAAAGTCCCAAGATTATATGAGAAGGGAGAAAGGAGGAATCTGACGGATGGGCAGCCGAACACTGCACAACAAAATTTGCATAATGATTAAAATAATGATTAAAATAATGATTAAATGAATGATTAAAATAAAATTTATGAAGAAGTTTATACGTTAACGGAGAAGTTAAAAATTTTACTTTATTAAATTATAGACGAATGAATTGATACTTTATACAAGGATCGCGTATCAGTATAGCAGCATTATATTAAAACATTATTTAATTACTAACCAAAATTTCTTATTGAGAAATTTCCAATTTACAGGGGTCGTACTCTCCCCCGTTTTTCAGGACACTCTCTGAGATAAGGAATTTCTGACTTTCTGCCACCACCAATTTCATGCAGAAATACTTCGGATATGTTCATAATAATGTGCCATGATTATTCAGGTTAGAGATTGTTGCATAAAATTAGTGGTAGCAATAAATTTTAAAATTTCTTATTCTTGAGAATGTTCTGAAAAAAGGGCGGAGAGTACGACCCCTGAATTTATGAAATCCCTATGAAGTTTAATTTATAATATTTTTATATGTTTGTAAAAGGGGTTGCAGTCTATATTTTGCAGAATCACTATTTTTTTCGAGCAGTCATGTGAGATTTTTCTGCGATTTTTTAAAGCAATGTTTAATATTTGAAAGTAGTAGTTCTGGAAAATACATTTGTAGGCAATCCGATGTAAAAAATGATATAGTCTTATACCCCCCACCCCCACCCTTTTTTTTTCTTTCTATATCGCATAGTAGTCTTAACAAACGAGTAATGTATAAGAAGTAAAATAAAAGTCCGAAAAATAATTCTGATTTTTCTTAAAAAAAAAAAAAAAAAATCAAAGAATCAATTCATTTTTTCCAAATGTTACACATTGATGATTTTTTATTGCCCTTCTTGTAGTTTTGATTTCTTAAAGGATTACTTTTTTCAAAGTCTAAAATATTCAAGAATTGTTAATTATTTATTAATTTAGTTTTAATCAGAGTTCTCACTATTCATTTAAATAAAGTTTTTCAATGTTCTAGTTTCGCATACATCCAAAGGATATTCGGAGTTCGTAAAAATCCGTCATTTTTCAAAGACACTCCTACCAGTATTTTCGAACAGTATATATTTTTTAATTTATAGATTTATTTTCTAACAAAAGCTGCTGTACAAAATTAGTGATTGATTCAATGATTTGATGCGGATTTATATATTTATTTTTCAGAAACTATTAAATTTGTTTTTCTGCTATAGAAATCTAAAATGATTAATACATTGATTTTTCTAATTCATGTTTTTTTCTATTATTCTAATTTTTGCATTTATGGATTTTTTATTTTGGCAAGTCATAATGATATTTAAATAATAAAAATTATTGGGGTTAAAAATTATGGGTCAAAAATAAATTCCTATTACATAAATTAAAAAACTTCGATTTGGACCATTGATCTTTCAATAAACACTATAGAGATAGAAAGCTTTAGATAGAGAGTTTTATTAAATAATTTAATTTAATAAAAACTCTTTATCTTCAGACTAATCTTTAAAATCTCAGCGATATTTTAATATTTTATTTCATTAAAAGGAACGTTAATCTATCAATGTTTTCTTACTGCTCACCACAATAAGTCTTGTAAAAAGAAATTTCCTAGAATTGAAAATTAATATTTAGTTGAAAGAAAAATATAAAATAATAACCCAAATAAATGATAAAATAGGACAAAGCATTTCCAGCGACACATTACCTTTTATCTTTATAAGTGTTTCTGTTATCAAATGCATCATCTTTAAAATACTTGTCGTACGTCATCTTATGAATGGCGTAAAGTATTGTCACAATTGTATCAGATATACGGTTCAAGAGTTCTGAAGCTCAAAGGTTGTGTTATGACGTTACAGAAAAGGTCTGCTGAACCCGAATATGTATTTCGGCTTTATTTATCACATAATAATACTACAACATATTTGACATCGCAAATCCAGAACGTTCTATTCAATATATAATTATATACATAAAAAGAGATTCTAGCATATATTTAAGGATAACCACATCAAACTTCTTAAGAATGGTAAAAACATATAATATTCGGCATATAAATATCTTGTAAAAATATTTTAATTAGACGTTTAATACATCGTCTTATTAATAATATATCGAATGAAAATAGAGTTAATGAAGTTGATTTAATAAATTTTTTTAATTAATACTAATTTTGAATTCAAACTTGTAATCTAAGGCTGTATAAGAGCCAATTAAACAAAGGGTCATTATGGTAAGTGAGGTACAGTTTAAAATGTTCCGCACACATTGAAACAATAATAGATTTTGGACATATATTGCATATGCCGATCATTTGATGCAATGATGTAAACATTTATATATGATTTTTAGGTAGTTAAATTGTAATATTCAATTTATAATTATTTAAAAAAAAATGTATTTATTTTATTAAAAACAAAACTTTGATCAGCTAATACATTATAGCCATGTAGATAATAGATTGTTGTTCTAACTTTTTAAAACAAACAGCTTCAACTAGTCGCGGTATTAGCTCTATATACCCTTAAACAATAGTTATAGCATTATTGAATATTTGTTTTTAAAGGCAATTTTTCCATATACGACGCAATCATAAAAATAATGTCATTTTCTATGTTACGAGTCTAATGTCAGGTAAATAATTTTTCATATTATATGACTTTGGTTGATCATTTATCCTTAATGAGCTATACTCCTGTTCTGTAATAGATCTAACCCTATTTACTTTATTTTTGTGTTACGAGTGCAATTTTAATCCCATTCGGTGAATAAAGTGTATTTGTGACTAGAACCTGCTTGCTTATTTACGATATACTTTTTACACGTAAATAAACTCGACATTTTTGTAGCAATATTCAGATAACTGCATTTTTAATACTTGCCAACATACTAATTAATATTCCGTAGTATTATTAGCCCCGCCTTCTTTTTCACACCAGTATCTTTTTACAAGTATTTTTCTTCTTATTTAATCGTAGTTGCATTTGCATAACATTACCCTAAAAATTTACTGGTGTGAAAAAAAGGGTGGGACTATCCACACTACGGAATATTAATTAGGATGTTGGAAAGTATGAATTTTATATTAGCATGGATGCCAACATTTTAATTTATTCCAGAGTATTTTTAGCCCCGCCTTTTTTTCATACCAATTATATTTTAAAAGCAAACACGTTTTATTTATGAGACAAAATTTTTTTAAGTTAAAATACATTTAAAAAACAAAAATTACATATAAAAACAATTAAAATCAGACGTTTCGAAACCCGTCCGGGTTTCCTCATCAGTAATTACAACACAATATGCAAACAGGACATGAACATTCATTTTAAAAGTAATTTTTTCTTATTGTGTCGAAGTTATATATTGGAGAAAATTTTTCTATAAATAAAGTGGTACGAAATAAAGGCGGGGCTAAAAATACTCCGGAATAAATTAACACTTTCGCGACCGCATGTTTTTGTCTTTTTCACAGTAGGGTCCGCCTCTGGGCGTTATTCTTCCAAGTTACAATATTTCAGAACAAAATTTTCCGTATTAACATTTATATTACAAATGGATATATATTATAGTCATACTCTTTCTAATCAAAGTATTTATATCCAAAGTATATTGATTGTACAAATATGAATATTGTGTACATAACATACAAATTGAAAAAAAATAAAAAAAACGCCCTCTGGTGGAGTTACAAATTTTCAAATGACGTGAATTTACGTCAGCGGTCGCGAAAGTGTTAAAATGTTGGCATCTATGCATTAGTATGCTTTTCAATAACGTTTAATAGTAAAATGTATACGCGTATATCTATCACGCGTCTATTGAGAAAGTAATGATCCATTGGAACAATTCTATAGTTTGCATAGAATAACCATGATATTTAAAAGTCATTTTCATGTCTTCAGAATTCCATATATATGAGATTTCAGTAATATTTGTTTCTTTTTTCAGAATTTAATCTGAAAGAAGTGATGACATTTTGATTAACTTACTCTATAGTTTTGGTATTTACTTTTCAATTATTTTTCTAGAATTGAACGATGCGAATGATGCTTCATATTTTTAAAATTAAAATTGTTAAAACAATTGAGTAAGAGATATTTAAATAAAAGCATAATAGAATACAAGTTAAAATCACATGAAAACATAAATGTTACGTGCTATTGTCCTAGCACCTCATTAGTATGTACTACATCTAATAAGCCACAATTTACAACTGTATAAACAAAAAACTTGAATCAGGATTGTGTATTCAAGTGGTATTGTGTATGGGTCATTAATTGGAGCAGGTTGAATTTTCCCAAGAAAATTCAACTTGCCCCGATTAATGACGCATGCGCAGTACCATCTGAATGAAGTTCTTTGTTTATACAATTAACAGTTGTGACTTGGTAGATGTAATACATTCTGATGAGGTGCTATGACAATGACACGAAACGTTTATATTTTTATATAATTATAATTTGTATTCTATTTTTTAAAACAAATGCCTCTTATTTAATCGTTTTAACAATTTTAAATTAAATTAACGAGACGTAATGTTTTTAAACCATTTTAAATTCTATTTTAAAGTTTACTCCATCTCAATAAGTTCACAGTACAAAAGTTCTTTTTTATGTGAGAAATCCGCCCATTACATATTACGTATTTCAAAATGCTTTAATCAAATCACGTGTACAAGTTTTTATTTCTGTCTAAAATGAAAAATTGTGTAGAATTTCGGAGGACATTTCTTTTTTTAAGTGTATTACACGAATAGTTCAAGAAACCTCCTAAGCAACAAACATAAATTTCAGGAACAACTGCATAGCTTTAAGAGTGAAAAGAAAATTTCGAAATATGAAAGTCTAGAAAAGAAACTAATACAATTTTGCGTATTTTATTAGAAATTTCTACTTCTTACAACGAAGTAAAGTAAAATAGTTGGAACATTAGCGTTGTGAACGAAAATAAATACTCTCTTAATTCAACTTAAAAGGATTAAGTGCAGTATAAGAGAAGTTTTAAAGCAATTTGCATAAAACTTTGCAAAAAGTGAGAACATTTACAGCAAAAATGTTGATAGAAAGGGAAATTTATATTAAAAATGTGACATTTCAGAATGTTAGTAAATCATTGCTGGTGCGATAGAAAAGGCATTTTCAAAGTCAGTTGAAAGTCTAAAGCTATATTTACAGATTTAAAAAATTACATATCAAGTGAAAATTTCACGAGATTTAAAAAATATTATTGAAGCAGTTTTCAAAAAATTATAAAATTTTTAACAGGTATAAATAATTTTGTGTTATCTACCTGTCTAGTATGACATAAGTCACGTTACAAAATTAGTCTAAAATATGTTTAATGAAACTTTATTATTTATATTAAGAAAATATTGCGTTGGACAATACTGTATGATTATCATGATAGGTTGGAATATTCTTAGTAATCAGAATTTTATCATTTTCTTTACTTATTATACTTATTCAGATCAAGAATGGCGACCTTTGGGGGGTTATAATCAGTGGTGTTAGTTTACAAGATCAAAAACAGTTTAAGATCTACAAGGATTTGCAGCTATTGTTCAGTAAAGCTAAAAAACTTTAAACTGAAAAGTAAAATAATTTTATAAATTAAAGAATGCTATTATTATATAAAAAACCTTCTCTCTAAATAAAAATCTTGGGTTTCGAAACATTTTACCATTGCCTAAAATAGAATGTTGCGTGAGCTCAAGGAATAAGCAACATGAGCCTATTTATTCATCAGGGTTTTGTACTTTTAGGTAAATATAAAACGATTTTTTTAAAATATTTTTTTAATAACTGGAAATTTTAAAATATTGAAAGTTCATTTTTTATTATCAGCATTGAGTAAAGTTAAAAAAGCCTATTCTTCAACTGATTAGGCTGCAAAATACGCAATAGATTTGTCCATTTTTGGAACGAAGTTCCTTAACGCGGGTTGCGGTAGTAGTTAACTAGCAGAAATCGTCACGTAAGGAAAAAGCGTCACGCTCTCTTCATGCGAATTTCTCTCACCAGAAAGAAGAACCCCAGCAATTTCTACTCTTTCTTCCTAGTTACGGTTGCTAAGAAGGAACGCAGAGGCCCGGAGTAATGGTGTAGTATGCTGATATTTATCATTTTAGTTTATTTTAGAATTATTTTCTCGTCGCCAAATCCTCGTTGAACGTTGTTGTTTCGAATAGACAAGTATCGTGCGCAGCCTCTTGTATAACCTTAATATTAAACACGTGGATATTTTGCTAAGACTTACTTGTTATTTTTTTATGTTTTAAATCATATGTGAGTTACATTGTCTTATTATTGCAATTTCGCAACAAAAATTCGATGAATAGAAACTGTAACAAGTGTCTGTAATACAAATTTAGAAAAGTAAGTTGATAAAATAGTATATTTTGATACAAGGAATTACTGTTTATATATGTGTGATTCGAATGTTTATTATTTAATATTTATATTCATTACAGAAAGATAATGGTAAAATCATGTGCTCAGAATCAAAAAGAGTGTCGAAAGAGGAAAAAAATCGCAAAACAACTTCAAAGTGCGAAAAAAATAACAAAAACAAACGCTCAATGCCAACAACAATTCCTGCAGAATAAAAAAAAAAAATAAATAAAAATAAATAAATAAATAAATAAATAAATAAATAAATAAATAAAAATTGTGAAACGTTAAGTCTTGCCAAGTAGGATGTATCTTTCGCATGAGAAATAAGCAACAATTATATTTGTTGTGGTTTTTGCTTCTGTTTTCTCTAATAATAATAAAAATGTTATATTAATTTTTAATTTTGTGTTTTTCAGAAAAAAAAAATGAATGCTGAACGTGCTAAAAGGTATAGAGATAAATTAAAATCAAAAATGCAACGTGCTGAACTTGACTCTTTGCTATCATTGAAAGAAGATTTATTATCAACCGTATTAATCGAAAATAAGAAAGAAACTGATCATCGTCATGATACAAAATGTGAAGAATTGGTTTTTAGTCAGTTTCAATTCAAGTGCAGACGAATTAGATTCTACCATTAATGAATAATGATGCTCAGCAAGTAACAAGCCCAAGGTTTCAATCATTTCTACCCCCATACGATGAACATGATGAATGTTCAATGCCAAATGCCTTGTTGCACCATGAAACAAACATTGCTGGCGACGGTAACTGCCTGTTTTCAACTTTCATAAGAATTTTACAGCTTCAGATATCTGCATCAGTTCTTCGACAGCAACTTTATGACTCACCCTACTTGAATGTTTGTCAAAGTCCAACTAGTGCAAGAAGAATACTTAGTAGTGAATTTGAATATGGAAATTTAGATTGTTTATTCATATTTTCCAGAACATACTATCAAAACATATGTGTGCACTTTCATTATTTTAATAATACAACAAAAAGAGAAGTTGTTCGTTTCTGTGATTTTAAAGTAAATAATTCAATGAATTTTTTGCATCTACATCTTCGTGATACACATTTTACACCGTACAACTTTGTTCAAGAAATAGTTCCAGACAACAGAATAGACTTTCAGCAAAACGAAGATTGTCTTTCTCATAAATCATCTGATGAAATTCATTTTGAACAAAGTACCCCAGTTCATCTTCAAAATGACATAATTGATATGGAAAGATGGAATGTTACAAATTCAACTTACACGGATTATAATAAGCACAGTCATGCTCATCTAGAATTCTATCATCAATTTCAAAATAATACATTTGGTCATACTTGTGCAGTTTGCGACAGGTTATGGTGGAAAAGCGATTTAAAAAAAGTTTCTAACGTAGACAAAAACCTTCCACAAACAATAATACAGAATTATGAACTCAGTTCAAGTATTCACATTTGTTTTACGTGTAAAGAATCTTTAGATAAAAACAAAATTCCAATACTGTCGACTTATAATGGTTTCAAATATCCAACGATTCCATCTCACTTGCCAACATTAAATCTTATCGAACAACGGCTTACTTACCCGAGAATTCCTTTCATGCAAATAAGAAGACTTAGGCATATTCATGGCCAGCATGGTAGTTATGGTAAAATTATGAATGTTCCAGTGAAAGTCAATACCATGGTAAAAAAATATGCCTAGAAACATTGAAGATGACCATTGCTTTTATGTGCATATTAAAAGAAAATTAATTCATAAGACTAGTTATGTTCATGGCCTCATTAACAAGAACAATATTAAAGAATGGTTGAAATACTTAGTTACAACACCACTTTAAATTCACCACAAAATAGAAAATTTAAATTGTGATCAAGGAGCTCTGCAGTTAAATATTGATGATATTAGTGAACATGTACCTATTGAAGATAACCTAACGGCTCAATAACAAACACTTGTATGGAATGAAGATAAGATTTTGCATATAGCACTCGGCGAACAGAGTTCTCCTAATGGGATTCGCCTGTTTTTCAAAAATGAGCATATAAACTCCTACAACTATCACGTCTTACAAAAATTTGAAGACAAAATTATTTCTATGGCTACTGATTCAATTACAGGTTCTAAAAATCATGAGCAAGAGGCTAATTTCAGAGTAAAGCTACATAAAAAGTCAATAATTGGTACCGGTGGTTTACCATACGAAATTTTTTTTGTAAAAGACATGTTTCATCTAATTATAACAAATATTGACGTATCAGATGGCTTATATAATGGTTCAACTGGAAAATTAGTGCATTTAGATCTTAATACAGACAACACTGTAGTTAGAGTTTGGTCAGAGTTTTGTGGTTCAACAACGATTGGACAAAGAAATGAAAAAAGCTGCTCTAGCTGTACAAAGTGGAGTTAGTAATTTTGCTGTGTCTATTGAACTACGATCCGTGAACATTTTATTGACATCAGATAAGAAAATTATTGTTACTCGAAAGCATATTCCTTTAATTGCAGTTTCCGCTATGATCATACAGTCGGCAGCAAAAGTATCCGAGCACTAGCCAATAATTCCTATATCAAAAATGTACACTTTATACTATTTTGTTCAATAAATCCTTGTCGAATCATTTCTTAGACTGACTAAGAACATGACTCAACAAAGATTTATTTAACAAAGCAGTATTAAGTGTACCTTTTTTAGACAGGAATTATTGCTAGTGCTCGGATACTTTTGCTACCGACTGTACATAAATCCCAAGGTGGAACTTTTAGTGAAATTGTTTACAAGTACAGCAAAGATCATTCTCAAGAACTTGTTTACGTTGCATTATCTCGCGTAACAAATATCGAAAACTTGCATATTGTAACAGCTCAAGATGATCCAATGAAATTTAAGTTTTATCACAATCCAAAGCAAGCTGGATCAACAGGAAAATTGCTGCAAGAATTTTAAAGGTTATTTTTGAATACATTGCAGACCAGAACGCAAATTATTTTAGATATGATTTGTAAAAGAAGAGGTCTTTCGTTATTCATATTTAACAGCCAAAGTTTAAAAAATCATACCTTAGATTTCATGGATCCAGTTACTCAAAATTCTAACCTACTATTACTTTCTGAAACGTAGATGAGCAACAAAGAATAAATTATTCTTCCTAATTTCAATTGCATATCTCATTTGGTTTGTTACGATTTGGCGTAGCCGTTTTGGTGTGGTCGTTTCGGCGCTGTCCGATTTGGCGCCGGCCGATTCGGCGCCAGATGTTTACATTCCGAACTTTTTGAGTGTAAGAAATATTATTTTTTTCCAGGTAAAAATAATAAATAGCCGGAAATATTCAAGAATTTTATAACTGTTTATTATAATATGGATTAAAATAAACCTGCAAGTTAAGCATTATTGACTTTATTTAATTGAAGACAGTTTAAGAATTTTTTAAGAAATGCACACATTTTCTTTATCTTGTTTCTTGCTAAAGTTAACTTTTATTTTATCTCATCTAGCTTTATTATATAGGAAATTTTAATATGTAAACTTTAAATTAAAATAAATAGAAATCTTTAATAATTAAATTTTGTGTAAAAAAAAAAAAAAATTATTTTTTATGTAGATTGTGACACAGTTTATCTATATAAAAATATTTCTTATAACATGATCTATTAATGCGTTATCTTTTAAAAATTAAATTCTGTATCACCTTTTATTTATTATTGCTATTTATTTTCAAAGGTGAATATTTTGAGCAAGATGTTTTTCAATCAATTTACAATAAAAGTTGTTCCCGATATTTATTTCTATCTGAAAAATATCTTTATTTCTGAAGCATTTCTTTGAAATTGGATATATATGTAAATGCTTAATATATTCTCAATTCAATATTTCCATTCCGAATGAAAATTCTTCTTCGAGATTTTGTATTCTGTAAGCAGAGTATAGGAGCAAACGCTTCAAGATTTCGAATTAAATTTGTTTGCCGAACTGGAATTTTCCGCATGTTATCTTTGTGTCCTGGAAGTTGATACGATTCTTAATATCAAGTGATATAAAAGAAAAGAAAAAAAAATTCTCCATTTTCTGAAACTTAGAAGGAAAGAGATCGTAATCAAGCACACAAAAACATTTTATGTTTAGTTATTTGATAAGCATAAAATATATCATTTTGTAAGAGTTTTGACATATCAAAGTTAAATGATAAATTATAAATGTTTAAAATACATTTAAAAATTTCCTCTATTAGTAGCTATTTTAAAAATTAACATAACTGATGTATTACTAAGTGATACACTATTTTTTAAATTAAAAATTTTCAATTAAGCTATCTAAAACATTGCAGTGAAATGCATCGGAAATTTGTGTTGAACGATGATGGAAAAGAATTTTTACAGATTTCATGCTGCACTACGTGTTTTCGCCTGAGGATGAGTCATACGACCTTATTCACCATTAACTTCAACTCCCGGTTCAACACCAAAACTTGAAAAGCATCTAAAGGCAGAGTGTAGCTTTCAAAGAAAATTTGGCATGCTTCTTCTGCCATCTGGTATCAAAGTTTTCATATAATTTTTGATTGGTTATTTTCAGCTAAAAAAATCTGAAAATAACAATTCCGCTAGATGGCAGATGCAACGCGTCAAACTTTGCTAAAATGTTGAACCCTGACTTTATACGCATTTCAAGTTTTTGTGTTCAACCGGGAGTTGAGATTATTGGTGAATACGACCGTTAGTCAATTGTCTCAACCCAAAACAATTACTGCGGCTTTCTTTTTTCTTTTCTTTCTTTTTCTTTTTTTTTTTTTTGACAATTTGTAGTATTTGCTAAAAAAATTATTTATTTTATACTAAAACCTATCTATTTTTCTTTTATTCATTCCTTTCTGTCAAATTCATTACACGTATATATACATACATATTTTCGTTATAATTACTAATACGTTACAAAAAATTAAAAAAGAAATATTTAAAGAGAAGAAAAAGTTAGATTGACGGGAAAATTATATATTTTTTAAACTGTCGCTAGAATTTCTGTTTTGAAAGGACTAGTGGGTCGCATTACGGTAATTTTTTAGGTTGATTTTGTTAGAAATCGACCTATTGCAATCACTTCATTTATATATCTACCTATCTATATATAATAGAAATTTTGTCATCACGATAACTTCCTAAATAATATTCACAACCAAATTTGGACAGCGAACTTATCGTATAAATATCTTGAATGAGTTTGTTAACCAAGATGCTCCGCCATTTTGTTTTCAAGTGGCGGCCACTTAAAAATTTCAAATCCACATTGTAAAAAGTGTATTTAAGACCGAATTTGCTTGAATTTTGATGTATATATAGACCATATAAGGGTCTGAACCAAGTTTATTAATGAACTTTATCAGCAATTTTTAACAAAGTGTTGGATATCTCAAATTAAGCAAGGCTACTTGAAATCAGGATACAGCTTGAAAATTTATCATCATAATAATTTTTGAAATACTGAATCAATTCGACCCAAAGTTGAATAAACTTCGTTGATCCACTTAAAATATCTTAGATGAATTCATTGGAAAACTTGTTCCGACATTTTGTTTCCAAGTTACGGCCACTTGAAACCAGGCTGCCACTTGAAAATATATCGTGACGATAATTTTTGAAATACTGAAAGGATCCAAATCAAAAGTTGTATAGTAAAACTACGGTTCAAATATTTTGGATAAGTTCGCTAGGCAACTTGCTCCACTATTTTATTTGCATGTGGTGGCCACTTGAAAATTTGTCATTTTGATAACTTTTGTAATACTGAATAAATTTGAATCAAGTTTGCGCAGTGGACTTATCATTTAAATTTCTTAGATAAGTTCGCTGGGCATCTCACTCCGCCCTTTGCTTCTAAATGGTGGCCACTTGAAATCACGGTGCCACTCGAAAAATTTTATCATGATAAATTTTGAAACAAGGAATTAATTCGATCCAAAGTTGAACAGTGAATTTATCATACAAATATCTTGGATGATTTCCCTGGGCAAGTTGCTTCTCTCTTTTGTTTCCAAGTTGCAGCTACTTAAAATCAGCTGTCACTTGAAAATTTCTTATGATAGTATTTAAAATACTGAATTAATTTGAATCAAAGTAGGTCAGTGAATGTATGCTTCATATATCTTGGATGAGTTCGTTGGGCAACTTCCTTCGCCATATTGTTTCCAAGTGGCAACCTCTTGAAAATTTGTTATCAAAATAATTTTTGAAGTACTTAATTAGTTCGAACTAAAGTTGGGCAATGGAATTATCATTGAAATATCTTAAATGATTTCGGTAGGTAGTTTGCTCCGCCATTTTGTTTCCAAGTTGCAGCCACTTAAAATCGGGCCGTCACTTGAAAATTTCTTATCACGATAACTTTTGAAATTCTGAATTTATTCGAACCAAAGTTGGAAAATGAAGTTATCTTACAAATATATTTAATTACTTTATTGAGCATCTTGCTAAGCCATTTTGATCAGAGTTTCGGACAATTAATTTGTCAACAATATTACTTTTGAAATACTGAATTAATTCGAATTAAATTTGTAGAGTAGACTTATCCCACAAATGCATATGATACGTTTGTTTGCCAACTTGATTCGTCATCTTGTTTCCAAGTGCTGGCTACTTGAAAATTTTAAATTCACATAAAAAAGGTATTTCTGAATCGATTTGCTTAAAACTCCATATGTACATAGCCCACATTAGTATTTCCACCAAGTCCATTAATAATTTGTAGTCGCAATTTTGTTTCAAATGGCGGGTACTTGACAAGAAAAAAGAAATCAACTTACCCTTCAGAATGAGCAGGAAGGACTTGTTTTTTTCTTTTACATTAAGATCCATTAGACTGGGACCTACAGTTAAAAGTGGATGCCGAAAAATATGAACATACATACCTTAACTGGAATTTTAACCCGGTACCTGGAAACAGAAAGACAGAGCACGAACTATTTGGGTAACATTCAGGCTCCTTTTTGAAAGGTCGAATTGATAATTTTTTCTCCAAACTCGTTTGAATAACGGGGTAGAATCTCCTTAAAAAGGCCTCCCACTAAGAGCATTTCGCCCAACCCTACGATAATCATGTACTCAAACGGCTTTATCCCAATACCACCACCAATTGATAGATTACATTTAAATCATCTTTCCCATCTCAATAAAAATCTGTAATATTTCTTGGTAGATGTTAAAAAAAAAAACGCGAATAGTAAAATCTGTCAAATTTTCTTATTGTTTATGTTTCAGTGGCGGCTCGTGCACAGAAAATTGGTGAAAAGGCACACTGTGTTTTACGCTGCATTCATTTAGAGAATAAAAATTTACATTTAAATAAGTATTTTTAGTTAATTTTAGTTAAGACCATGCTTAATAAAAATTATGATTAAAAATACTTAAATATTATTTTTGAGCTCTTCACCTATTTTCGGTTCACGAGCCGCCACTGTTATGTTTACGGCTGACTAACTTTTCTCCATGCATAAACTGAGAGGAATAAACTTCGTATAAATTTTTATCATAAAAAAAGACTTTCTGTTCCAAAATAGTGGTACCGAAAAAAGTATCCTCTAACTTCTGCTTTGAACAATTCCTATCTATGCAATTAAATATAATTAAAGGTTTGGAATTCAAGATCTGCATTATTAAAAGTAATAATCTTCCAAAAAAGATGAATCTTCCAAAACAGTGAGATAAATAGTGTTTGGAGTGTTGTTTTTAGTAGAAAAAGGCAGAAAATACGCAAAGAGATAAAAAAAAAAAATAGATTTAATTTTTCTGCTCCATTTTCCATAAGAAACTTACAGATTCTTGGATAAAATATTTCTTACACAAAATACACTGTAAATCATTTATTCTTCCTTTTGATCAAATTCTGCAGAGAAAAATATTCTTGTAATAAACATCATTGAATAACGAATGCACTTTATGCGTGACACAAACTTTTTAAGATATATGAAATTATAGTTAGAGGATGGAGGAAGCTCATACTTGCAGTCAGTTGGATTTTCCTCCTTATCAGCTAATTAAAATCTATTATAAAAATTATCTCTTGAGACATAAAATAAAAATGCATTAACATAATAACTATAATAATTAAGTAATAAACTCTCAAATTCCTCAGTCACCGAAAAGAAAGAAACAACACATGAAGTATTATTTACATATGCAGTTTTTCTTTTTTTTTCCAAATCATTTTCAAATATTCTGTCAGTTAAACTTATGAGTATTGTCAAAATTATCATCAACAGATCAAGTTATTACAAATTTTAAAAGTCGAGGCTATTTCAGCTATAGCAGTGAATAGATTGCGATAAAATGCTTATTATTGACTAGTTAAAGCTATACATTTCAATTAGAACAAAAACAAAAAAAAAATAATAATGGTTTTTATGTAATAGGGACATTAACGAAATATAAAATTTTAAGACTTAAGACAGGAAACAGGCTTCAAAACGACCTAATTTTATGTCTAAGCAATGTGGAGTTTGCGTTCCCGCAAACTCCATCTTAACTTAAATACTTAATTAGATTACTAAGAGAACCAGAGACTTGGATTGAACAAACAATAAGAGTTTATTTGAACCAGATTAATGGGAGGGCGGCCTGGTAATAAAACTTAGCTCAGTCAGCGTATTACTTAAACAAAATATATGAACCAACAGTTTAATTAGATAATCTTAAACATCTCACCCCAGCAGATAGTCGAAGGTGTAGAGACGGTTGCACTCGTACTCCGCTACTACGACTTCACTATGGATCAGAGGATTCCCTTCAGACCCAACTTTACCTTTCCGAATGCTAGTAGATACGCACACCAACACTCATCACTACTATGCATACTCATCGCACTCATCACTCATCACAACACTCATCATACTAACTTCACGCAACTAAATCTCCACAATTCTACTTCTCGATATTCGCCAAAATAAGATTCATCACCATCCACTATAATATCCTCCAACATCCACACCATCTACTAAAACCATCTCTATTTTTATACTTCTTCCTACACCCTCCTTTCACTACATTTCCATCCGCCCTTTTAAAAATCACTTCTAATTTATCTAATATTCAAAATCTAAGTCTTTTATTGCAGCACCCTGCCAACACAAAACTAACTCGACCTCAACCTTCACCGAGCCACTGGCGACGAAGCGATTTTAACCGTCCCCACTATTTCTACTTTCTGGATTCAGCTTAATTAAAACAACTGTGGTGACGTTCTGACGTCTCAACCTCACAGTCCCCCTCCAAGAAAAAAAAATTTAGTCGGGAAAATCCCTAACGGGTTTTATCGAGTAAATTTAAATAGCTTCATTCCATATCTAACTATCTCAAATCTGAGAAGTGTGAGTGCTGCCGTCACTTAAATTTTAACCGGGTGAGAATAACTTAAAAAAAAATTTGTTAAATCCCTAAGCGAAAAACTCGGGAACGCCAAAAAAAATTAATTTTAAACTTTTAAATAAAAGGCGTTCTTTTACCCCGAGAAACTCCGGGACCCTGACTGAGCTAAAACCAGGATTACAGTAGGATTAACAAACGTCTCCCTGTTATGCCCGGGAGGCAAAATAATAAATTCAAACTTGATATTGCTTGGCTTTACATAGTAAGTCGCTTGTGACAAATGCGACATTTAAAGTTTGTCGTAACACAAGAATAATTGTCTTTAAAAAAAAAAAAAAAAAAAAAAAAAAAAAACATGACAAAGTCTTTATTAATATGAGTTTACTGGTTGGGCTGATAGCTGGAGCTTTACGTCTGCAAAGGAGATGACTAAACCAAGAATAGGATGAACTTGCTTCGTACTTGAGCAGACGTCAGAATCCACAGGCTGTGAGCATCAGATAACGAAAAAAGATCAAAGGGTTTGGAAACAGCTCATCAACAATGGGAAGAGTTTGAGAGTGCAGATGACAATTTGGAACATCAGAAAATTTCGTCAGATAGATTCTGTAATAAAAAAGCTTTGTAGAGTAATAACATCAAAGGGAGAAGTTAAAATCCTCTTCTAGAAAAAACGGAGACATGTTCGTCTCTGTTAACATAGTACACAAATTAGAAACAGAAAAGTTTCTCCCTCCTGAGCTTAAGCATAAACGGAAAAAATTTAGCACTTACAGTCGGCTGCAAAATTATTCGAGCACTAGCAATAATCCTTGCCAAAAAAAAGTACACTTAATACAGCTTTGTTAAATAAATCCTTGTCGAGTCATGTTCTTAATCAGTCTAAGAACATGATTCGACAAGGATTTACTTAGCAAAACAGTCTTAAGTGTACTTTTTAAACATAGGAATTATTGGCTAGTGCTCGAATAATTTTGCAGCCGACTGTAGTCTTTTTAATGTTATATGGTTAAACACGCTTTTTATGCTTATAGCTAAAAAAAAACATTTTTCCCCCTCTTAGAGTACATACAGATAAAATTTTAGACAAATATACAAAAGTTTTACAAATACAAATATCCAGTTTATACATACAGAGAGATATACAGTTATAGAAATACAAAAGAAAAAGGGGGGGGAATATTTACAAAGGGTTAAAAAAATTTTTATATTACCAGCTCGGCAGGTGATGGCTACAAAATAAAAGAACTTAATACATACATAAAATAGACATTGAGAAAGAACGAAAATGCTGACATCGAAGCTGAAACATGACTTTTAATTTGGAAGGTCATAGTTAAATTAAATTTTGCATTTTTAGTTCGGGAAAGTCCCTTGCTTTCTTAATAGTTCTTAAAATATAAAGTCCCAAAAAGGCTTCAAAGTATGTCGAACATTTTGTACAGCTCTGACAGAAATGCACTTGTAATAGAAAAAAATATAAAACGGTATCACCTGGTTTCAATTTGCAGCTGTAACTTCAACAAGGTTAGAGGTCTTGGTGAATTTACTCGTTGTGCTCGTCAGCTAGGCCATAGGGTTGAAGGCTTTCAGACCGGGGTCTGGGGCTATCCCAAAAGGCTTGTACAAAGGCTTGTTCGGCAGATGATTCATATGGCGGAGCCTGTTGTCGGCGTCTGGCTTGACGTCGGGTATTGAATCGGTGGTGCGGGAAGAACTCGTCTGTGCCGACCGAATCAGGGGCTGCTAGGAATTTCTCCATGTGTCGTCCGCTAGCTGACGAAGAGGGTGGAGGTCTTTTCCGAAACCATGCCTTTCTCTTAGGCCGGAAAGAGTCGGTGTGCACAGAATCTGGAACCGCCAAAACCTTCTGTGGTGGAAGTGTTCCAGAAGACTTTGAGGACGTAGCTTGAGGGCGTTTTAAGCCTTTGTTCCAAGCTTTTTTCTTTTTAATCTGCGGTATAAAAGAGCTATAAGTAAAAGAATAGTCGCGTTTGCGACCAGTTTGCCTAGGAAATTTCACATTAGAAAAGTTTGATGAACCCGTACGAGCTCGCTTTTGTGCGACGGGTCTGCTAACACTGGATTGATCAGTGGAAGTGCCCTGAACATATTGTTCGGGTGTTGTAAGAGTAGGTAGGTTATCAGCTGTACAAGAATCAGGAGCACTAGGCTGGGGAGTGAGGTTAGGCGTAAAGACGGACTGTCCGTCAGGTGGGTTTGAACCCGGCACGCTATCACTATCAAGAGTTTCAGCATATGATTGAGTACGCTCTTTAAATATTCGTATCTCATCAACGTTTATGGTAGTGGGGGTGCCGTTAAAATCAATTGTCAGATTATTATTTTCTACCTTTAAAACAGAGAAAGGCCCAATGAATTTTGGCCCAAATTTAGCTACTTTAGAATCTTTTTTTGAGCTAAGAAAATGTGATTCTAGGAGTATTTTATCTCCCACTTTTACTTCTAAAATTCTACGTTTTAAGTTATAATAGACGGCTTGCTGCTCTTGAGCTTTTCTCAAATTTCTCTGAACTTCTGGTAGCAATTCCTCAATATTTCGCGTAATAAATTGAGATGCATTTTGCTGTACTAATACCAGTTTTTGAAAGGAGGTCAGAATCTTTCTGCCCAAAAACAATTCAGAGGGAGTTTTTCCTGTTGCATCACTTGCCGCTGTACGAATCGCATAGCCAAAATGATAGAGAAACTGATCCCAATTTTCATGATTTTGACCAATGAACGTCGCAATCATATTAATTAAAGTTCTATTAACACGTTCGGCCTGATTAGCTTGCGGCCGATATGGAACCGTGAAGACGTGTTTAATTTCGAGTGTATCGCAAAGTGCCTTAAAAACATTACTTATAAATTGAGGACCATGGTCCGTTACAATTTGAAGGGGGGCGCCGTAACGAGAAATATAATTATTAAAGAAGGCAGTGGCCACTGCTTGTGCCGAAGCTTTACGTAAAGGCTCAAATTCAACCCATTTACTAAAATAATCCACCATAACTAACACATAACGAAATCTATTTGGTTTAGAGAGGGGGTAAGGACCGAATAAGTCGAGTCCAAGAATTTGATTTGGAAAATAAACTTTAATAGGAATTAATTTACCGGCCGGCTTTACATTTTTATAATTATATTGCTGGCACAAGCGACAACTCGAAACATATTAATTAACAAACTTCCTCATTTTAGGAAAGTAACAGGCATCTTTGAGCTTTTTATAAGTTTTCCTAATGCCAAAGTGCCCCGAAATTGGAGTGTCATGAAACTCAAATAGGATGACTTGACGAAGAGATTGGGGAATTACAACTCGTAATTCGCCATAAGATGATAATAATTTTGAATAAAAAAGCAAGCCATCGATTAAAGAAAAAGACTGGGACCAGTTTAAGGCAATAGCTGATTCAATTATTGAAACTGACTCAGGATTTTGTAAATACTTATAGATTAATCCAAATTCGGGATCATTTTTTTGTTCTTGGATTAATTGATCTCTCGAATTTAACACAGTTGCTGGCGTAAGCGCTAAGGCTACTTTTTCCTGATCCGATACGAAATTATCGTTTAAAGTAGTTACTAGATTTGTAGAAGCACATTGGTTTACTTGTTCACTTTCAATTTCCTTTACACGAGTTTCAGTTACGTTTGCTAATATTTCGGACTGAACCGGTTCAGCATTTAAATGCGAATGAGGAATATATGAAGCTTGAACAGAAGAATTTAACTGAACATTCTTTTCATTTAAAGCAAGGGATTGATTTGCACAATTAGATTCAATCTTATTTTCTTGAGTTGGAGCAGTACGTGAAAGAACGTCAGCTTCGATATTGTCAGAACCAGGTCGGTGTTCGATGTTTATATTAAAGTTAGATAACTTAAGAGTCCATCGAATCATGCGAGGGCAGAGATTCTTTCCAGTTGTTAACCGAGTTAATGCCGCATGATCCGTAACAACTATTACTGGAAGTTGCGTAAAATATAAACGAAATTTTTGCAATCCCCAAAGCACTGCTAAACATTCACGTTCAGTTACTGGATAATTTCTTTCTGCAGCGTTAAGCGTTCGGGACGCATATGCTATTGGGCGGCCTTCTTGGCTTAAAACGGCCCCAATTCCGTAGGAAGAAGCATCCGTAGCTACTTGAAATTTAATATTATAATTAGGATGAGCTAGTACAGGAGGAGCGCTAGGTATAGTTTTTAACTTATCAAATGCTTCTTTTGCTTCATTTGACCAGTGAAATTTAACTATTTTCCTTTTGAGTTTAAAGAGGGGCTCGCATATGTGAGCAAAATTAGGTATAAATTTCCCATACCAGGCACACATGCCTAGAAATCTCGAAACTTGTTTGGAAGTAGTTAGGAGGGGGCATGTTTAAAACTGGCTGAACTTTTTCATCATCTACAGAAATACCAGCAGGCGTTATTTTGACGCCTAGGTACTTAATTTCCTGTCGTGCAAAATGGCACTTAGAAGAATTTAAAGTTAATCCCGCATCTTGCAGTAGAGTAAAAACAGTTTTTAAATGATTTAAATGCTCATTGTAAGATGAGGACGTGATTATTATATCATCGAGATACACATGCACAAATTTATTCAAAACAGGTTTAAGTATAGTTTCCATAGCTTTTTGGAATGCTGCCACAGCTCCTGAACATCCGAAAGGCATTCGTTTAAACCCAAACGTGCCGTTTTTAGTTATAAACGCTGTTTTTGATATATTAGTGGGTTTCATTGCAATTTGAAAATAACCCGATGTCAGATCGAGAGTAGACATAAAATTGATCGTTGTGATATGTGCTAACAAATCATCAATTATAGGCAAGGGATACTGAGGATATTGTGTAATAGAATTTAGCCAACGATAATCTATTGCAAATCTCCATGCCTCAGGATCGGTAATAGGTTTACCATTTTTCTTACGACATAAAGCAACAGGAGATGCATAAGGAGAATATCATTTTTCAACATTTTGTCAATATGCCAATTTATAATATCTTGTTTGGCTTGATCTTAACGATAAGGCTTACTAAAGACTGGTTTATTAGTTCCAGTGTCAATTTCATGGCAAACAACATGAGTGAAGCCTGGTGTATCAGAAAATAACTGTTTAAACTGATTAAGAAAATTAACAAAATCAATTTTTTCAATATGAGTGAGGGCACTTTCCTCTAAATTAACAATTAACTCTGTCGGCTCGACAGGTTTAGAATTTGACTTAGAATCATCAATATGTAAAGATTTATTGGCAAAATTTATTTCAACATTATTTGCTTTCATAAAATCTAACACAATAATGCAGGGGTGCTGAAGATTGTCTATGACGTAAAAAGGCCAATTAACACTTAAATTATGAATTTTAACATTCAGGCTGACTTCGCCTCTATTAACACACTTCGCCTCTATTAACACAGGCCAGAGGACTGGCCTTGAGCCGTTGTAATATTTAAATTTGTCCGCTTTAAAGGTTTAAAGGCAAAATGCTTTTTATAAGTTTCATATGCTAGAAAGGAACGTTCAGCACCAGTGTCCCAATAACTAGGTATGAAAATATCATGAATTATTGCATTTAAATTAGGAAGGTCCACTGGACTGATACAAATAGTGTCTAAACATATGGAGGTGGTTGAGTTATTCAGTGGCTGTTGACCCTCCTCACAACAGCCACTTACTCGTTTAACTGGCGCCTCTCGTTATTACGAGAGTTACGAAAATTTCTGTTATTTCTATCAGCTCGAGAAAAGTTTTGAGACTGATTTTGATTAGAACGATCGTTCCGAGCATTTTGAAAGTTATTCCGCCTTGGTTGCGGCGATTGACGATCATGTTGATATCGGTTGAAATTTTGAGGGGGGGGTGAAATTTTCACGCCTAAAATTTTGCATATTTCCATTAACCCGCTGGCGATTAAAGGTGTTTTCCGCCCTTGGAGGGTGACGTTCTTGGTACTTAGCTAAAGTTTGAAACAGGCTGTCGTAAGAGGTGACAGGTTTCAGATCAAGATAATCTTGAATTGGAATAGTCAATAGCGGGGTTATAATTTCCATTGCAGCGGCAAAGGATAACACTAAATCCAGCTGCTTTATAATGTCGAATTTGCGTAACAAAAATGTGGTAGGTTTATCATAAAACGATATCTTTGTCGTATAAAGTTCTTGACGTAGTCTGGTTTTATCAACAATAGAAGAGAATGAATTTTTAATTTTAAGTTTCAAATCCTCATACGTAGGATTTTGGCCTAGAGTTCTAGAGGCAATGGTGTCATACCAGATTTTAGCATCTCCTTTTAACCCTTTCCGGCGCAAGACAAACCAGATCATTTAAATTATACTGCCACCGGAATTTATGAATTAAATTAAACTAAAAGAAATTTCAAATTTTAAGGTTAAAAAAACTGGCCTTTTCTGATATGTTATAAACTTAATTTTTTGCTAAAAAATTTCCGGGATGAATTTTTTCAGCTGGGTCTTAAATTTTGCGTCCTCGCAGCGAGGACACCGCGCGTTAAGGGGTTAAGGAATATTTTAATAAATTAAATTTATCAGCTTCGTCAATTTTACATATATCAAAATATTGTTCAAGATCCTCAAAAAATTCAAGTACATTGTTTGAGCCAGTAAAATAAACCCGAGCGGGGGTGGGGGGGGGGGGGTCGAACTGGTTTGGGCGCCACTGTGGAGTTTGCGTTCCTGCAAACTCCATCTTAACTTAAATACTTAATTAGATTATTAAGAGAACCAGAGACTTGGATTGAACAAACAATAAGAGTTTATTTGAATCATATTAATGGGAGGGCGGCCTGGTAATAAAACTTAGCTCAGTCAGCGTATTACTTAATCAAAATATATGAACCAACAATTTAATTAGATAATCTTAAACATCTCACCCCAGCAGATAGTCGAAGGTGTAGAGACAGTTGCACTCGTACTCCGCTACTACGACTTCACTATGGATCAGAGGATTCCCTTCAGACCCAACTTTACCTTTCCGAATGCTAGTAGATACGCACACCAACACTCATCACTACTTAACTTCACGCAACTAAATCTCCACAACTCTACTTCTCGATATTCGCCAAAATAAGATTCATCACCATCCACTATAATATCCTCCAGCATCCACACCATCTACTAATACCATCTCTATCTTTATACTTCTTCCTACACCCTCCTTTCACTACATTTCCACCCGTCCTTTTAAAAATCACTTCTAATTTATCTAATATTCAAAATCTAAGTCTTTTATTGCAGCACCCTGCTGACACAAAGCTAACTCGACCTCAACCTTCACCGAGTCACTGGCGACGAAGCGATTTTAACCGTCCCCACTATTTCTACTTTGCTGGATCCAGCTTAATTAAAACAACTGTGGAGACGTTCTGACGTCTCAACCTCACAGTCCCCCTCCAAGAAAAAAAAATGAGTCGGGAAAATCCCCAACGGGTTTTATTGAGTAAATTTAAATAGCTTCATTCCATATCTAACTATCTCAAATCTCTGAAGTGTGGGGCCGCGGTAGCCCAGTCGGTAGAGCGCCGGCCTCGCAATTGGAAGTTTGCGGGTTCGGTACTCGAGCCGGCCAAAGACCGTCGTGTACACTAATGGTGGCTGGTGCACGTAAAATCTGTCGTGGCCGCAAAGTCCTCCAAGTTCCCATCAAAAATTATACCTCTGGGGGTCACCGAAGCGGGAGAGCCATCCCTTCCGTGGAGGATCAAAATTGCGATGGCATGTCTCCGGACCACCCCTAGGGGTGAGTCCCAGACCGTCGCCAATTGCCCACCTGCGCAGCACTAGTGCGACGTAAAACCCAACCAACCAACCAACCAACCAACCAACCTGAAGTGTGAGTGCAGCCGTCACTTAAATTTTAACCGGGTGAGAATAACGTTCTGACGTCTCAACCTCACAGCAAGACAATCTTTTATCGAAGTTTGGTTCAAAAAAGTGATTCGTATATGCTTTCAGATTAAAAGAGACTTGAAGAATTAATTAAACAAATTAAAAGAGGCTACATATAATTAATATTTGATATTTTCCGACACACAGAAAACCAATGATTTAAGATGATAATTCTTCTTGTCAGAGGACGGCTTCAGTAAGTAAATTTCAATTTATCATTTCTTGTGTGCATGCGGTAATCACTGCTGGAATGATAATGTACTTAAAGTATGTCTTGCGTTATTAACCCACTTCACATAAAGCAAGATAAGTTTTGAAAATATTGTTACAAAATCTTCAGTACTGTTCAAACTATAAACAAAATCTTTGTTTGGTTTGAAGTAAGGCACCATTTATATCTAATCTCACTAAGATTTTTCTGTGAATAAATAAATTTTGTAACTCTAGTTTCTTATTAAAATATATTTGGTGTAATAATTACTCACCATTTAAAATTAAAAATATGAATCATTACACATAATGCAGAGTTTAAAATGTATTCACACTGTAAAAAATTTCGGTTGACTGTTATAGCAGAGTACTCTGGTAAAAGTGATATCTACTCACGGTGCTGTATTTTTACAATGTGTTATAAAATAAATTTGCTGTAATGTTTACTCATCGTGCTTAACATTTTTTAATGTGATTAAAGTCAATTCGCTAAACTCCATCATGCCTTAATATATATATTTCTAGATGAAGATTACAAGTGTCCTAAAGTATTGAAAGTAAAATGTAACCAAAAGTAAAAAATAAGTACATAAAAAGTAACCAAACAAGCCGATAGTCTCAGTGATTATTGTCTCGAAATATCCATATTGCACACATTCAATGTACATATTTATACGCTTATGAGAAATTGATCAAATATCACGTCTTAACAGAAATTCGAACCCAGAACATTCTGTTTCAGAAATCAGCCCCCTGCTTAATGGACCGTTCATTTCTTGAGTTGTAATAATTACAGATGTCAAGATTCACACTGATTGGTAAATAAATCACATGATTCGAACTAAAAATATTTTGCAAACATTTCCCCACCAGTTTATAGTGCAATGTGAAGTAAACCGAAGTTCAATCCGCTTTACAGACTATCTGAAAAAAAAAAAAAAAAAAAACTACAGCAACTTGTTTTGTGTTTATATTAATAAACGATTGTATTTTTAGATAAATTGTTTACAGAACATGATAATTTTGAAAATTTACTCAATTATGATTTTTTTTTCTTTTTAATACTATAGTGATATTTCTTAATTTACGAATTTCTTTTTAGCTACTGTTTTAAAATCTATCATATAATTCAAATATTTTATTCTATATAAAACTGTATAAGAAAACCAAAGTATTGCTAAATAGGCATGGCTTTTATTTATTATATACTAAGATACAGTCGGCAGCAAAAGTATCCGAGCACTAGCAAAAATTCCTATGTAAAAAAGTACCCTAATACAGTTTTGTTAAATAAATCCTTGTCGAATCATGTTCTGAGACTGACTAAGAACATGATTCGACAAGGATTTATTTAACAAAACTGTATTAAGTGTACTTTTTTTACATAGGCATTTTTGCTAGTGCTTAGATACTTTTGCTGCCGACTGCATATCGTTCTAAAAGAACAAAAATGTAAGTTAATAAAATGACAATTTTATTAACTTTTTTTTTTTTTTTTTAAGAAAAAGAGATTTTTTATTTAAAATTTTAACAGCTCGAAAAAAATATCATTCTGTTGTCGGTTTTTTGATACTTAAGTTTATTTCATATGTAAACATATAAAACGGCTGTAATTCAACTGTAAAATTATTTAAAATAAATTGGAAAGTATAGACAATATAGCTATCCAACTGTAAAAAGAGAAAGATTTTACTTATCGATACCAAATATTTCAAGGTACTTGTTGCATTTCAGTTCTTCACGATACGCGTATTGTTTCCTATAACAATTTAAATGTAAAAAAAACACGTAGCATTTTATTTATAAATAGATTGCATTGTAAAATAAATGTTTCGTAATAAATCTATAACACGTATACATTTACAGTAACGTACGTGGGTAAATGAGTGGATTTTACGTCGCTCTAGTGCGACGGTCTGAGATGTCCCGAAGATATGCTATCTCAAATTTGACCCTCCACAGAGGGAATGGCTTTGCTTCGGTGACTCCCAAAAATCATTTACCACAGCAATATATACGGTGTTATATGCACGGTGTTTTATACTGGTGATACGGCTGCAATTTGTAGACGTAATTATAAAACGCATAATTATAGCACAATTTTTCTTGCTATGAATGTCTAAAATATTTATTTATCTACACACGCGCACGCACACGCGCACGCACACGCAATAAATAAATAAATAAATAAAATAAACATATTTCTAAGAGATTGTGTTTCACATTTTAACAAAAATTTATAGATAACAAATTCGGAACTTTAGCGTTTTGTCATGTATCATAAATTAATGAATAGAGATTTGATATCTATGCAATTGTATAAGATTTTATGCATAAAACACATTTTTTTTTTTTTTTTTTTTTTTTAAATGTTAGAGCTACTGAACATGGCAAACATTTTAGCACATTTTTAGAATTGTTTGATGCGACAATAGTGAAAGTATATAAGCCACCATAAAACCAAGTCGGTATTCAGAAAGAGCAAACGATTGTAATTCATGCATTTGTGGCGGCTACAGAGAGCCATAAAGATATGTTCTTGCAACATTCTTTTCATCTTTCATGTATACACCTCACAAATAGGCTCATAAAAATTCAAGTTGATTGAAGGACATGACCTACATAATATTAATTTTAAATGACACTTGAAAATACTTCATGTAGGTAGCCTAGAGTATATTTAGAAGAGATAATTTAGCTATATGCGTATTAACAATAAACTGAGAATTGAAATTAAAAAAGAAATAACGCAATTAGACTTAATAGATTAACTGGGAAATAAATGAGGTTAGTTAACAGACCTAAAATACATGGTGTATATTTCAAAATAGACTTTTCTTTTTCAAAATAGTTTTAAATATTACACTGAGAAAAAAGTCTGTAACTGACATCTAGATCCTAAATTGTGACTCTAGAAAAAATAGTTCCATGTCATCCTTATAAATTCTAGTCCCCTTTGGAAGCGAGTTCTAGAAACCCCTATTAAAATTCTAAAGCATTTGCTTATATTATCGAGAGATAAGTTATTTAAAAATCTCTGCAAATAAATGCCAATACAAGAGGCGGTTTCAGCAACTATAATCTTGGTTTATTACCCAATTCTAGAAAATCAAGCGAGAATTTCTCGCAATACAAAAGATTCAGAATATTGTTTAACCATCTAGAAATGTGTAGACTAGAAACTCTCGATCATTTCGTCTATTCAGTTTATAGGCGTGCCTTTTGCGTATAGCTCGGAAATCTATATTTCTAGTTAAGGGATTTAGAAAATGACTACTTATTCATTCTAGATGAAGGCGGTATATTTTTTTCCCTCAGTGTAAAGTAACTGTACCAGTAGTAGATATTTTAAGGACATTTTTTGGCTATTTTTGTGTATCGTTCCCAATTTTAGAGATTGTGATTATAACTAGTTTTTGATACCTCATTTAACTCTTTTTTTCTTTACATGACTGTACCACGAAAGATTTACAGTGAAACATTTTTATACTTAAAATGTTATTTGTCCAGAGTTCCATAGACTAATTTATTCTCCAGTAGACAAATTTAATTCCATTTGGGAGTAGATAAAAAGAAATGAAAATGAGCATAGTGTAATTGATTTAATACCCCCAGCCCCCCCCCCCCCCCAAAAAAAAAAAAAAAAAAAAAAAAAAAAACGCTTAACTTCAAACTTTTATCCGATTCGTTATATCAATTTCTGAGTAAGTCCAATTTCTGTCATATATTGCGGCGAATAAAGGGTTAACATCGAAGATGAGGATAAGCCCAGTCTTTTTTTTTTTTTTTTTTTTTTTACACCAAAAAGCCCCAACCCCAAACTTTCATCAAAATTTCTATATCCATTTCCGAGTAAACCCAATTTCTGTCATATGTTGCAAGTGGCTGATGAGTTAACAAAGAACGAGAATTTTTCTGAAGAGTTAGATAAGCCTAAAAGTACTTTTGCCCCAAAAAACCCTAGCCCCAAACTTTCATCGAAATTGTCTTATCCATTTCCGAGTAATGCCAATTTCTGCTATATGTTGCAAGTGGCTAGTAAATGGTTAACAGCGAACGCAAATTTTCCTGATAATGAGGGTAGGTCCAATTGTTTTCTCTACCCAAAAATACCTAATCCAAAATTATCATCAAAATTTTTATATCAATTTCCAAGTAAACCTAATTCCTGCCATATATTGCAATTGGCCGATAAAAGGTTAAGAGAGAACACGAATTTTCCTGAGGATTACGATACGCTCAATAGTTTTTTATCCAAAGTACCACTAATCCCAAATTTTCCTCAAAATTGTTATATCCATTTTCGAGTAAAACCAATTTCTGCTATATGCTGCAAGTGGCCGACAAAGGGTTAACAGCGAACAAGAATTTTCCTGAAGATTAGGATAAGCCTAATTGTTTTTTATCCTAAAGTACCGCTAATTTCAAATTTTCCTCAACATTGTTATATCCCTTTCCGAGTAAACCGAAATTTTGCCATATGCTGCAAGTGGCCGATAATAGGTTAACATCGAAGCAACCACTGGTAATGGTGAGAAAGGGGGAGAGAACACCAGAATTAATGAATAAAAGTCTGTTAAGAGAGTGCGAAAGACTTTGTTTATTAATATGATATTATTTCTGCTTTAGAATTTTAAGGACTTCGGAAAGCATAATTTCCCTTTTCCTCTGCGACAATACGAACACACTCGGAAGATGTGTCTGAATTCAAGACTAGGTTAACTTGATTAAACTTACATTGACCTGATAGAAAGGTTTGATGTATTGAAGGTTACCTTTTTGTATAAGAAACGAAAATGTAGTATGCATTACTTCACTCAAAATTACAAGGTGTAAAGATAGACTAAAGGGATGTTACAAAAAAAAAAAAAAAAAAAAAATAAATAAATAAATAAAATAAAAATAAATAAAAATAAATAAATAAATAAAACGCGTAAACACTTAAAGAAGACTTATCAAAATTTAAGAGTTATAAATAAGTACATCCGGCAGAGAAGCCGTTACGGGATATTTCAGAATTTTTATAAAAAAGTATGTTTGAAATTTTAGCTGTGATGATTTTCAATATAAAATGCGTATTTATTATGTTCCAGGTTACATGAAAGATAAACATTTATGATAAACTTTAAAAGTGTAACTCCCTAATAATCTGTTATTTATTTATTTATTTTTTAAATGAATAATTTAATATGCAAATAAATTTTTAGTCATTGGAATTCAACTGTTTATTTAAAAAATTATGAATGAAAAACTTTTAATGTACGTATTTAGATAGCTCCGCCTATTTTATTCACCTCTCTTTAAAGACACGTGTGATTAAAAGATGAGAAGAAATATTTATATTATTTGCAACACAAAGAACATTATTTGTAGAATACTTAAAATATTTCTTAAACAAATAATTTAAAGAATATTGTTTGATTTACATATTTATTCATGTATTATTATTATTTGCAAAAGTCCTTTTGAGTTTATAATATAAAATCTCACGAATTTTATTTAAATCTATTTGATCAATACGCGTGAAAGGTTTTCTATTATCAGTAATTCTACAAAACAACTCAATAAAAACAATATTTTAAAATTTAGATATGAAAAAAAAATATTAAGAATAATTTAAATCCAATAACAGTCACTATAGTCATTGTTTTTAGATGAATTATCTGAAAAAATCCTACTATTTTGTAATAAGTTGCTGGTGAAGTTCAGATTAAAGGGGATATAAATTTATTTTGTGAGACTAATAAATGAAGGAATAAATAAATAAATAAATAAATAAAAATAAATGTCCTTTATATAAGTATATTTAAAAAATATTTTGCAAACTGACACACATAAATCTGCTTGGCGCCTCTTAAAGTACTTCTTAAACAATAAAATTTGCTGAATATGGGTAATTTTAAAGTATCATAAGCCTTTCTAAAAATAGACACGAATTACGAGTAAAAAACATTAAATGCATTTTATTTATTTACTATTGCTATTATTATAGTTGGTTGTAGACAATTTAGTCGTAAATTTCGGTTTTTGACGAGGCGGATGTAGTTACATTGTATTATTGACAAATTATTAAACTTAAGACATTCACTAAGATTCAGACATTCAGACTTTAGATTAAGCCAACAACATCAATATATACATATATATTTAAAAAAGGAAGTTTTCTTAAATATTACTTTTGTTCTCATCTAAGGAAGATATAGATATTTTTAATTCTAGGGTATTTTGATGCGCAAATATCTATTACGTATAGTAGCAAAAACACAAGAAAACGGTTGTTAAAAATAAAGAATAAGAACTTTGTAAGAAAGCAATAAAAAACAAAACAAAACACTCAGCTGTTGTTTCAAGTCGAAAACATTAAGTAAACCCCTAATACGTCGGGAAAAAATAGGCACAGATAGAGCTCAATCGTTGCTACTTTCAATTTGCATTCGTGCTTTAGATTTTCTGGCCATTGAAACGCATGATTTATTAACTTAACCCAAGCGTTTCTCATGTATTTTGCGGTGTTTTTTTTGCTTAAATTAGAGATTATGTAATCGATTTTTTTATTCCATAAGATTTTTTATAAGAAGGAATCACTGAAAGCTTAATAATCAAATTAAGCTTTCATTTAAATTAATTTATAGTTATATACATTTTTTAAATAAAAAGTTATCTATTAAAGAAATGTTCTTCCTCCACTTTTATATAATTGTTCTTTCTTTCCTTCTTTTCTTTTCTTTCTCTTTTTCCCCCCCTTTAAGTTTAACGTACTTTGTAAAAGAGAGGGGGGGGGGAAGAGAGAAAATGTTAGAAATACCAATGACTTGTAATGAAATTCTTTAGTAGAAATAATTGAGTAAAATATGTTGCAGTTTAAAATTCATTTGTGTTAAACAAGAACAATTCTTCACAAAACAAATTCTATCAGTCAAAACAAAAAAGAAACACCTTTAGACGAATTCCCAGACTTTCTTAAATGATGATATGAATCACATTCTTGATGAAACACGTAAAAAGATCACTTTCATATAAAATAAAAACACAATCCACGCTTCTGTTAACGATTTTAATTTTAAAGATTTATAGTGGCTAACTTATATAGAAAAATTTGTACATGAATATGAGATACCAATAAACGTAGCTGTCGTTCATCCTCAACGTTTAAATTTTACTTTCTCTTACCCATATATATGGTAGAGAAAGTATTATTGTTTTTGGGACAAATTTTCAAAATCGAGATTTTGTTATATTTTCACGTTTTGGGGTGTTCTGAATTCAAAAAACATGTTTTTAGCGGTTGGTCTGTGTGTCTGTTATCAGCATACCTCAAGAACAAATAGTAGCAGTCCAAACTCGGTATACTAAATATTTATCATATATGAAAGCAACACTAAACTTTTCGTTGAGATGAAGCGAATGGTTCGTGTACAGAGACACCCAAAAGAATTCAGATACATTATGTCTATGAGGAAATTGCAATTAAGTAGAGTTTAACATCTGTAGACTGTATTAAACCAAATTAAATAAATATATATTTTTTATATGAGTATTGTGTAGATTGTTCTTTGGAAATCATTCATCATTCATTTACAGGGCTACCCAAAGTATTTGGATATATTGGAGCTATACTTGGAAATTACTGGAGTTGTAATTCATTTTGGGTTACTTGTTTTTCATGTATGGCTAAATTTGAGAACATTTTATTGTTTATAGTGCATATTGTTTATAGACAATATCTACTCAACATTGGGCTACTCAGCATTGAGCTAGAAGCTCTTTTCTATCGAATATAATTGGTAGAAATACATTGCTGCATTTTACTATGTCGACGAACGCTGCTCAGGCAGGACAATTACTTTTTCATATCTATGCTGTAAAAAGTATTTTTTTTTTTTTTTTTTTTTAAGTTCTGTTTTCATTTCTGGTTTTTTTGTGTAATATTAAGTTTTGAAGTTCGCTGAATGCGTCCAATATTTAGCGATTGGTCTATATGTATATCAGTTATCAGCATAACCTAAAAACAAATAACTGCAGAAAATTCAAATTTTTTATTTTGAAGGTTGCCACTTATAAATTTAATCAAGATTGGCAAATTTAAAGGCAGATAAATAACAGTCTTGACTTTTCTTTTTAAATAAATGTAGGCACTATATTTGAATGGGGAATTGAGGGGGCGGTAGCCCCACCCCCTCACACAGAATTTTATGTCAAAACTGTTCCTAAACATATTTTAGGTTATTTTAAAAGTACATTAAACTTTATTATTTTACTTTATTAATCTTATGACTTAATATGCAATTGGTGTTTATAGTACTAAAATGCAAGGTAACAGAAAGTCGTGTGAGTGATACACCAGATTATTTATTTAGTTATTAATTGGTATTGAATTTTTAAAATGTAAACGTATGGGGACATTTAGTATAGCACAAAAGGCGAAATGAACTTCAGCTCAAAGTAGTTTTTATTAAATGTCTTTTTTAAACAGAATCAAATGTTGCGTAGATTTTTTTTTTTTTTTTTTTTGCTTATTAAATTTGTTATTGAAATAAAAGTGCAATACTATTTATATTCGATTAATTCTAATCACGTAGTAAATTTTACATTTATTATGAAAAAATAATTTAAAATAAAGTAATAAGTCTTATCACTTTTAAAGATATACACTGGTGTTCAGAATTTAACGACCTGTTTTCTCTTTTTCTTCTTTCGCACATAACTTTTAAACAAATAAACATATGAACATAAAATTTGGATAGCATGTTCGTTTTCATATCATTAACAGAATTTTATATAACTTTAACATAAGTAATTATTTTTAAGCTAATAAATATTAATTTTTTCTCAAAAATGAGCTTTGGAAAAAACGAAAAATTTCAACAATTTTAGAAAAGAAAACTTAATGAAAAATGGTCATAAGGATGCATTACAGATAGGTGAAGATGCACATGCATTCATGTGTTAGATTAAAACCGGATCTTTTTACCTGCATTCACTTTTCTGTTTCTGCCTTTTTCTTCTTTTTTTCGCATGTGAATAACTTTTTTAAATATATATGACTTCTCTTCTGAGATTATACCCTGTTCTTGTCTCTGTTTTGTTTCGTGTTAGTCTGTTTTATTGTCCTTGTGTAAAAAATAAATAAATAAATAAATAAATAAATAAATAGATAAAAATTTTTTGTTCTCAAAATACCAAAAAAAAAAAAAAAAAAAAATTATAAAATTCACTCTTTTAAAAACTATTCTTACTATCCCTAAACTTTCTTCTAGTTGTGTAATGCTGTCCTTAATCTTTCTACTCATTTTCATAATTTGTTTTTCCCTTTTCCATAAGCTCTAAAATTCCTTTTTTATTGTTTTTTGTACCTTTTATGTTCCCCTCTCCTCCCTTCCACTGCAGTGAAGTTGTTATTCGAGACTCACACTCCGTTAGCTTCCATTCCTAGGTACCGGAGGGTGCGTGACTTTGTCACAGGCAGTGTTGCCAGATTTGGGGACTTTTTTATTCAACCCCCGCCGCTAAATTTTAATTGTAACGGTTGCCTAAGCACTTCGAAAGATAAACGTCTATTATGTATAGCAAATATCACTTCTCAAAATTATTGGTGCGAGTTGAATAAAAAAGTCCCCAAATCTGGCAACACTGGTCACAGGTACCTCCATACCACATTATCCAAAGGTCCGAAGGTCATTTATTATGTATATCGAACGTATATCGTATTATGTACATCCTTCCTCAAAATTATTAGCGATTATTGAATAAAAAAAGTCACTAAACACTGGACAAAGGGTTAAAGCATAGCCTCCTAAACTAGATGCCTTCCGCGTTGCTCGGAAACTTGGCGGTAGACAGCGCCACCTGGTACACATTGCGCGACTTTTTTATTCAACAGCCACCAAAAAATTTTTAAAAGTGGAATTTAATATATATATATAAAAGGCGAATAGAATCGAAGAAACGTCGTTTATATATATCATATATCACGTATTAAAATTGTTGCTGATAGTTGAATAAAAAAGAACGCAATCTGTACCACGTGGCGCTGTCTATTGCTTGAACTGTTGCCAAGATTCCGAGCCACGCGACAGGCATCTAGTTTAGGAGGCTATGGTTAAAGTATTGTTTCAAATAAAAGTAGTAGGTGAGACACATTTCTTTTGCAAAATCATCATATCTCAGTCCCCTGTCCTCACTGCGTTAGTTTTACAAAAATAGGTTAATTTGTGTAGTAAAAGTCAGAACGTTACTTAGAAAATCATTAGAATAACAAAGAAAAAAAAGGAAAATGTAAAAAATTTCTTGTAGTTTTCTGACTTTCTATTATTGATTATTCAAATAATAACAAGTGATGGCCTCTTAATGGTAATAAAAAAGAAAATATTACTACAACTCGAAAATTTATGCTAGAAATAACCTATAAGTTTGGAAACCCATGTTTCTGATGATGCTAATTCTATTCGTGCAAAAATTAATATAAATTCTATATAGTTCATAATTCATAATTTTTTAAAATATAAATCTGTTAATAATTTCCATAATTAAAATCACGTCTTTTAATCAAAAATATGCATGGAATTTGTTTGGTTGGTTTCATTCTAAAGCATTAAAAATAAATAAATAAATAAATAAAATGAAAAATTCGAATTGAATTCTTTTTTTTGGGAAGATAAGAAATAATAAATTTTGTCAGATTCATTTAACATTCTTGGATTTTGACAGCATGTAACTGAAAAATTGAGGGATGATATGGTTCAAATAACTAAAAAAAAATAAAAATAAAAATAAATAAATAATAAGAGTTGCTATTAAAAAAAAAAAAAAAAAGAAAAGAAAAAAAAAAAAAAAGAAAAAAAAAATGATGTCAGTTTTAATAAGTAGACGGCCCCTTAAGCAAAATCTAAATATATTGTTATAAACTAGACGGCATTACTAGCCACATGTTTATATGACAATTTGGAAAGTAAGCAGCATAAGCAGAAAGTAAGCAAGCAAAATGAATTCTAGAAACACAATACTGATTTCAAATCTGAATAATTAAGCATATCCTTCTCCAGGCAAGAATAGCGGTCACAAGTGAATAATACAAAATTATTATTTACGATACTTAGTAAAATGTTGGCGTGTTGCCTTGTATGTTGGCGTATTATTATAAAATAGATGTAATTTTGTTGTTGGGGGAAATGAATCATGAAAAGAACCATCCTCCATAATAAAAATGACAGATAACGAAGAAATTTTTCGTGTTTTAAAGGGAAATAATATATATAAAAAAAATCTTTCCACGATTTAGCGATGTTTTATGTGCACTAAATCGTTAAAAAAGAGAAAAAAAAGAAAAGAAAAGAAAAGAGAGAAAGAGAGAAAAAAAGAAACTGGGTTCGCGTGTCATAATTTTTCTTTTTTTTAACTTCATAACCGTTTCAAGATCTTAAATCTTTTTTAATGCCAGAAAAAACTTATTTTAAATAAATTTTTACGAAATTTGTGTAAAAAATCTTTGAATATTTAAGGTGTTTTACACCTATTTTTGAGGTTTAAGAAATTTTATTCTAGGTGAGACGTAGATAAACCCTTACGCAATTTTAGAAACGTTGCGAGGCCTGTGTTTGTCTTTCCTACTCCCCCCCCCCCCCCTCCTTTTTTTTTTTTTTTTAATTTTATTTTTTATTCTAAAGTGCAGGGGTAGCTTTAGAAACACCCTAAAATACGCCATGACGTAGCTAACCCTGGTCGATAGCCTCAAGGCCCCTATGCCCGACCCTTTCTCAGCTTCGGTTACCTTCCTTTTCTTGTCTATTTTGACTTTATATTCCTTCCGGCGTTAGCACTTTTTTTCCCACACACACTTGTGAGTTCTTATATTAGGAACTTATTCAATCATTTAGTTCACAATCATAGAATCATCACAATCATATACTCATATTCACTATAGTTAAAGTCTCTGAATTCAAATTAATAAAATTTATTTCAAAAGAATGTTCTCCTGAGCTATTACATCAAAACGTTAATCAGAACTTAAGACAAAGGCTTCCCTATTGTACTAGTAGCATTTAATAATAATAATAATGATAATAATAATAATAATAATAAATATTTCCACTCTTACCAGGAAAGAAAAAAAAAAGTTATTGATAAAAGTGTTTTGTTGCCTTAGTAACATTTTATTTATTTAATCGTTAGTCCAAAATGTTGTGACAAAAATTGTGTTCTTACGCACAAAATTGATATTCGTAACCTTGAAATAACATTTTTATTGAAAAAGAATGATAGTATCAATTTCAAATCTAGTAATAATGCGTTTATTAGAATAAATACTTTTTATATGCGATAATACAAAAGCTGAATCTGCAATTCAGAGTTCATGTATGATAAAAATAAATAATGCAAGGTTTGAACTTTGAATTTAGAAAAATGTTGAATTTAACAGATAAAAACGCAGAAACGATCGCTTTAATAAAATGTAGTGGAATATCAATACATGTAAAAATTAACATCAGTTAAGATTTTTTTTTTTCCTTTTGTAAAATTAATTTTTGTTTTGCAAGGTAAAAAAAAAAAAGAAAAATCATAATCATCGAAATGTTTTTATTTTATTTAAATAATATTTTGTTTATTGTTAAAATTTTGGAATTTTGCAAGAAAAGTTATGTCAGAACCATTCCGATTTAGTGTAAAAATTTAAATTTGAAAATTATTATCCCAGATTTTTGTCTGTCCTAGATGTTTTCGTTCTTTTAATTAAGTTGTACTAAATATTAGGGGGACCGGAAAATAATGTCGTTTTGAATTAAAATACTGACATCGGAAATTTATCCTGGATAAAATTTAAGATATTCTTAGGTAACTTATAAGATGGTTATTTGTAAAGTACCATGTAAACACTGTTAAACAAAAATTTCCGGTTTTATTTTATTAATTCAAAACGACATTATTTCCGGTCCCCCTAATACATTTTAAGGGGATGGTGGACGCAGTTATCGCATTCTCCACCTTTTTTTTTAGGGCACTTCAGGGATGAAAAATCTCAGACTTTTTTGTCACCAGTATTTTTATGGAGAAATTTTTATGGTATTTAATTGGTAATGTATCATGATTAGGCAGGATAGAGGTTTTTCTATAAAAAATGCGATGATAAAAAAGACGAAATTTTTCATCTTCGAATCAGCCTTAAAAAAGAGGCGGAGAATGCGACCCCTGTGGGCATTAAAAATATTTTTTGTAAATAACTGTCTTAGAAAAATTTGTATACATATGCATTAAAATATACCAATATTACGTATGTTAAAATTTCCCGAAAACTATTAAAAAAATAAAATTCAAAAATTTAAATTTCTTAAAAAAAAAGTAAATAAATAATAATAGTAATACAAAAAAAAAAAAAAAAAATGAATCACTATTTATTTTTTATATCCCATTTTGGGCTTTGCAACATAATTAAAAATTCCTTTTAAGGCCAAAAAGTCAAAATAACATATTACAAATTAAATTAAATAAAATATTTCTTTCGTTTTGCAACAATGCTCTATGGTCTTATGTGAATGATTCTCAAGAATGAATCAACAAGTTTAGAAATTTAATGGATTATGTATAGGAAATAAGTACGCTGTAATTTAAAAATTGCAGCTCTTAAAACTTCAAAACGGATAATTGTTAAAAAAGTTATTTATTAATCTTTAATATTAGACTGTTTTCTGTTTAATACTAGACTCTCATTTTAAGATAAAAACAATCGAATGATATCGCGTTGTGAAACTTTGCAGTGTAATATCTTTAAATCTAATAACTTGATGTGTATAGTGTCCACACAAAAATAAACAGTTTTTAGAGCTCTTTTAAAAAAGTATAACATCTATCTATGCATTATCTTAAATATATATATATATCAGTTTTTATTTAAAAAAAAAAAAATGGCCGAGTTTCATCACCAAAGTAGTTAAATCTAGACCACTCAAAAATAGGAGTGGTCCGTCCGGATGTGTTCCGACGACAAATTCAATGCTTTATTTATATAGATCGACCACTAAATTTTAACTGTAACGGTTGCCTAATCCCTTAGAACATTATTCGTTCAATATGTATATCAAATATCACTCCTCAAAATTATTGGTGATAATTGAATAAAAGAGTCTCTAAATTTTGTAACACTGTCTAAACATATTTAGATATTACTTTCTGGATTCATTCTGAGCTTCTATGTCTCATCATATTCCATCACAGAAACATAAAAATATTTAAAAAATTAACTTGTTAATGAATCTTCAAAGTAATACCCTATTACATCATTATAATTAAGACTGTATTGTTAAAATATAATAATATAAAATCGACCCAAAAATGAAAAATTAGCCAGTAGGGATTATTTTTAAAATTTTCAAAACAAATAAATAAATAATAAATAGAATTTTAAATTTTATTTTTTCAAAATTCAAATATTTATCTAGGAATTTCAGTGTATTTGAATTTATTATATCTCAATGCATATGTATGCATATTTTCATTATTCTAAGACAATCATTTACAAAGCAGATTTATAATGGCCTCTGTCTTCTTACAAAAACGGAAAAGTGAATAGCTATGCATGCACAGGGATGGAACACGGGCGCAGAATTCATACCACTATCAATGTAAGAAAATTTTCTACCTCTTAAATCGACGATATTATAGGTAGAGAAATTTCTTAAACACATTCCGGTGTGAATTCTGCGCCCGTGTTCCATCCCTGCATGCATGAAGTGGAAAAGATAATGACCGGTAATCTTTCGTATAAAAGCTTTTAAATCAAAATGAATAATTGTTTATTTCAGAGAAGAAATACTAAATTAACATTGACATATTTAGCAAAAAAAAAAAAAATAGTTATGTTTTCTGCACTTTTAAAGGTTACATTTGAAACTATTTTCAAAAACTTTCTTCGAGCTCCTCAGCATTTGTGGAGTTAAATACTTTTACTTTTATTTTTCAATAAAAGTTTCTACAAATCGAAAAATATAAAAAAGAAATTTTTAGTATCATTCAATAAATAAATATTTTTTATTACACTCCTTCTCATAATTATAAGGACACCCGTTTTTCTATATTAACTAAACATTGAACGCTATTATTTAAACAAATGTATTTTTTATTAATCTGAATTTCATCAATAGACTATATTTAAAAAGTTTTATCGTTTTTATATCTTAAAAACGTTAAATATGGTAAAAAGATGATTTTTCAGGTGTTCACAATTATAAGGACAGCTCGAATTTTAGTAATTTTTTTCAATTATTCTTTAATTTAATATTTTATGGGGTCTCTTTTTAGGGTTAAACAGTCAGACATTCTCTCTGGTATATATATATATATATATATATATATACAATTTTGTTTTAATATTCAGTTTCAATACCATTTCATATAGAACACATGATATTCCTAATGCATTTAAACTATTTAAAATTGCTTTCCACTTGCATGCACTTTTCTAATATCATAAGTTAAGGTTTTTCAACTTTTAGGCCATGGGAAAGGCAATAATACAGAAGTTTCTTTCTTCAAACTATTTCCTATTGCTCTAAAAGTAGAGCAAAAATGTAAGTCTTGTTGAAAAAAATATTATTACCCCCCCAAATCTAACAAAAATATGATAATTCCACGTTTAAAATTTGCGGATATTCTCTTAATGTTCATAATAATAGAAAAAATTACTAAATTCATTCTGCCTTCAGTAGAAGCAGCTCCCTAGAGCACCATAGATCCACCTTTAAAATGCCCGATTTACATCTGCCTTTAAAAAACCTGCTCTATCTTTCGCTATCTTCAGATCGTGCCAGTAACTGTTAAAACCATATGGTTTAATCAAGAATAAAATGTTTTTCAGCCGAAAATGCAACATTTTTCCATTTAATATTGTCTTTATTGAACTTTACCACAGATAGTCTTTCCCCCTATTAAATGCTGATTGATTATTACAGGTTTTTTATTCAATTTAACGTATTATTAATTATTTTAAATATGCATAAATGTGGACCCCAACCTTTTGTTAAAAATCACGAGGAAATTCAGCAGCAGTCATTACGAGTAGAAGAGTAAGAGGAATTATGAGTCTTCGATCTTTGAAAAACAACTCTGATTTTGCATCAGATCTCTCTCCTATCGAACCAGCAGTTCAACGTTTGATCCCATTTCCTTCAGCAATTTTAGATCTTCGAATTTCATTAGAAATTCGGCGGATTGAAATTATCCTTCCACTTAAAAAACACATTTATCATACTTCACTACTTGAACATTCTTTTTTTCGAGAAATTATCAGTAATGTCCGTCCAAGAAAAATTGAAGGCTTATATAGGAATTAATCTAGCCCAGTAGTTAACAAATTCGCATGTCAACTGTAATTTATCCGCTAGTAAGTTAAATAAAACGAAAAAATCTGGATTGTCCCTATAATTATGAACATCTAAAAACGTGGAGAAAGACACATTTTGCATTATTTTTTATTAATTTTGTTTTATATTAAAAAAATTATAACAGTTTTGGTTTTTAGAATACTAGATATATTAAGTGCACTTAGTATAATATTGTTTACAATTATTTTTACATTAGTTATTTCAAAATATAAAGTGTCCTTATAAATATGAGAAGGAGTGTATGTAATGCTGTAAGATAGTTTAAAAAATATTTTTAACAATTTATTCGATGTATCTCTCCCATTTATAATCCATATTGCGATAATACAGATTTGCAAATAAGAAATATGGAGTGGACAATGAAAAGGGTGAAAGCGAAATCGTGTTTGGAGGACCATCAAAAGAAGAAGAAAAACTGGAAATGTGGCATCCTGTTGTTTAGGTATTATTGACACAGAATATTAAATATATCACGAAATAACTGTTTCTTTAATTCTGAGAAAGAATCCGATACGTCCTTCCGTAAACAAGAAACTCACAAATTGGCTATTTCTAAGTATTTCTTGGAGAAAAACCATAAATTTAAATTTCATTTAGCTAAATTATTTTGCAGGCCCAAGTATACTCACGAACTCGATTTCTTTGAAGCTTTTTACACCTATATAAAAATCCTAAATATATTATTAATTGTGACTTCGCTGTACCCTATCTGCCTGATTGTTGGAAATTTTACATTCAGTCCACACTTTCTTAATTTCTTCTACACTTTTCACAACTATAGTTTCTCAATTTTCTATTGGCCAAGCCTCCCACATTCCGCGTAATTCTATTGGTTGATCAGAATCAGATTCCTTTCCTATATATATGTGCACTTTTCTCTCATTTCTTTATCCCCTGAAGACGGCACGTTAAATGCTACCGAAACTGCTGGCTGTTTTTTCAGTTTTTCTTTTTGGCGTTAAAGACGTTGAAGATTTTCATGGTTTTAGTTATCCAGCGTCAAGTCTTTAAATAAAGTATATGTTTAGTTAAATTAATAAAATTAATGATTTTTTATAGACTTACATATCTGATTCAATCCTTTCAATACCTGGTTAGAATTAAAATAAAATAATTTTTCCCGTATGAAACAGCGATGACAGCTTTTTAAATATTAATTGGAAACTTTCTATCGTTTATAAAGTAGTTTAAGTTAAAAACGTTTTAGTTACATATATAAATAACATAGTTTTATTTTTCGTTTAATTCATTAATTAAAAAGTAAATAAAGCAGATTTTTGGTATTATCTAAACAAGATTATTTTCGTATGAAATACTCATTTTAAAACAATCCACTTCATAGACGAAGAATTTTTCATTCACGGTAACAATATTTTTTACAACTATGTTGAGTTATTAAAAAGATAACTGTTTTTCTGATTTCTCACAGCTATACAGCTTTCGTGGGTGTGAAAAGTAATTTGGGGTCAAGTATATTTGTTAAGGAAGTCTATAAAATAATTTATCTGCAGAAATACCCGTTTGCTTAAGATGAGAAAAATGTTTATCGCTTTTTCCAATTTTTTGTTTCAGCGTAACAGAGCATCCTGTTGTTATTATTATATGACTTCGCTTCAAAAGACATAGCATAGTTATCTACAATTTAGAGCCGCATGTGATAAGAGAAAAAAATTGAGCTAAGATATTTGAAATGTTTCCATATCAAAATAAAATTCTTTAGATATTGCAGTCATCTCCGCTTGTACGAAAACAAAAGGACACATTACCTGAGAAAAGGTGGTGTTATATAAGTGACATCAAATACGTATTAGGTATTTCAAACTGTTTGTTCAAACTTTTAAACTGTTAACATTATGCTTCCAATAACAAAGATTTTGTACTAACATATAGCTTCTTTTTATACCACTTCTTTTATTAGGGGCTGTATAAATTAATAATAATAATAATAATAAAAAACTTTTTATGGTGACCCCTACCGCCGGGTGTATTTGGAACACCAGGTAGGTCAGGATTCGTACAGTTCTTGAATTTCTCTACGAATTATTTTGTATAGCAGTTTTTGTTATAAAATAAAGCCTACGAACTTTTAAAGAATTTTATTGTTAAAACTTCTGAAGAGTTCTTGAAAAAGTGCGGATGCATACAAACCCTGTATATGTAGTTAATATAAATATATTTTCCAGAGACGTATTTTGAATTAAAAAAAATAACGCTACGGAACAATAATCCTTCAAATTCTTCATCATCATCAATTTCAGCCTTTATCAATCCACTGCACAATGAGGGCCTCTTCTAGGTGATTCCAATCTTTCCTGCTTTCTGCAATTCTTCTCCATTCTGCTCTTCCAAAATTCATAATTTCATCTGTCCAAGGACAGAGTGGTCTTTTCTTATCTCTCGGTATCAAAAATAGTATTTTGGTGGTCATATTTCAAAATCCTTCTAATTACAAAAAAAAAAAAAAAAAAAAAAAAAAAAAAATAGTATATACACACACACAATTTCTACCTTTATACTGTAATTGTTATAAAAAAATAAATAAATTATACAATCGAATGAAAAAACTGACTATATAAGAAAAAAAAAATGTTTTTATAAGAGAAAAAAGAATGGAGTCACAGCTCATAAATGCGTGAAATACACTGTCTTGAAACGGTATAGTAGTGCTAAAACTGGTTTTTAAATAATTATATCTCTCCCTTAGACTCACACAAGCTATAAAATAACCTGGCTAGTTTTAAAATAAAAGACAATGTAAAAGTAAAATGTAAGTTATTATAAGCAGTTAGAGTACTAACAAAAAATTTAGGCACGTCATTTAAAGTTCGTATTTTTATTTAAAACTGTGTTTGTATTTTTCACCACTATAACACTACACCAGTACCACTACAAAGTGGACTTATGAACATATTGTTTTAAAAGTTCTGGATTTGTGTATTTAAATATTCTACAGATACCAGTTTAAAAAATCCATAGTATTAGGGGGACCGGAAAATAATGTCGTTTTGAATTAAAATACTGACATCGGAAATTTATCCTGGATAAAATTTAAGATATTCTTAGGTAACTTATAAGATGGTTATTTGTAAAGTACCATGTAAACACTGTTAAACAAAAATTTCCGGTTTCATTTTATTAATTCAAAACGACATTATTTTCCGGTCCCCCTAATAGTTATGATTAGCTTGTATATATAAGGTGTGCCCAAATGAAAAGGAGACCTTAGCTGTAGTGGCGTTATATCAAATCCCAATGAGTTAATGTGTTGGAGGATATATGGCATGGTGGTATTGCTACATGCACATGAGCAGTTAACGGCTTCGCATCAATATCCTCATTGCTGGAGAGTCATTTCCGCAGTTCGTTGCCTGATGGATTCCTCCAGATCAGCACAAAAAGATCAGCTGTGGATGAGCTCATACGGCAGAATCACCGGATCACCACACGTGAAATTGCTGTTGAAGTGTCGATAAACAAAGGAACTGCGCATCACATATTCCACAAAAAGCTTGGTTATGGCAAAGTTTATACACAATGGGTGGCCAAGCATCTGTCAGAGAATCAGAAGACGGAGAGAATGGATGTTTGCCTGACCCATCTGTTGAGCCATCCATTCCCTTCCTACGCGCTGGGATCAGTGCATCAAATGGCAATTACTTATAGTTGTACTATACCACATGAACTGTAATTATAATATTGTTATTAAAGTTTCTTCACATATAACTTTAGTCTCCTTTTCATTTGGGCACACCTTTTGTGCTGATCTGGAGGAATCCATCATGCAACGAACTGCAGAAATGACTCTCCAGCAATGAGGATATTGATACTAAGCTGTTAACTGCGCATGTGCATGTAGCAAAACCACCATGCCATATATCGGCCAACACATTAACTCACTGGGATTTGATATAACGCCACTACAGCTAAGATCTCCTTTTTGTTTGGGCACACCTTATATATTTCCTTAACCCGTTAGTAGTCGCTATAGACAGCGCCACCTATTACAGATTGCGCACTTTTTATTTAACTCTCACCAATAATTTTAAGAAGTGATGTGATCGACGTTCCTTCGATTTTATTCGCGTTTTATATATATCAAATGCTACTTCTAAAAATGTTTGGTGGCTATTGAATAAAAAAATCTGGCAACACTGAAGGATGGGCGGCAAATCGACCAACTAGCGACTACTAACGGGTTAATGAGTTAATTCTTGATTCATGAAAATTATTTTACAAATGGGTGATGTTTGGTAAAAAAATTTTTTGCTTGATTTTTACATTTCTTACGTGTATTTTAATTCATTGTTGAAATCTTTGAATTCTTGGGAAATAATAGCGATATTATACGATCTCATATATCACTGTCTCAGAAACAACTCATATTATATTACATACCAACATCTTAATTATAAACCGGAAGATTTTTTTAGTATACGCCCCTTTTTCCACACCAGTATACTTTTTGAGTGTTTTCTCCTTATTTAATCGTATTTAAATTTGGTGAAAATTACTCTAAACATATACTGGTGTGGAAAAAAGGGGCGTGTACTAAAAAATCTTCCGATTTATAATTAGGATGATGGCAAGTATGATATTACCTTGCTGCTATAATTGCCCTTGATAAAGATATGAAATTTTTGGGAAATTTCAAAGTTATTTTTCTACGTTTATTAACCTTCTAAATATCTTTTGATTTGCATAATGCTTTATTTTCATGTGTTATTATTTAATGTTATCTTGCTAATTCAAGTCACCATGAATGGTGTTTGTAAACCTTAAAATGATGAATGTATATATAGATATATATTTAAATCTAAGTACATAAAATTAGCAAGAACTATTTTTGAAATTAACACATTCGCGACCACTGATGTGAATTCACGTCATTTCTGTAACTCCACCAGTAGGCGTTTCTTTAGGTTACATAGGCTTTATGATTTCTTAACATTATATCCAATATTCACATTTGTGCAATGAATGCATTATGGATATAAATACTTTGATTAGAAAGAGTATAATCGTAATGTATATTAATTTATATTCTCAATATGAATACAGAAAACATTGATTTAAAATAATGTAATATAAAAGAATAACGCCTACAGGTGGAGCTTCTGTCAAAAAAAAAAAAAAAAAAAAAACATGCGGTCGCGAAAGTGTTAATTATAGAAAAGTTTTTCTTTTTTGTTTAAAATGTGTCACATTTTGAATTAGAATTGACATCTTAACAATTAAAAGTTTATTGAAAAGCTATGAGTTAGACATCTCTAAGATGAGGATTTTTTTTTTTTTTTTTATCGTGTCCTAAAATATAGCCCATAGCACATACGTCGAATCTATTTTCTAAAAATTTTCTTGACTTTTTTCATAGAAAGAAAAAATCTATTAAAAATCTGATATCTATTTAAGAAACTTGGAAATTTTATTTTATTTATTGTTTTTTATGGAAAACAATGCTTTTAAACACATGTCAGAAATTACCCTGTTTGCATCTAAGAAATATGTTAATAACATTTTTTTCACTGATTTCCTGCTAATTCCAAGTGTTCATGAATTAAGAGGACAATTGCACTCAAAAATCGAGCAATATTTGTTGCAAAATTTAAAGTCGTTGTTCACGTCTTTACTCAAAAATACAGAACATTTCTTAATAAACGGAACCTGGAGATTTATTTAAACTTTAGCAGTAATCTAGATATTTTTATTAAAATTTAAATCTTTTGCATTTCAATCTTTGGATATATTTTATGTCACAGTAACTTCTGCCACAAAAAGTTATGAGAAATCATTGTACATTGTGGCCATAATTAAACTGACAGTGTTTACAGTGTTCTGTAGAGTAATCTAATTGCGCAAATGGCGTCAAATTTTGTAAGATGATTTAACAAGACGGGGGACGAAGGACTGCACTAAAAAAAAAAAAAAAAAAAATAGTTCCAAAAGTCACCGCTAGGGGATTACGTGGCGTTGTATAAAAGAAATGAGAGTTCTAAAAAACGCAGAATCAATACTGAAATAAAATTACCTTTCATTTAGCACATTGAAATCAGGTTCAATGTGTCCACCGTTTTTGTGGACCACATATTACATTCTGTGCACAGTATTCACAACAGCAGAAAGTAAAATGTCTGTAGGAATCTCCCGTACAATCCGAAAAACGTTTTAGGCTGATCCATTGGCAGATTCTGTCCAGTAAGTCTCTTAACCTGTCAACAGACCAAACTTCCCAACGCTCGAAGATACCGATCTATTTGAGGCGACGACTGAACAAGTCCTCATTAAGTGAAATTGCAGATAAAGAAACTTTATCACTGTTTATGTAATTTTTTTTTGCTTTCTTAAAAATTGTTACCACATTGAACTTGAATTAAATTGTTAAATGTACTAAATAAAAGGCAATTTTATTGAAATATTGATTCTGTGTTTTTTAGAACTCTTATTTTCTTACCCAGCGCCACATATTCTCCTAGCGGTGACTTTTGGAACTAATATATATTTTAGTACAAACCTTCGTCTCCCGTCTTGTAAATCATCCTACAAAATTTGGCACCATTCGCGCAATTAGATCACTCTACAGAACACTGTAAACACTATTAGTTTAATTATGGCTACCCTGTATTTGACACTTTCTATACTAATGCTACTTAAAGGAATAATTAAGTGATAACTTTATCTCTTATGAAAACGTAATTTGTATTTATTTACTTTTAATACCCTCCTCCACCATTTTTAAAAAGGTTTAATGGCCTATACAAAATTACTTATTCATAACGTAAATGCTTTAGATTAATTTAAAGGATGGCGATTTACTTATGCAAATACCTAAAAGGTATATAATAAAACCTATATCATTGCCGAAAAAGAGATACTTTAATTTTAATGTTATGATGCGACATAATTTAGTGCAACATAGACATTCAAGCTAAACTAGGTAAAAGAAATTCCATAGAATTAGTTAAAAAGAAATTAAAGATTTCATTTTACACCCTGAATTAAGTGATCGACAATAAGGATCTGATAGGAAGAACTGCTATTGATTTATTAAAATAACTATTTGGACTCGACATGCATTATTCTTGTTCTGTCTCTCGACACACTCATCTCTCTTGGACATTCTATGAACACGAAGAACAAAAGTTTAGCAATTAAAGGCTGTATAAATAAATAAATAAATAATAATTGAAAAAAAAAAAAAAACTTATAACAGTTGTTTCAAGTTGAAATAACACGATCCTTCATCAATGCCTGCTTTTTTCGGCCGATGAAGGGCTTTACTATTATTTTTATTTATTGTCGCGAGTTTTTTTCGGTTTATGGTACTCGCATACAAAGTTTTTTAGTTATTGTATTTTAACACAAGTTTTTGCTGTATTTTACTGCTAGAGATTGTGTTGTCAAAGTTGGCGTGACATAGAAAAATTTTCCAACTTTTTCGAACTAAGATTTATTCAAAGTAATTATTTAAAGAAAATCACGTTATAACCATTTACTCTATGGGATCATAAACGGAAATTTTAGCTGTAGTGTATTACATATCTCTCTTTAAATTTAAGTCACCAACATTCTTAGTTTTCATGCTTCCTACAAAGTCCTTATTTTCTGTAACTAGTTACTGAATTTTTTTCAAATATAATAATTTTATATAATGATATTAAATAAGGGTATCTTTTCTAAATCAGTGATAAATATGAAAGGTGAAAAGGTCAAGAAAATGAAGACTGTGTAAAAGTCATGTTGTCCCTTCTTTTCTATCGTACATCTTTAATTGCAAATAATTAAATTGAAATACATAGATTTATACAAAAATGCTTTAAAAAAACTTTTCAGATAGTCAATATTACTTTGTTTATTCTTGGAGAATTTTGTCTAGAGCTACACAATCATATCTAAGAATATTGGATAACGTTATTTTGGAATTTGTCCTTCCTCTATAACCGATAAAATATATTAAAAGATTCCAGATAAGTTCAGTATTTAAGATTAATGTGTAGGGATTTTAAATGTTATGTATTCAAGCATTCGAACCTTAAATCCATTTATCTTTTCCGACAATCCACAAGATTGGAAAAGATTTTTTTAATGTTTCCCACTGATGTATTGTTATCAGAAAATGAATGTTTCATCAATTAATGAGGATAATATATTGATACTCACATATAGTTGCTAAAATTAGCACTTTTTGGCTAAAAATAGAAAGTGTTAATAATAATAATAATAATAATAAAAAAAAAAATAGGAGAATATTAATAGAATTTTTAAAAATATTCCTGTAATAATTTTTACTGGTTAAATAAAATAAAATTGAGTAGTAAAAATTTCTGTTAGCCAAAAAATAGTAAAGTTTTCTACGAAAACTACACGTGAAGCTACATTATTTTAAAGAATATTATAAATATTAAATTAGAAGTTTACAGGAAAAATAAAAAATCGGCGTATTACATAGGGTAATCCCATGGCACGTGGTAGAGTCAGTAACGCAGAAGTAAACCATTTAAGCTTTTTTTTTTTTTTTTTTTTTTTTTGAGATCGCTATTACCATACAGAAATTTTTATCTTACTTTTACAGCCGATTTTTTATTAAATGAGAAGATAGTGATTATTGTTAGAAAATAATGGTAGAAACGGAAATATCCCGGTGTGTGACGAACACTACATTTACCATGGAATTGCCCCATATACAACAAATTAGTTTTAAAGTTCAAATATTGTAATTTGTTACACGATATGAATACGAAATACCAGACAGTTTCTGTTAAACATAAATTCAATACATTTAATATAAGGTCTATTTTTTTTTTTTTTTTTTTTTTTTTTTTTTTTTACATATGCACAATTGGATAGATTAAAACGATAAATAAAATTGTAATGAATATATTCGATCGATATCATTCGTTGAGTAAAATTTGATATTGTATTCTGCTAATCCCCCCCCCCCCCAAAAAAAAAAAAAAAAAAAAAAAAAAAAAAATGAAGAAGAAGAAGAAGAATTGAGGAAAATTATAAAATAAAGTTCTTAAGAATGAATGTCATGGATATAGAACTGAATTAGTTATACGTGGAGAAAAAATAAGTATATGGTATATAATATTTTTGATAATTTATGTAGAAAAGAAGCAGAGTGCATTGATCAATTTGATATATACATCTATATAAAACCAATATAAGTATAAACTTTAATGGGGATACAATTTAGAATTCGCAGCATTCCTAAAATTTTACGCGCATTTTATTATATTGTCACCACTATTTAGAAAAATAATAAGAAAGAAAGAAAGAAATTTACGTTATAATAATAATAATAATAATAATAAAAAAGATTTTTTTTAAAAAGAAAGGTGATAATGTAATAAAATGGGTGTAAAATTTTGGGAACTGTGCGAGGTCAGTACAATTCAACAGGGAAAAAAAAACTTAGCTTAATAATTAATCTGAACCGTTTTTAATTTAAATACGATTTAATGATAGTTAAAATTTTAATATCTGGAAAAAGAACTTTACTTCTTCACGTTGAAAACAGTTGTAATTTGTTAAATTGAAAAGTATATTCCTTATTTCCAGCAGGAAGGAAACTTTTTCAAACAATTAAAGTATTTAACGTTTAGCATGAAGAAAAAGTTTTAATGCAGAAGAAACAATAATAAAAAATTGCACACAAACTATGAATAAAGTATTAATATAAATACATACACATACGAACTATCATTTAATGTACTATTATGAAGAGAAAGTAAAATAATAAATTAAACAAGAACGAAAGATCACGCGATTCACATAGATTATTAACACTTTTCAACTGTACATGCCCGTTGAATTTAACCTTCAATGCACTTTGCCTACATGATCATACCACGTACAAATTGAAAGACAGACAGGACAATATGTTAGAGTTACAAGCTTATAAGGGGTTTTTCACATAAAAGTACATTTGGAGCGTGGTTGAAATAATTGGATCTTCAAATTAATTACGCGGAAAATATCTAAAATCTAGTTCTTTCCTTTTCGGATAACTTGCTTAATTTTTACTCTATTCAAATGCACCTTTGACTAAAGTTGCCCAATATATCTAGCTTTCAACTTATACATTTTTTTTTTTTTTTAAATCTTTCACACATGCGCAGTGAAAACGTTTTTCATAAAAATGCCATATTTCATGACATTTTTAATATATTTATATTCCTATTGCAGTATATTGTTTTAAAAGTGTTTTTCCAACTTATCTGAAAGTGGGAATAATTTTCGTTAAAAACTCTGTATATTATAAGTAAAAAACATTTTTTTTTCTTTTATAGTTTTAAAATAAATGCTTATATTTCCGTTATTTAATATGTTATCTTCACACAAATTCATCCACAAATTGAACTACAGTTCATTTCGTTCACTTAAAGATACAGGGTGATTACAAACATTACTGATTTTGCTCAATTTGTTACCAGTTCTCTAAATGTTGTCTTAAACTAATCTTCACAGAGAAACATAAAGAAGACCCAGTTCTTTAAATACCCAATAGATGAAAACATTTCACCGAGAGACAAGTTTTTAAATTGAAAAAAAATTAACGTTTGGAAATCTTGCTAAACTTTTGAGCAGGAGTGTAATTTTGATATTCAGGAAAGTTTGTTAATAAATTCATTAATTTATTTACAAAAAACTCACGAATAAAATTATTTATATAGAATTAATTCTGTATAATCATTTAAATATTTTTGGTCATTATGCGAATTATTTCGGAAGTAGAACACTTTATGTTTAATTCGTTAGACAGCAAATACTATTTACTTTTAGTTTTCAATCTTTAAATATTTATTTTTAATTTCTGCGATGTAAATTAACATGATTATCATATCAGGTTTGCTCCGTGGTAAATTAAGAAATATAATTACCGCTAAAGAAACATAGTTTCAAATAAAAAATAAAGTACTTTATAAAAAGGAAAAGAAATAGCTAAGTTTGCACAAATTAACGGAAAATTTTAATTATTTATGATACATAATTATATTTAAGTTATTTTAAGTTTTTGTAAAATATTTAATGATTAAAAGTTGTATGAATATTTATTTTCTTCCGTAGAAGTTTAGGTATAATACAAATTAATAATAAATATCCATGAAATGCTCTTGAAAACATGAAGGAAATAAAAAAAATAATCATGTAATAACGTAAAACATGCACAATTTATAATATTTCAGGCTTTGTTTAATATCGTTGTCATAAACACTTAACAGTTGCTGGTGACGAACAATAAAAGGGAGGAGCTCAACATATAAGATTACGTCAGTGTTGCAGTGAACACTTTACCTCTGAAGATATGAAAAGTAAAATTATTTGCTATGAAAAACAAAATCCCTAGCATAAAATGTTGCTATTACAAATCGCCCACACTCATCATTAATTAATGTATCAATTATTTATAATTATGCATTTTCAAAAAAAATTCTTATTCGTAAATACGATTATTATTTAATAACTTTTCTTTAATATTCCCAAATAAATATTAAGAATCAATCTGGGGAATAAATTCCCTAAAATAAATTTAAAAAAATGAAAATTCAACTACAGAGAATACGTTATTCACCAACTTTATTATGTTTAAATGGAACTCAACGTTGAAAAAGCTTTGTTAAATACATATTACAACAATTTCATTTGAGATGTGAAGGAAAAGGAACTTGTTACATCCTACAAGATGATGATTTTAAGTAATAATTCTTCGCATGAATTATGGAAAATAAATATCCATGCTGAAAAATCGACTATGTGGATTACAGTAAAATTAAAAGGTAAATTTCATTAGTCTTTGGTTTTTAATCGCTTCTAAGAAGAAAAAAAAAAATATTTTTAACTGCATGCGATGTAATTAATACAAGTGACATTATATCACTCAAAACATTTCATGTAAGTACTTTTTTTTTTTTTTTTAATGTGATGTGCCATTTGTTAAGCAACTTAAATACTGCACAATTTAAATACGTTAATTTTTCAATTAAATTCAAATTTAAACACAAAAAACTTAAATTAAAAATTACGAAAATAGTGAATTATATATATATATATATATATATATAAAGAAAAGAAAAGAAAGAAATTTTTTTCTTCATTGCAAACGAAAATTTTCATAATTCTTCAGTTATAATTTCTGTATTTATCGTCTCTCAATTGTCCTACTTGCTAAAAATGCGTTATAGTACCGAAATCACGCAAAAAAAAAAAAAAAAAAAAAAAAAAAAAAAAAAATTAGTAATTTAGGGTTATCCCTTCTTTGCATAATGATGGAAATTTCCATCATAACATTTACTGAACAAAAAATTGTACTCAAAACAGGTGTACTGTAAATTAGTTGTTGCTGGCAACATTTTTCACGACTATTGCGTAATAAGGGACGTAGCTGTCAGAAAAAAAAAAAAAAGAAAAAAAAAATCAAATGTCACAATTTTGTACTGAGCTTAACATGTAAATTTGCATGATGATGGATATTTCCATCATGTTGTTTTTTAACTATATTATATTATATATTTATACTAGGATTTTTTAGACATTTTTCCTTTAATCTAGAGCATGAATTATATCACCCTGATTTATTCCACAAAAAAAGAAAAAATCATGAAAAGAAGGGTTAATTTCTAAATACATAATTTTTGAATAAATATATAAAAATTAGTACCTCTTTATAAAATGTTTTGTAGAAAAACTTCATTACATTGTACAGGCAATTACCGCCGATTAACAGATTTTTACTGTGAAATCACAGGGAAAAATATTTTGCTTTAAGTAAAACAAAGGCAGATTTGTGTTTTATGGAGCCAACATTTTTTTTTAACTTTGTTGCTTATTTGAATTGATGTCTATGGTTTTGCTTAACTTAAGCAAGAAAACACACACACAAAACCCTACCTTGTTTTTCAATGTATTATCCGTAGATCAAATAAATTCTAGCAGAAATTTTAATTAACAGACGAAGTTGCACTTTCGCAAGGTCATGCAAATATAGTCTTATCTGTTAATTAAAATTTCTGGTACAAAATTGGTTTATATGACGGGCGGATTACACACAGGATAATACGGAAGCAGTGTTTTTCTCATGTAAAAAATTTGCTTAGATCTGAATCCTTCAGATTCGCTCTTTCTTCCCTTCCATCTAATTATATAGAAATTTTGTTGCTTCTTACTATAAAAATATCTCATTCAAAAATGTTTCAGGTTTTCAAATCTGTTTTTTTAATTCCATTTTTTAAACATGTCCCCTTTTATCTTAGTGAGCAATAAAAAATAAATAAATAATAATAAAAAGAAATTTATGCATTTCTTTTTGAGGTTGAAAATTAGAGCTGTAAGTTCACTAAATGAAATAAGATATTAAAAAAAAAATCTTCAATAAGATACAAGGGGACATTTTTAAAGAATGGGACTAAAAAATCAGAAATCAAAAAACTTCATTTTTGAATGAGATATCTTTATAATTCGAAGCAACAAAAATCCTATAGAATTACACGGGATAGAAGAAAGGTGGAATCTGAAGCGATTAGTAACACTATACTGGCACGACAATAGGCTTTTCTATAATTTTTTTTAACGAATCACAAGGACGGTAATTTGACGCTATTCATACTACTATTTTTGAGGAAAAAATTTCTTTTTAATAAGTAACTACCAAGAAGAGGATGTCTGTAAATATTTATTTAAGTATTTATTTAAATAGTGGCATGTCGTAGTGGGTCTTACTTTCCATCCTTTTTCCAGGATACTCTCAGAAATTAGACATTTCTGCCTTCATTACTACCACAATTTTTACACAATAATCTCTATCCTATTGAATCACAACACATTGCTACAAAAATATTATAAATATTTCTGCATGAAATTAATGGTGGCAAAAAAGGCAAAAATTTCTTATCCCTGTCCTGAAAAAAGGGCTGAGGGTACGACCCTTGTATGCGTTTTACGCCGAATCACCATCCTTGAAATCATTAACAGGGTCTTAAATTAATTAATGAAACAATCAGAAAAGTATTACAGTATGTCAATGAAAGATGTTATATTTTATAAGAACATTTTTATGTTAGAAAAAAAAAAAAATCACATTTTTTTCTAAGTCATAATGGCCCATAAAATTGGAAAGAGTTGTATGAAATAGCTCAGATATTTTCTTTTTCGATTTTATTATGTTAAAAGATCTAATTTCAATGCACCTTTAGTTAAAGTTTTCATGTTGTTAGCATAAACTTATATATGTAGCAGGGATGGAACACGGGCGCAGAATTCATACCGGAATCCGTTCAAGAAATTTCTCTACCTATAATATCGTTGATTTAAGAAGAAGAAAATTTTCTTACATTGATAGTGGTATGAATCCTGCGCCCGTGTTCCATCCCTGATGTAGTTTTTTTTTTTGTCTTTATTTTAGTTTTCTCTGTTATTCCAAATTCAGATAAACAAGCACGAAACACGAGAAAATCAAGGTTGTGAGGAAAAGGCAAATCGATGAGATATTTGTTAGAATACTAATAAAAGTTGTATATTGCATACAAGTACTTTTCACGGAGTTATTATACGTGTAACGTGCGTGCGTTTCTCGCGCATTTTGTAGAAATTTCAACTTTTATCAAAATTTAAATCTATTAGTAAAATGGACAATTATAACTACGCCCTTTTATATAATAAGCTCAGAAAAAAAAAAAAAAAAAAAAAAAAAAATCCTGTTTACGAGCACAGTTAGTGAGGTTGAATTTCCTTTTCTCTGCTGCATTCTTTCTGACAATTCTTCAACTTGATTTAAAGATATATATATATATTAAAGCAGTGTTAGAATAAAAAACAGTACTAACACTCTTGCAGTTAAAATGAGATTTGCATATGATTCGTTATGCGTAAGTAAATCTCTATTATTTGCAAACATTTATAGATAATAGTCTACATATAAAAGCGATATCTGTATAATCTTGACATTTAAGGACAATAAAAAGCAAAGAAAAGATGAATTGAATCCATAAAAATGGGGACGAAAGGTTTTGTTCGCACTAGTGTTTTGTGACAACGAATCTTTTCAAATAGTATCTTATCGGTCTGAATGACAATTACTTTGATATGATTACTTTACTGCCTTTAGCCACCGTGCACTCATGAAATTTTATTGGAGTCGTTGATAAAAAAAGAGTTAAAGGGTCTTATCATTTGACTCCTCTTATTGGCCTTCAAGAATGTTTTGATGAACGGGTGGTAATACAAGCTGTAACCATAACTCTTGTAACCATGTTTATACAATTTGATTTGATAAAATTAGGAAAAGAGATACAAACTCCTGTTTTTACTTCAAACTGAATTTCACAAAATTCCTTTTCTGCACACTAAAAAAAAAAAAAAAAAAAAAAAAAAAATCACGTGCCAGATTACCTAAAATTGACTGATCGGTTCTTAAAAAAATAAAAATAAAAATAAAAATAAATAAATAAAAACACTTTATGCATTACTGTATCGCCCTTTAAATTAAGAAATGCAGGATAAAGGTTTTTCCTCTTTGAAAATAAAGCAGAATATTTCATTTTATATAATTCATTTTAAATTAACTACAAAAAAATCAGCTCAAATAAAATTAAGCATTTCCTTAAATAATAAAAAAAAAGTGCCAATTTAGATTCATTCCTTATTTTAATAATTGTTTTTCTCAACTTTGGATTTAAGTTTCTGTGTTTAATCCTGCTGTTCTGTTCTGTCTATTTGACCCAAAACGTTTTTCAATACTTTATAAAGAAATGTCAGTTTAGAAATATTTTCTAGCCTTTTTGTGACTTTGTTAGTGTGGGACATATATTAATTTCCTGAAATATTTTTATTTCGTTTATATAGTTATATATTTTGTAAAATAGCACAAATGTAATGTATAGTAAATGGAAACAGAACAGCAGGGTTAATACTAAAATGACACTGCTAAAATGATGAAACTTAGCACCAAAATTTTAGAAATACTTGTTCCAGTTAAATTAATCAAAATTGGCACAATTTTTTTTTTTTTTTTTTTTTTTTTTTTGGGGGGGGGGGAGTAAAACATTTAACTTTACATTTTTCAGTGTCAAATAAATAAATAAATAATAATAATAAGAAGAAGAAGGAAATATTAGTTTGGTGACAGGCAAAGAAATTTCGTTTTCCTTAATAAATAATTGTCGTAAATTTATACTTTTATACACTAATGCGTTAATAGCTGATATATTAGAATGAAAAAATAAAATACCTCTGAGAAATATCATTGTTTGTCAATATCAATAAAACTGTTCATATTTATTTTCGTAACATTTAAGAACTCCGAAAACGTATCTGAAAATTAAAATGAATTTTAGAAGACATTAACTATTAAAACCAACAAATTAAATATAGTAAAATTTAATTTAACTTTTAAATGGTACTGAATTAAAAATGGAAATATATATATATATATATATATATATATATACATATACATATATACATATATCTGGAATGCGAAATATTGTGCTAATGAAGATGAGAAATTCCAGCAAATTACGACTTTTAAATTTAAATGATCAACATTTTTTAAAAAAAATAAATATCCCACCAGTGGAAAAGAGGCTCTGATCTTAAAGCTGTTAGGTGTAAGGTGACGGGTTTGATTCTTAATCACTCTCGTAGGCTTAGCCATTCGAAATTTTCTTTGGTTTTCTCTGAAACTAGTGTAAAATATGAGCTAGGACCTCTTAGAAAGACAACTATTAAGGCCATACTACCCATGCTTAGGTCCCTTGTGTATACAATTAGCATAAACCTACAATACCAATACACCGCCTTTTCAAAACATACGGATGAGATTTTAAATTTCTCTAAAAAATTACTGTTTTAAAGAAATGGAGGGGGGGGGGGTTAAAGATATTTCGCTTCTAGATTTATCAGAATACTTTTGAAAAAGACTTGCATATATACCATTTTTGTTTTCGAATAAAAATGATGCTCACTTCTGCTGCTGTGGTTTTTCTGATAACACGAAGACGTTTATAAAGAGGCCGCGAAAAATCTAGAAGCGAAATATGAAATTATAGATAATTTGAGTGAAAAAACTTACCGCGAAAGAAACTGGCTGTTGTTTTGTTTTCTGACCTTTTTCTCCTTTTTCGTGTATAAAAAGAATTTTTCAAAAACAAAATCTTTTCATAGAACGAAAACATTTTCCGTTTTTAATTTATTTATAGAGATTTTGTTCACGTTTTCAATTGAATTGATGTAAATTGGTTAATTTGCTATTTAAGGAATTAGTTTTTAGAGTTGTGATATTAATTATTAATCCTTTGGGTACATTTGACGAGTGAGACTCGTCATCTGCTTACTTGGGCGAAGTTACGATGGACGAGTCTGACTCGTCATCTGAATTTAAGAAGCAGGCGTTGATGTTTGTGGCACCCCCACCAATGGGCGGGGGCTGATATACCGGCGTCTGAGAGTGTTGTTCTAGAAGTGGCGCAACCAATTTTGAATAACGGCTACACACTATACATGGACAATTGGTATTCGACTCCACAATTATATTTAAAATTACTAGAACAAGATACAAATGTAGTTGGAACTGTGCGAAAGAACAGAAAACACATGCCAAAAGAGCTTGCTTCCATCAAACTAAAGAAATAAGAGGCCAAAATGTTATCCTCCCACGGTTTGTTAGCACTAAGATGGAAAGATAAGAAAGATGTATACATGCTTAGCACAAAACATTCAAACATTAATTTAGTTGATACAGGGAAGCGAAAAAAGAATGATAACAATTTTGACAAAATTATCCAATCATCATGGGTAATCGAATACAATATAGTTATGGGAGGCGTTGATAAACAGGACCTATTGCTAGCGTGCTTTCCTGTTATGAGAAAATGCATGAAAGGTTAATGGCGTTTTATCTAATAGACATGTCTATTTTCAATTCACATGTTCTACATAGTAATATCAATTGTGAAACCAAAACAGGCACTGTCCAATTTCGTTTAGAAATCGCTGAAAAATTATTGGCGCAAGTGGTCTGGCCATATTATAATATCCATGAGCGTCCTATAAGTAGCGATGCGCCACATCGTTTGCAAGCGAAAAATTGGGCACATTTTCCGGAGAATATTCCGGCAGTAGAATTAAAGATACACCTTACAAAACGGCGTCGCGTATGTTATAAACATAAAATAAGACAAGAAACTACTTGGCAATGCAAACAATGCCAGGTAACTTTGCATTTACCGACATGTTTTGAAAAATACCACACGGTACAAAATTATTAGACTTTAAGTTGGTTCTTGTTCTACATAAATATTTCTATTTTGTTTCCTTTATATATTTATTTATATTTTGTAACTAAAATGTTGTTTCAAAAATACATTTATATCACCACTATAAGTATATTCCAAATAAAATGTATTACTTTTGCATAATAATATTCCGTAGTATTGTTAGCCCCGCCTTTTTTCACACCAGTACATTTTTAGAATACTTTTCTTCTACTTAATCGTAATTACATTTGGAGAATATTACTCTAAAAAATTACTGGTGTGAAAAAAAGGGCGGAACAAGCAACACTACGAAATATTGATGTGACAAATTAAATCCATCCCATGGGCATAAAAATCTTTAAATAATTCAGTACTTAATGGATTAAAAAAGTTGAAGTAAATGTCATCATAATTATATCCCGAGAAATAAATATCATATAACAGATAAAAACAGATTAAAAATTATTTTTTCTTATATGCACTTTTTATTATCCGAAATACTATCTTGTGTATAATAATAAATTTATATATATTAAATATAAAAAAATAGTTTTTATGACAATAAATAAATGAATAAATAAATAAATAGTAATAATAATTGGTACCGTAAAACCAGGCTAATTGAACTCTGAGGTGTTACTTGAACCCAAAGTAATAAAATGACATAATAAAATGACAAAATAAAATAATAACACTAAAGTCGCTCTTGGTACTGTTTAGTCAAGTAATAGACGTAGTTCGTATCCATTGCGGACAAACTACGAACTATGACCATATTACTTCACTAAACCAGTGCCATAGGGGCCATTTTTAATCATTTCATCTTTTCAAATTCATGTAACTCGGCTTTACGGCATTTTAAATTATTTTTCACATACAAAATTTTATAAAATTTTTACATACTAAAAATAAAACACTACGTTTTACGATAAAAATGGTTCCAATTTGTTACGATACGTTTCATCACTCAGGTACTGTCAATTGTAATAATCATCACTAAAATGGGGAAACCTAGCATTAAATTTCTGGTTGCAACTGAATTACCTAAATTGCCCCTATTTTTAAGGCAGAATATTTTTTTTATTACGACAAAGCCTGCCCAAAAGATGAAATAATACAATCACGCGTTTGTTTATAATAAATTGAAAATGTCAGTTGGCATTTCATTTTCAAATCATAATAAAAGATAAAATATAATATATACACTAAGGAGTCATATCATCATGATCCTACACTCAATACCGCGTTGGTCAAGCTTTAGTCTGTAAAACAGTCGTAACCTGCCTTGGCATGGACGACACAAATATTTGAAAGATGGCCGGAGACAGATTTTATCAGATATTTAAACAGCGGTCACGCAGTTCTCGGATATTGGAAAAGATGCTCTTTGAGCTGCTGTCCCATGGCAACCTAAACTTGCTCTATGGGATGAAGATCCGATGGACAGGGCGTCAATTGGAATTAATTCGAATACATTTCAGCACGTTTCCCCATGGAGTGTTGTTTTATGGAAAAATTATTCCTGATGACTTTTTCCTGGACACAGATGCCATCTAAGGATGCAACTAGCGCGCAATGAGTTGTTATAGGCTAACATTTTAATCTATTCAGCAGCTTTTTTAGTACTCGTCTTTCTCTCACATAACTTTCCTTGAAGGGTATTTTTCTTCATATTTAATCGTAATTGCATGATGGGAAAAATTTCACTACAAATAAAGTAGTGTGAATAAAAGGGAGGGTAATTAAAAAATATACAGTGCTCTAAAATGAATTAAAATGTTGGCATGTTTGTGCATAATTTACTTGTGTTCTACCACAAGGACTGTCATTTAATTTATTCCATAGCATTGTTAGTACCAGATTTTTTTCATACCCCTTTCATTATATCGTAATTTTCTTGAATATGTTGTTATGGTTAGATAAGAAGAAAATTACTCTTTGTAAACGTGGTATGAGAAAAAAGCGGCTAGTAACAATGCTACGGAATAAATTAAAAAGTTGACAGTTTCATAGAAGACAACAGCCTAATTAATATTCCGTAGTGTTGCTAGTTCCGCCTTTTTTTTTTTTTTTTTTTTTTTTTTTTACACCAGTAAATTTGTAGAGTGATATTTTCAAACCTTAATTATGATTAAATAAGTAGAAATATATTTTACAAAAATATTGGTGTGAAAAAAAAAAGGAGGGGCTAACGATACTACGGAATATTAATTAGGATGTTGGCAGGTATGCACCTTTATCTACCACAATGAGTGATCTCATATCTGTACCTTAGAAGATGTCAATCGATTATTAATAACGTCTGGTTTCTAATGGTGTAGTTAGATTTTGCATAGAGTTCTTATAAATATTAAAACTTGTACCAACTCCAGTTTTTCAAACAGTATCACCTATTTCTGAGAGTTTTTTCGTATCAAATCAGCCCGGAGAAAGCTATAGTTTATATATTTTTCTGAAAGTTTCGGAGAGTTATGAGCTGTGAAAGTCTGGGGATGCTAATATCAAATGAATATGACAGACTTTAAATCATATATTCCCGAATATTTATACAATTAAAATTTCCCTTTTTTAATGAATTAGAATGATTTTCTCCAAACATATTCCATGCATAACTTTGAATAAAAAACATGTTTTTAACTATCAAAATTATTATTCATATTTCAAAAAATTACGAATTATGACCAATATTAATTTTTGAACGAATAGAATAAGCAACATGAAAAACATGGTTTTTCAAATTTGCAGTTCATTCTCATAATAAGTTTTCGAGTTATAGTGACGCCGTTTTTTCAAACTGGTGTAAAAGGACCATCTCGCGATATCATTTGTATCATCTACGACAGAAAGACGAAAAATTTACTGGAAATGTTTTACAGTTTATTTTTATGTTCAAAATTTCAGTGTGATTTTTATTGCTTTCTAAGTAACGTTCCAATGTTTACTATACGAATGAACTTTTTTTTCTAAGATAAATGCCGGAGATTGTAATCTCAGTTTATTCCTTAGCAGAACAATGCAAGGTTTTCACGGCTCGATTTCTTTCATAAGAAGTCTTTCACCACTACTATTTTAAAATATTTTTTTTCTTAAATGTACCCTGCAAGTTTATTTTAAGATAATAGTGGTGGAAGAGTGCTTATAAAAAAGGTGTGACCGTAGGAACCCTACAATACCACTTATTCGGTGGTATTAAAAGAAATCGAGGCACGCCTTAAAAAGGAGGACTTTACTGTTCAAAATAAGAAATTATGCCGACCGTTATAGGTTAAGAGAAAACGAGCCCCGCCTTTAGACACGCATATAAAACAATATTTTACTTTGAATGAATGAATGAATTATAGGTGGGTGGTTCGCAAGGAACCAAGCACCGTGACTAGATGTTTATTGTACTACTCCACAAAACCTAATCTTTAAAAAAGACCCGTGGCAGAAAGAAAGCCCAGCAGACACCTGACCGGAATGTCCTGAAGCTACCAAGGCTCAATTAAATGCCGCACCAAATGCTAAAACCTGTAGACAGAGAAGACCTTAACATTCACATAAAATACGTGTTGCAGTTTCCTTCTTTTCAAGCGACAATGTCCCGTAAGGAGACCAATCACCTTGCTAATGCTATTCCTATTAAGTTTCATAAGCTCCTTAGCCCTAGCAATAGGATTACCACAGTTAATCTCTTTAGCTCGTCTGCTCCCCTAGAGTGCTGCAAATTTTTCATGATGGCGAAAATAAGTTTAAGCTATATTATTAATTTTCTGCAATCGATATATCATACTAAATATTTAAAAAATAAATCAAAATATATTCCAAACACTAATTAAAAAGCTTCTGTTAATCAGTTCTAAATCTATACATGAAATATAAAATGAAATTTAATCATCAAAAGCAAATATATATATTCTTCTTTTTGTTTGAACAATTCCCATTTGTCATTTACAGGTTGTTTATTCTTAAGTCGTATCCTTACCATCCCGACAAGAATACTATTATATAGGATTCCTGCCGCCATCTATTAAATTCGGATCGTTAAATTTTAAACAAATTAACGGCAGATCATTTTCTTTCTTAACCCTTACCCGTGCATTGGGAATGTATTTACCAATTACTATATGGTTCCCTCAGCCCGGAAACTTTTTAGGGAAAATTTTCATTTATAAGGTAGCAGAAAAGGCCGTTTTTTTTCAAACTGAAAATTTAAACTTCTTTTAATTTAATCGTGTTTGTGAATTCCGGTGGCAGTGTAGCTTAAATGATCTGAATTACCTTGCACCGCAAAGGGTTAATAAACATAAGAATCCATCAATAAACTAAATGGAAATCAGTCTTACCTGATTTATCTATCTGTCTCCAAAGGTGCCGGAACAGATGCGAGTTTTTTCCGCAACAGCCTGTAAGAATCTAATTAATATTATCATTAATTCACTTCTAATTAATTTTGATTCTGTCGTTAAAAAAATTAATCTTTTCTTTTTCTCATTTTTTCTCCATGATACGGCACAAAGCTCACATGACATTGAATCACAAAGCACACTAAACGAGAAGTAATAAAAACTAACACAAATCTTTCGGTTGCATTTTCATCCCTACTCTCCGAGAAAGGTTGCCAGAAAAAGTGCTACTACTTCATAGCGTACATCGCTAAAAGTCACATGGTATAATCATACTTGCCAACATACTAATTAATATTTCGTAGTGTTGTTAGTTCCTCCCTTTTTTTCACACCAGTAAATTTTTAGAGTAATATTCTCCAAATATAATTATGATTAAATAAGAAGAAAAATACTCTAAAAAGATACTGGTGTGAAAAAGAAGGCGGGGCTAATAATACTACGGAATATTAGTTAGTATGTTGGCAAGTATGGTATAATAAAGAGAGTCAAAAGATAAAAGAATTCAAAGCAAAAATAAAAAGTCAGTTCTTTCAAATAGTAAATCATTAAATGTTCAAAATAATGAAAAGTTATTCAGTTTGCAATAGTGGTGACGCCCAAGATATATTATATAATTTAAATTTTGAAAGAAGAAATTTCACAAAAGTTATTTTTATAACTTTACTTTTAGAAGGAAAGTATAAAACAGATTGCTTCTGTATAGACCTGTATATTCTCTAAAATTGTTCGCGAGCCGTATAGGGTTCTTAAAATTTAGTATTAAAAACCTTATAATACTATTGAATATCACTTAATGTACCGATAAATTTCTGTGTTGTCATGTAAACAGTCATTGATGCTAATTATACCATTTTTTATATAAAATGTGTTTTCATAAATCTAAACAATACATGCTAATTTCCTTATGTTTGTTTAATAAAAGAGATTAAAATATGCTTAAATGTAATACTTCTGACAGACAATAATGTATCAGAATTCTTTTATGAGGTCTTTTATTAGGTCTACCGGAAAGTTCTGTCTTTTTGAATTAATAAAATGACACCGGAAATTTTTGCTTAACAATATTGATATATAGTACTTTACAAATTATCATCTTTAAAAGTTACTCAAGAATATCTTAAATATTTTCCGAAGTCATTATTTTAATTCAAAAGAACAGAACTTTCCGGTAGACCTAATATAAAAAGCAGTCAGTGCTGGCAAATTTAGGGACATTTTATTCAATATCTACCAATACATTTTAATTGTAATTGTTGCCTAATCACTTCGAAGATTAATCGTCTATTATGTATATCAAATATCACTCTTCAAAATTATTGGTGATTATTGAATAAAAAAGGTCCCTAAATTTGGCAATATTGAAAGATGCTATAGTACATCTGAATAAATATATTAAGGTCAAAGGAATCGTACACTATGTACAGAAATGAGAACATACAGACAGACGAACCAAAGACAAAATACAATTAAGCGTTTATTTAAAATGTTAAAAACGCATATCAAAATTATAAATGAATCTAAATATTTTTCTGGGTTCAATAAAAAAAATCTTTAATGCTAATTACAATATTTTATATAAAACGTCTTTATTGAATTTTAAAAATGTATCTTAATTTCATTATATTTAGCGTAGTATCAAAAGTGTTGAACTGAGCTTAAAAGAATTACCTCTCTTTTACCATAAACTGTTTAACACGTTCATTACCAACCACGCGATATCGCGTGATGCGAGTTCTCACCAAACGGTCGATCACACGTTATTGCGTGGACGTCGCTGTCAAGTTTCTAAGCGGAATAGTATAGCGGACTACAGTGAAACGGCGCGTATATATTTGTCCCTAAGGAAGAGGTTTTTTTTTTTTTTCCTATTTGTATGAAATTCCAATTTTGGAATGAATGTATTAAACGGTTTCGTGTGTCCCTGTACACAAATCAAATTTGTCACAACTTTCAAGAAATAACATTATACAGTAAAAAAGAAAAACATAAATAACATATATCAGATTAAAAGAATTCTGTAATTATTTATGATAATAAGAACCTAAACAGAGAGTGGAACAGACAAAGATAAATGAACTTGAGTAATAACCACTTTTTAACTTTGTTGGAAAGTGTCAAAATTTCACTTCGAAAATGCACTTCAGGTAATTTCCGATTTTATTTACAAATGTAAGTGAATATTTTTGTGTGGCCCTGTGCACAAATCTTTAATAGTATTCACACCATATTCTATAGAAAACAGGCTTTGGGCATCTGACCAGGAAACCATTCCAATAATGTAATAATAGAAATCAATTAAATTATGTTCATTCGAGAGGGCATAATTTAACGGGATTTTTGACGCATAATCTGTTTGCCCTCGTAAGCCCGTTCTCGAGAAATTTAAGTTTGAGTTAAAATGTAGTAACGAGAAAGGAGTGATAAGGAGTCCCGTTAAAACCTGCCAGAACCATGACTTTTATCAATTTTTATATTCTGTTTTAGCGAATTTTTAGGCATTATATCTCGATTGAATACATCTCAAAGCGGAAATGGGCAACTGATTAATGTATCAAAGAATATGTTTGTCTATGCTGTTTCGATTTCTGATAGTTTTGGATTTCATTCATTATATCAGTAAGGCGTGGTGTTATCGATTCAGGCGTGGTTGCGCCGATTATTAACGAACTTTCAGAATATATAACTCGAAAACGAGCTGACGAGGGCTATAGTTTTATGCGTCAAAAAACATATTTATATATGCTCTTTCGATTAATGCTTGTTTAGATTTTTTTTATGATTATAATATGGGATAGTTTCCTGGTGAGTAATGAAACTCAATTTTGCCGTGTTATGCAGGAGTGAAAGTTTTCTGTCTTTTGACGGAAATCTTCCACAGGTATTTTTTTAACAATAATCATAATCCTATTTAATCGGAGTGTATTAGTTTTAAAGTGCACACAATTTTTCTAAATAAAAATAATGGTGCTGGTGATGAAAACCTCTTTCACCCCTGGTGTTATGTGAAGCATAAAGGCATTAAAAATACTACAAAGAAGTATCTCTCATAGACCGAAATGCTTTGGAATACTTTTAGGAATCCCTGCTCCCGAACGAAAAGTGTTTTTCATGCCATTTTCAATACAGAAATTGTCACGGTAAAACTGAATAATATATATCAAAGTATTCTTAGTATGTTTACGGAACATTTGGGTGGAGAGACAGGCAAATCTAGGCCATAAACACTTTTTAACACTGTAGGAAAATGTTTAACTTTTGACATCACAATATATCACTTTATATCACAATAAGTTTTCATCAATGTTTTCAATGAGAAATTATGTCTTAATGTTTCTGAAGCAAACATATAACATATTTTCAAAGGAGTTACTATAATTTGTTAGTACAGTTTCCATTCAAATGTCAACCAAATACATATTTGTAAAACATATTACATATAGTTTGCATACATGTATTTAAGTGAACTTCGTTATCTTAAAAAGATTTTTGAAGCGTTGATGCTTCAGATTATACTAGAATTATTAAATCTAGGTTGTCTCAAACTCAAATTTCCCTTTAAAAGCCATGAAACTTTTAATTAATTAATTAATTAATTAAATTAATGAATTTTTTTAACGTTGAATACTTACGCAAATGTTCATTATGTAGGGTCAGTCGGTATAAGATAAACCCACCCCTACAATTTTGATTTTATGTACGTGGTAGCCCAAAAAATTGTCCCGACAGAAACTAGTTCTAAGAAAAAGTAACAGACCACTCCAGGAAAAACACAACCAAGTAAATTTGATTCATTTTATGAAATTGGAACGAAATTTGGCTTATAAGTTTGTATCGTAATTTATAATTCGGCTTAGATGATATTGTAATTGGATGCTATTGTAATTGGAAGTCAGGCGCGGATCAGAAACTGATTTTACATTTTTGCCGACCACTCCGTGTTTGTAGATTGCTATGTATGACGCAATACGTTCAAAATTATCGCCTTGGGAAAGACGAATACGTAACATTCGGTTCGAGATGAGCAGTGTGCATTTTACCCAAAGATATTTTTATGTTATTGCTAAGCTAATAGTTGCACATAAAATTCATATCCTGTTAGAAATAATAATAATCCAGTAGAAGAATGTTAAAGCAGCATTTTTTTAAGTCACCAGTCAAAATTTACATGTATTGACTACTTATAAAAATGTTGATATGTAATGCATAACTCTTTTATAAATAAATATATATATATATATATATATATATATAAATCTTAACCCTATTATGTAATGAAATTCTATACATTTCTATTTCATTGAGTTCATAACGAAAATTATCATATTTTAGAACAGAGCGAACTACTTTTAAGTCGAAAAATTATTTAGACTCCTTGAATTTCGTGTTAACAATCTCATTCATGTGGTATTTGAGACATATTTTCGCCTATTCCTACTTTAAAGCAGCAGAAAATCCAGACAAGTGATAGGAAGTGTGAAGTGGTTATGATTGTGACTTCACTAGAGCCACCGCTAGTCTGATATGAAGCGATCGGAACGATATAAAATAAAGACATTTGTAATAAAACAAGTCACCTGTATTATAAACCCCCAAGATTCCCCTTCTTTGCTTCTTCTCTCGTGATGCTGGACCATCGGTGTCTTCAAACAGAAATTTAGTCAACGATCTCGCTAACTAATGTGAAGTCTAGTTCAATTCCAGTGACACTAGGGAAAAACTAGTATGTTGTGGCCATTACAATACTTTCTTCTATATTTTCTTGCACAAAAATCACTCATTAAAAATTATTTGTTATTTTTTTATCCATTATGAATGCAGACGATTTTCATCTCAGTCTCCTACAGTGCGTTGCATGAATATAAACGCACCTTTTCCAATAACCAGAAATATAAATTTTAAAATTTTAAAAGAAGGAATGTGACTTACAGTTATTGCATATGACTAACAACTGAATAAGGTGCTGTGAGCACGTATGTTTAGGCTCATGCAAGCTTATGTAAATGAGTGTTTAAGCATTTTCTTATTTTTTACTGTTTTTCGTTTGTTGCACGAAATTAAACGCACTCTGTATTTTTCGTTTAAAATTTAACAGAGCCACCGGAATTAAATTAAAACACAGATAGTCGTGTTGCTAAAGTTCTCTAAATATAGTTTTAATGCACGAGTGCAAAATTTACAGTGTTTGTTCAGGATGGCAAGAGGGAAAACTTTGACAGTAGACGAGAGGATAAAAATCGACTTTATGCGTGGTAAAGGCTTTAGCAATCGTGAAATTGGGCTCCGGATCAGAAGAAGTGAGAGTGTTGTGCGAAATTATATAAAGAAAGGAGCAAATTATGGGAAAAAAGCGTATAAGAAGCGAACAGGAAAGCTCACCAGTTACGATAAATGTCGAATATGCAACGCTGCAAAGAATAAGACTATTTACTGTGCGAAGATAAAGGCTCAATACAAGCTGGGTTTTCATCGAACAACCATTTGGAGAACTATCAAAGCTGCAACATTCATTAAATTTAAGAAAATGAAGGCGAAACCACCCCTCACTCAGAAGCACAAAGATATGCGTTTGGAATGGGCAAGAAAATGGATGCTAGATCGATTAAATTGGGAAAAAGTCATCTTTTCAGATGAAAAAAAAATTTAATCTCGATTGTCCGGACGGATTCCATAGCTACTGGCACGATTTGAGAACCGAAGAAATGTACTGTTCAAAACGTCAATCTAGAGGTGGGTCTGTCATGGTGTGGGCAGCCATAGGTTTTAAAGGGACTTTCGAATTAGAGTTCGTGGAGAACACTATGAACTCTGTAGATTATGTCCAGATGCTCACAAGGAACCTCCACCGTCAAGCAGTCAAGAAAGCTGGAAGAAATTATATTCTTCAGCAAGATTGGGCATCTGTACATACTGCACATATCGTGAAAAAATGGTTCCTTGACAATAAAATTAAAGTTCTAGATTGGCCCTCAAAAAGCCCTGATTTAAACATAATAGAGAACGTATGGGGTATTCTGGTTCGCCGTGTTTACGTAAACGGAAGGCAGTTTAACACGAAAGATAAACTAAAATCGGCCATTCTCTTAGCTTGGAAGACAGTCAGCTTGGATGACCTCATGCCACTATATCAGTCAATGCCAAAGCGTTTACTGGCTGTTCTAGAAGCCCATGGTGGCTTTACAAAGTACTAGATACAATATTTGTTACTCAATTATTTATTTTTTACATGTGCGTTTAAATTCATGCAACATGCATTTTTGTCATAAATTCAATAAAATTATTTTCTAAAAAATTATATTGGTCTTTCATTGTTTTGACTTGTATTTTCATTTCTTGAATCATACACATGCTGTTTGCATCAAGTGTCACCTATTCATATTTTTTTATTACACTTTTATACCATTCTATTCTTAAAGCTAAGGTGCGTTTATATTCATGCAACGCACTGTATTACACTAAATGTCCAACGGAAGTGAAATTTTACCGTGCAGTTGATATCCTCCCCGTTCTCGGGGAAATTGCAGTATATCAGTGCCACCTATCGGAAAAATGCACCTAAATTGAATCAGGATAATGTCTTGTAATTGCCTTTTCATATATCAAGTTTTGTTTGATTATAAGCAACAGAATTTAAGATATAGCCTTCCCTTATATTGCGAAATCGCTGTATAGCAGCGCCCCCTGTTGAGAGATTGGCAACTAAAGCTTGAAAGAAACTAATATATGTTAAGGTGCCTCTTCATATAAACTTATATGCAATTTCGTGCTATAATTCCTGAGATATAGCCTTCCCTGTAATTATGAAAATCGCTGTATGTATCAACACCACCTATTCGGCAGTTGACACTAAAAGTTGATAAGCACTAATGTATGTCAAGGTACATCTGCATATAAATTTACATGCAATTCCGTGCAGTAGTTCTTGAAATATAGCCTTACCTAAAATAGTCGAAATTTTTGTATAGCAGCGCCACCTGTTCAGCTATTGGCACCAAAAGTTGATAGACACTAATCTATGTAAAGGTGCATCTACATATAAATTTATATTCAATTCTCTACAGTAATTCCGGAGATGCAATCGCCACAAAATGTGTGTCTCTATCACACAAATACACACACATATTTTTTCAAAACGGCCAAATCGTAGTCTCGACCTGTCAGAACGTGTATATCCATCGAAAACTTGAAATCGAAAATTACGAATCCAATATTTTCTTGTATTGAATATAGAAGAAAGTAAAAAAGTGTATCGATTTCTAACCAAGTTGTGCTTTGTTCCTTGAACCTTTATTTGCGATGCCACGAACCTTTACGATACCATAAATCACAGCGTACCATGAATCTTTTCTTACTTTACATGTGATTTATGTGAATAATTATGCAGCTGTCCATCTTCACCCCACATCATGCCTATCTTCCCCGTAGTGTGTGGCCAAGACGGGGATATTATATATACACCTTCACAAGTATGTTTACATCTCTGTTTGTTTGGAACATGCGTTAAATTCTTTATATACAGGGTGACCATAATTAAACTGACAGTGTTTAGAGTGTTCTGTAGAGTGATTTAATTTCGCGAATGGCGCCAAATTTTGTAGGATGATTTAACAAGACGGGGGACGAAGGACCTCACTAAAAAAAAATATATATTAGTTCCAAAAGTCACCACTAGGGGAATATGTGGTGCTGTGTAAAAGGAATAAGAGTTTTAAGAAACGCAGAATCAATATTGGAATAAACCTTTTATTTAGTACATTTAAAAATTTAATTCAAGTTTAATGTGGTAACAATTTTTAAAAAGCGAAAAAATACATAAACAGTGATACCGTTTCTTTATCTGCAATTTTAAATACTGAGGACTTGTTCAGTCGTCGCCTCAAATGGATCGGTAACTTCGAGCGTTGGGAAGTTTGATCTGTTGATCGGTTAAGAGACTTACTGGACAGAATCTGCCAACGGATCAGCCTAAAACGCTTTTCGGATTGTACGGGATATTCCTGCAGACATGTTACTTTCTGCTGTTGCGAACAGAGTTCCCAACTTTTATAATTTATTCACGAGCAATTTTAGCTCCGCCTCTTTTTCATACCGGAAATTTTGAAGAATGATTTTCTTCTTATTTAATCGTTATTAAGGAGAAATAGTCTACAAAATTTCTGGTGCGTATAGAAGGCGGGGCTAAAAATGCTCGTGAATAAATTATAAAAGTTGGGAACTCTGGTTGTGAATACTGTGCACGGAATGCAATATGTGGTCCGCAAAAACGGTGGACACATTAAACCTGATTTGAATGTGTTAAATAAAAGGTAGCTTTATTTCAGTATTGATTCATCCTTTTTTAGAACTCTCATCTCTTTTACACAGCACTATTCCCCTAGCGGTCACTTTTGGAACAAATATTTTTTTAGTGCAATCCTTCGTCCCCCGTCTTGTTAAATCCTCCTGCAAAATTTGACGTCATTTGCGCAATTAAATCCCTCTACAGAACACTGTAAACATTGTCAGTTTTATTATGGCCACCCTGTGCCTTTCGAAATAAAAGCCAGAGGTCATAGTCTCGCCTTTTTTCAGGACACTTCCAAGGATGAGAAAATTTCACTACTTTTGACACCACTTATTTGTTAGAGAAATATTTATAGTACTTTTAAAGTAGTATGTCGTTATTAAACAGTATAGAAATTATTGTATAAAAATAGTGGTAGCAGAAAAGGATTAGATTTCTCATTTCTCAAAGTGTCCTGAAAAAAAAAAAAAATAATAAAATAAAAAATAAATAGATAAAAAAAAAGGCGGAGACTAAGACCCTTGAAAGACACTTAGACATGCTATCATTTAAGTAGGTTCACAAGTTTTTTTTATATTTATTTTGTTACATTTTAAGAGAATGGTTAACTATGCCTATCTTCTTCCAACCACCCTATCAATAATTTAAATAAAAATATTGAAGTAAGTATTTATTTATTTCTAAAGTCCTATGGTTTTACTATGCACAAATAATTTCACTTGTCTTACGATTCAGTTTGAATTTTTTTTCGAATTTTAAGTCAGATTTGCATTTTATCGACACGAGATAATGGAATTTAAAAAAATTCAGATATCGTAAATATAATACGCAAATATTATATAACTATTGGTATTTCCTAATTTAAATAGCGATAAGTTTTGTAAACATATCAAAGTATTTTTTATTTTGTTATATTATCCAATTCCTATCGTAGTGCACGAGGCTATCATCCACACAATGTGATCTAATTTAAGAATCTGCCAAAAAGATAAAAAAAAAATGTGATACTCAGAATTATAAAAAGAATAAGAAAAAAAGTCACGCGCTTGCTTCAAACTTCGACATTTAAGGGCGGTCTTTTTTTATGATAATCTTTATTTATCAAGTGTGTCGTCCAATAAAAATTGCGTCAGATCGTTTCAAACCCTTGGATCCCATTTCTGATAAGGAAAAAATAAAATATCCCAGTAAAATTAGGGAGGGATTTAGGGTTCAAGAATTCTTATATAAACCCGTCTTTTTGTAGAATCGTCCATACCAAATCTATCCTCATGTGATGTATTCAACGAACGCGTGTTGGGCAACCCCTACTAAGAATAAGCACTTAATTCGACGTTACCGAAGACGGTTAGAAATTTGTTGCAGACGAAAGTCTTTTCTCAATACCAAATTTTTTATCAGAAAGTACCGAAGACGGTCTGTATATAGTTATAGCAAAATAGCTTCTCTAGATCGGAGAGTCGATAGGTACTTAAAAACGTTTGATACTGAACATTTCCGTTGATACTATGGCAGAATCGTGGATGCTTGGAGATTTATTTTTTTCTGCAAATGACTCTGGAATAGCTTCTAACTGTTCCAGTGGAGATGCATGGTTAAGTATTGACAATACTTATTTCAACGTGACTAACAAAACAGAGGTAAGAATCTTTATTAACCCGAATCAAATTATGTTAATATGCATGACTGTCCAATTAACTTATTGTAGTATTTGAGATCCTAAGATACGCAAAAACCACATAAGATTCCCCCACTTAAATAAATAAATAAATAAATACAAAAAAATTTAAATCTAGAATACTGTATAATTTGTATTGGTTTTCCACTGAATTTCTTTCATTTCATGAATGCAAAAAGTGCAAAAAGTTTATGTATTATTTTTCGACGTATGAAAAATGCACAGCTGCCAACCAAATCCGGCAATTTGTTAGCACCACCCCTTTTCCTACACCACTTAATTTTTAGAGTAATTTTCTTCAAATATATTTACGATGAATGAAAAAAGCAAATACTCTAAAAATTAAGAGGTGCAGAAAAAGAGGCGGTACTAACAATTTGCCGGATTAGGTTGGCAGCTCTGAAAATGCATTTTGAATACTTTCGTAGTAGATTTTTTTAGCTAGTTTATATTAAAATTCCCTTCATTATATAAAAATATACCTTTATATAACTATGGCAAGTAAAGATTATTTCAATTTAAACGTTATTTTACTATATTGTTATAAGAAACAGAGCCTATTGAGTACATAACAGTTCCAGTTTTGAAACCATAAAAAACGAATAATAATTTTATGTAAAATTTACTTTTTGCATCATACAACTAAAAAATAGATAATGATTAATGCTATAATTAATATTCATGATATAGAAAAACATTATTGGAAATTCATTTCAATAGATTTTGGATTATATTTTATCCATTATTAAAAAAATAGAAATATATTTTTTTCTTTTTCAGTTTAGCTCATGATGTTTTACGTGAAACAGATTTATTTTTATGCATTTTTGGTTGATAAACACGCAATAATGAAAAGAGACAGTTTTTTAATTATTTCTTTTTCTCTTTTTTATACATATAACACATCAATTTTACTTATCCCTTTAAAAAGTTTTATAAGATAGCTAAATGTGTATATCTAAAGTAGTAATAAAACTAAAATTTACGTTATCTTCTTAGTGTGCAAAATAATTAAGTTATTTTATCGTATCAAATGTACATAAAATGTTTTATATATTTCTATACATAAAAATATAATTATTTGCAAATGCATGAAAACGGAATTTGTTTGACAAGCTTTATTAAATGCATAAAATTATTTAAATAAAAAAATTGATAAATGGTACAACACTGGCTGCCATTATTTTTTTCTAAAATTATCCAAATGTTGAAATTGTGAATTTACCGCGTTATTTTTATTTCGATTCTTTCCACATTTTGTACTACGTTTATATACAATTATTCACCAAAATCTCTTAAGCGCACGTTGCAGATTAGGATGAGCATCATATTTGAAATCACTTTAATTATTAATGTTGATTATATAATACACTCTGTACTTATTCACTAGAAATTTTTTGTGAAATAGTCAAACATTCATGACTTTAACCCTTTGCCGGTTCTATATAATTTCACTTCTCTGATCAGTATTGTCAAATTTAGTGACTTTTTTATTCAATATCCATTACTAAGTTTTAACTGTAACGGTTGCCTAATCACTTCGAAGGTTATTCGTCCATTACATATATCAAATATAACTCCTCGAAATTATTGGTTGTAGTTGAATAAAAGAGCCCCTAAATTTGGCAACACTGTTTAGAGCGCTTTAGAGCGTTAGGGCCGACAATGGGTTATATAGCAAAATAATTGTATTTTTGATGATCTAAAATTAATAAATAATTATATATATATATATATATATATATATATATATATATATATATATATAAACTAATTAATCATAGAATGAGCAATTTAAAAAAAATGTCAAGTGTTGTAGTCAATAACTATTGCTGTTTCCATGTAAATTATTATAAAATTATAGTGAGTCTTTTTAACAGAAAAGTGTAAAGGAAATCAAAATTCATTAAAAATGATAAAAGCATTATCAAACTTAACAACCAGCAAATTTCTGCCGTGATTAACGCAATTTTTGCGGGATCATTACACGATACCCTATTTAAGTTTTTCATTCGTAGACTTGTCAATTGAACAGATTTTTGAATACATTAATTTTTTTTTTTTTTTAATAGTAATAGCCGCTTTATATTTCAGTGAAAATTCTATGATTAAATAAGCGGAAGAAAACTTTAGGTGAATAGTAGTATGAATTTTCCTGGCAGCTTTGCATTCACTTATGTAAAAAACTGTGCTAGATACAACATCTTTGTATGATTATGTAGCACAATATACTTTACAAATACATCCAAAATTTTTTCATAGTTTTAAACAATTTACGGAAACAATAAATTATCTTGTATACAAGTTTGATTTTTCTTTTCATATTTAGACATAAATGTCTTCAAACATACAAAAATAAAATAAAACAAAATAAATAAATAAATAAATAAATAAATAAATAATAATAATAATAATAATAATAATTATTATTATTTCTAGTGTATTTTATTGTTTTTATGCGTGTTTTTTTACTTGAATTTTAAATATCTTTAACAATAACATAATCAATTTTTTTCTTGAAATTATAATTAACGATTACAGCTTATTATGATTTAATATCGTTTAAGTTTTTTTTTTTTTTTTTTTTTGAAACAATATTTAGAAAATTAGTATAAACGCCCATCTGTAAGCAAAAAATTCGAAATCAACATTGATAATATATTACACAATCCTCATGAATTTTATCTTGAAAGACATCATTTGTTACCTAGAATATATTTATTTCTTTTGAATTAAGTACAAATATCATACACATTTTTGTTTCCTGATTCTACAAAATATCCCTTTTCAAGTTTTCTACTCTTTCATTTGAAAAGTATCTTTGTGGATTCTTCCACAATCTTTGTGTGTTTTTTCATTTCTCTCGGGATAAAATGGTCAAGCGGAGGGATTTATTTGAAAGACAGAATTTTTATCTCACATTTTCAAGAAACATTTCTATTCACGTAACTTTTTTTCAGTTCATTCATTGATTTTTTTACTATGTAATGTTGCGAGGGAACACTTGAAATTTTTATAGGTGTTAAATTTTATTATTTAAAACTAGTCTTTAACCTCATTTCTAGAAAAGAAATAACACAGTTTTAATGATGAAGAGTGACTAAGATTTTAACCCTTTAACGCGCAGTGCCCTCGCCACGAGGGCCCAATTACTAACTCCCAATTGCAAAAATTCATCCCGAAAAATGTCAACAAAATTTTATTTTTATAACATCGCGAAAATAAGTCATTTATTTCTTTTCTAATAACTTTTTTCGTAAATTCTAGTAGCTTTTGATATTAAATGGGTGTAATTACTTTAATCCTTAAAGGGTTAACTTTTACGCCTTGAAAGAGCAAAGGTATTTGAAACGAACGTGAATTACTTTTTAATAAAAAGTAAAACTGGAACTATAAAACTGTAAAAGTTTAAATTTACATAGACGACGCGTATAATTTTTGCCACTCTGTATTCTGACACAGACGACAAATCAATCATTGTTACATTTTAATATTTCTTAACTTTAATAATAAGACGATGCACTACATTTGTTACTCTTTGAAACTGCTGCCGAAATCTCCAAAAATTTATCTGCAGCACAAACACGCTGCAAGGAAATTTCTAAATGTATAGAATTTAAATTATTTTAAATTGTTCGTTGCTGTAACTTCGCAATGCAAGTTGCACCTTTTTTCGATTTTATTATTTTCTGAACGAGAGACTTAAACATGTTTGGGATTCTTTGCGTGAAAGGGTCCTACCGAAGGCTCCTAGCCTACATTTACGCTAGTGTAAATTAAATCGAACTACGGAAAAGTTCGAACGGTTAGGTGTATGGGCGCGACCTGTGCTTGAAACCAGCAATTGTGGTCTATCATCTTCGAGAGCAAAATGTCTAGGCCACAGGTGGGACGAGATTACGATTAGATGTTGACATTTGATAAACTATTTGATTGATTAAAAATGAATAAATAAATAAATAAATAGTCTCTAGATAATCTGTAAATGAAGCAAACAAATTCCCTTAAACCTGAATTACTTTTATTACATAAAAAAATTTTTCGCTTTTGTTTCTTCTGTTTCTTTTCTTTCTTTCTTTTTAAATCTTTTTTTTTCCCCTAATGCAACCTCAAAATTATATTTCTTCTTTTAAATGATAAATATTGATTTTATCAAACAAAATACGTTTGAAACGATTTTAAATTATTTTTTGTTACCTCTTTGCAATTCTGAGTTTTTTTTTTTTTTTTTTTTTTTTTTAATAAGAACATTATTATAAAGGAATAAAATATGTCCTCTGTTTATTTCGATTGAGTGGCATTTTACTGCATCCTAAGGATTTCAACTAAAAGTGTTCCAAAGCACATTTCTTTCAACATTTTAACATTGCATTAATGACCAGGGTTCATACTCACGAGACAGGAATAAATCTAACATAAAAGATATGAAATGAATGTTAAATATTAACTGCGAAATTCCTCGATTTCTATTGAATAAGGATAAAAATCCTTAAAATTTTATTGTTTCTGGTAGAGGCTTTGATTTTTTTTTTTTTTTATCAGAAAAATATAAACTTTGAAGACAGTAAAACATGTTTTTATGCAAAAAAATTTTGGTTACTTGTAAGGCATTACCTGATGCTGCATGTATAAGAATAGAATAAATTTACTTTCAGGAAATTTTCATTACATTCCACAAAAAAAAAAAAAAAAAAAAAAAAAATATATATATATATATATATATATATATATATATATATATATATATATATATATTTAAAAGTAAGAATTTTATTTACAAAACTTATTATCTTTTAATTTTTTTTTTTTTTTTTTTTTTTTTTTTTTTTTTTTTCCAGTGTCGAGAAGTCAATAATGTGGCGATGCATTGCCGATGTGATTTTGTATCAACCTTTAAAGAATGTCAACAGTCTATGGGTTATGTCAGCTATACCAAGCACATGTACTGTCTTTATGGACCAGAAGGAGTAACTTCCGTTGTTGCTATGTGTGTAAGTTTCTTTCTTTTTCTTTCTTTCCTTTTTTTTTTAACTATATATATGCATATGCATATATATATATGTATATATATATATGAAAGAGTAAAAAAAAAAAGCCGATTATATAATAGTTATTTGTTATCATTGAATTGTACCAGAAACAAACGTGTAAAAACAATACATTGTGAAATTTTAGATCTCCATAAGTTTGAAAATAAGAACTTTTAATTTTTAAATCTAAAAAACAATTTTAATGTATTTTTTTTTAATTTATTATTAATTAAAAGTTTATTAAATAACTCAAAACTTGTAAATAGTATTAAAAAAATCGCTATGAATGAATTGTGATAAATTGCAAAGAAGATATATTTTCATTATTTTTGGAAGCAATTAGAATTTTTTTCTTTTTGATTAGGTTGGACATAATATAATTATTTTTATTAAAATAAAAAAAAAAAAAAAGTCAGTTTAACATGCATTTATTTTAATATTACTTAAAATATCTATCCATTTATAATATAAAAAAAAAGAGAATGTCATGTTGTTATATGAAATAGATATTATTGAAAACATCTAATATTTTAAAGAAAAAAAACACACACTTTTTTTTTTATGTTTTAAAATTCCATATCTACAAAATTTATCTTTAAATAAAGTGTGGAGTTTTTAATAGATATATTTTTCTTCCACAGGTGGCTTGGCTTTTAGTTTTGTTTGCAGGCCTGGGAGTCACAGCAAACGACTTGTAAGTGCATTTTATGGTTATAATTATTTTTACAAAATTTAGTAGATGGGATATAAATCATTATTATAAATCAATAATCTCCGTTATTAAATTATACATATTTAATGCCAAATTTTTACAATGGAGTTGCCACTTTTATAGTAAATGTGTATATATAATATTAATATAATATGTTAATTTATACCGTGAAACTACATCAATGAAAGAAATATGAAATGAAGAACATCGTCTTTAGAATGTAAATAATTACACGCATGTAAATAATTCGAAACATTTTTAAAAAAAGTAAACGAGAAACATTTTAATAATATTCTCAAATATTGAAAATGAAAAGGAGGTACTATTAACACTGCGTCGCTCAAAATATAATTCCAGTTAGGAGCGATATATTCACATTTATCATAATTTTACGGACGCAGAGTTATACCAATAAAATGTCGATTTTTCGAATGTAATCCAGGAATATTGTGTTAACACTGTACGCAATTCATAAAAATTTAGCTTTATTAAAAAATAAATTATTGTTATTTATGTGTAAATAAGTTGATAAGAAACACTTCTTTTAACTTATAAGCTAATTAAAATAATGATGCAATGTACAATTTACATATCTCCCCTTCACCCCCCCCTCTTTCCAAGGCAAAAAAAATGTAGAGTATGCAATTACAGAGATGCCAATATTTTAATTTATTCCGGAGTGTTTTTAGCTCCGCCTTTATTTCATACCACTTTTTTTCTTAAGAGTAATTTTTCCTTTTTTATCATAACTATACAGCATATTGCAGAGAAATATTAAATAAAGTGGTGCAGATTAAAGGCGGGGCTAAAAAGGCTCCGGAATAAATTAAAATGTTGGAAATTACGCAATTGCGAAAGTGTTTAATATTACAAACCATAAAAATTTCCACACAAATACAAATATGTAACTTCGTTTCCAAAGTGAAAAAAAAAAAAAAGCAACTATTTTTATTTGATATACATACATATATATATATGAATGATTGATTTATATATAGTTGTATAGATATCATTGGAATTAATTTACAATGAGTATTATATAAAAAAAAACTGGTCACATTGGCTTTTGTTGGTTATTGTGGCACATTGTTCATCAGTTTATTTTTCGTTCTCATTCTTATTTTTATCATAATATATATATATATATTCTTTTACCTTTGAAGTTCGAATATAGTAACAATTGAACTAAGAATATTCATGCAAACTCTGAAATAACCAATTATCATGTGCAAATAATCAGAGAGTATGAATTTGTGAGTTATTCAAAGGAATGCCTATTATATATATATAAAGAAAAAAAAACTTTACTAACCTTAAAATATTTCAAAAAATTTGCCGAAAGTGTATTAAAAAAAAAAAAAAAAAAAAAAAAAGACTAAATCCGTTTATTTCATTAAATTCATCTTTGAACTTTAGCTTAAAAGCTTTTGCACATTTCGCATAGCATTTAGAAATATTCTCCACTGAGAAATCCTCATATATTTCTTTTATCATGAAAGATAATCTAGCAAAAAGAGAAACTTGCTTTTATTCTTAAGCTTTTTATTTAAGTAAATTTAGAATTTTTATGCATTTTACAAGTGAGATTTATTTTTTCAGCCTCTGTCCATCTCTGTTCATCATATCCAAAACGCTCAAGATGTCACAGAATGTAGCTGTATCCTTTGTTGAAGATAATTAAAAGTATTCATATTTTATAATATTACATTAAAATTTAGAAATGCAATGTCATTAAAATTGCTTTCTAAAATATTTTTCAAGCACACTAGTGCTAAATTAAACCCAATAACACACTTATTTTTTCACTCAGTGTTTTTGAATTAATTGTAAAATTTCCTTTAAACAGTTATACTTTTCAATAAAAATATGTAAATGTATTAATGTATTAATGTAAAATATTAATTTTATTAAAACATATTTTTTTTTTATATTATTTAATTTATTGTACTATAGTGGTCTAAAACCATACCTACCAACATTCTAAATAATATTTCATAGTCCTATAGTCCCCGCGTTTTTCCCCCCACACCAGTCTTATTTTAGAGTATTTTCTTTTTATTTAATCCTAATTAAATTTGGGAAAAATTATTCTAAAAATAAAGTGGTGTGAAAAAATAAATAAATAAATAAATAAATAAAAATAATAAAGCGGTGCTAATAATACTACGGAATATTAATTAAAATGCTGAAGGTATGAAAAACATACTAGTTTTACTAAAAATTATCTTCGCAATGTAAATGAACAGTTTTGGTTGCAAAAATGATATAATTATAAGGTCAATTTGAAACCATTTAGTTATTTCAGGACACATATAATAACATTTGTCTTAGTTCAAATATAAATCATTCTGAGATGTATGATAGTAAAAATACAGATTTGACGTAGAATACATTCAAATAGCTGCCAACCTAACGCAGAGTTAGTACCCGCCCCGTTTTCCATACCAATTAATTTTTACAGTTATTATCTTTAAAAGTATTTACTATGGAATAACAAGAAAAGTGCTCTAAAAAAAGCCTAGTGTGAAAAAAAGGCATAAATTATCTTTAATAGAAAAAAAAATCTAATAAAAATATGCTTTTAATTGATTATAATTTAGTTGTCAAAGGACTCTATCCTAAAAAAAAAAAAAAAAAAAAAAAAATCCTTAAAACTTTATCGAAATGCAATGAAAAGTCTAAAAAAAAAAAATTCATATTGTTAGATATACGTACTTTCATATGGTTTACATACTTGCCAACCATCTCATTAATAACCGTACAGTTGTTAACGCCCCCTGAAAAAACGCCTCTTTTCTCACACCATTGTATTTTTAGAGTAATTCTCTCCAAATGGTGTTACGATTAAATGAGACTAAAATTACTCTAAAAAATTATTGGTGTGTAAAAAAAAGCGGGTACTAAAAATTGTACGGTTCATAATGAGATGGTTGGCAAGTATGGGTTTACTAAATTGATGACCACGACAAATAGATTGAAAGTCATAGAGTGATAGTCTTAGAAAGAAAATATTTTCTTCCTTTATCGAATGGATTGTTTCTCTATGATTGTGTCAAAATAACACAATTTCTCAAATTAGATATAGATATCCTGCTGAAAATAAATACTTAAATAAAAATTATATTAAATTTTTCTTAATTTAGGGTAAGATTTATTTATTTATTTATTTATTATTTTTTTGAAATCGGTTAAAAATTGTTTATTTTAACTATATAATTTATGTAAATACACAAAAATTTATTTTTTTGATGTGACATATAAAAGAGGAATTATGTTATAGATCGATATGATATTTGAGTCTAGTTTCAAGCGATTGAAAGAAATTACAGTGTCATAAGAAATACTAATTATACCAAATGTGGTCAAACCAGTTTATTATTTTTTAAGATACCTGCTAATGAAATATAAAATAAAGTATTTCTTGCATTGGGAATTATCATTGTACATAATTTACAAAATGGACATTGTTTAAAAAAATCTAATACGCAACAACCAACACGACTTCAATTACCCACTACTACACTTATAGGCTCTCTTCACATGCTCTTTTTTAGATAAAAAACAAAATTTCATTCCCCATCGGGTTGTTTTTACAAGACATACAGATAAAATGCGGGTTTTCGTTTTCGAAAACAATTTGTATTCGAAATAATCCTTTTCTCTAATAGCATCATAATCCTAAACAGTTTAGTCTGTATGTAGGACCTGCCATAAATGCAGAATTCGGCTGTATGATATTTTTTAGTTTGGAAAAATTGTGGTCAAGAAACATCAAATTAATCAAAATTCTTACCAATTTTACTGTAGTAACTGACTGTTATATACAAAAGGACATCTAAAAGGAAGTTAATTTATCGAGTTTGAAGAAAAACGGTAGAACCATTTTTTTTTTTTTTAGTCAGACACTTTTAAGACCAAAAATTGACTTACCTAATCAGGAAATCTATTTGTTTTCCTTTAGCAACCAGCTGTAGTCATTTTCTTTAGAATAGGAAGCTCAAGATGAAGCCTTTTTGTTTTATCAGAAAACCACATACATGATTTGTTAAAGGTTTAGCTCTTTTGTTACTTTTCACTTTGGGAGACAAGAGCTCAGATGCACCCATTCTTCGCTTAAACGGATGTAAAGTAGATGAAAAAAGAGATGAGGGGTTGCATGGCAATCAAGTGAAGTGAATATAAAATAATTAATCTGCGATTGATATTCAACCGCCTTTGTTCAGGCAAAAAAGAAGGGGGCAAGAGTTACGTTTCAATACAGAACACTGACACCAATAATTTTTATCAATAATTTCTCTCATATTCAATCTCAATAAATTATTGCACAAATACGGTAAAAATTGTTGATAAAAAATACTGGTGTATGAGCTCCGTCTTGTGACGGAAACTCTTGCACCCTTAGAATATATACGATGAATTCTCTATAAGAGGATTTCTAAAGCGAAATTGAAAAGAAAACCTTTCGAACCGTTTCGCAGAGGCTGACAATCGGTCCCATTTCTATCTTTCCGTTTTTCACAAAAACTTGGCAAACACATCTGTACACTACATATGTCTTTACTGTAATTTTTTTTGCTCTACCATTCTTCGTTTTAAAGATATCAAAGTTAGAAAAACGTCTCCTTCCATATGCATGTCCCCACACCCTGCATTTTCTGACCAATATCCCAGAAATCTTTTCTTGAAATCACGAGACATCAAAACAGGTAAACCAGAGGAAAACTGGATATAGAAATTTCTGACCGAAATCAATACTTCTATTACGTGTAGTATTCGGGTAATGGACGTATAAAAGGCATTGTGTTACTTGAGCGAAATGCATAAAAAGTAACTCTGCAAGCGCAACACCTGATTATTTGTATGAATCACGTTTTAAAAGAAACTTATTGACTATCCCAAAATGTTTTTGCTATAAATTTTGAAAAATAATCCTTAACCAAACTTTAGGGTGTCACTCTGCTCGCATTTGGGAATGGTTCGCCTGATATCTTTTCTGCAATGGCAGGTATATCACAGGGGAAAAATGAAATGGTTATAGGAGGTCTTATAGGTGAGTAATTTTTAATGCTAATTGACAGTATTTACTTTTAAAGCATATTATAAATAAATCGTATGATTCTAACTGATATTAAGATATTATGATTTGAATCCGATTATAAGAAAACTAAAATTGGTAAGTAAATTAACTTTGCATTATAAGTCTTTTATCAAAAAAGGACATTTTATAAGCAATTTAAGGTAAGATCTTTCACAACATTTGAAAATTTTCCACATTTAGTTTGTAATAAAACTTGATAAATGTGTTACTAATATCTGTTAAATAGGAAAATATTAAAGTGCATTGTTATGATAACTGAAGTTTTGATTGTATAAATGTGTATGACATTAAAAGATTTTACTTAATTAAAGATTATATAATGATTTATTTTCCCACAGTTTGTAATTGCGATTAATAAGTACAAATATTTACGTATTAGAACCGTTTTCTCTAAAAAATTAAGTTCTTATATACAATATTTACTTTTGTCTTAGAACAGTTTTCAACACTTTTAGGTACACATATTGCCCCACGGAAAGAAATGTAATACGACTCAAAAATGCACAATTTGGAGAAAAATCGACTTTTAAAATTGATTTTTTCTGAAATTCTACATTAAACCAAAGTTGCCAACATTTTAATTTATTCCGGAGTATTTTTAACTCCGCCTTTATTTCATACCGCTTTCTTAAGAGAAATTTTTTTTATTATTTTATCGTTGTTATATATTGGACAAAATTATTCTATAAATAAAATGGTGCGAAATGAAAGCTAGGCTAAAAATGTTCTGAAATAAATTAAAATGTTAGCAACTGTGCATTAATCCTTTGCCGGTCCTAACGCTCTAAAACGCTCTGAACAGTGGTGACAAATTTAGGGACTCCTTTATTTAACTGCCACCAATAATTTTGATGAATGGTATTTGATGTACATAATGGACGAATAACCTTCGAAGTGATTAGCAACCATTACAGTTAAAATTTAATGGTGAATATTGAATAAAAATGTCCCTAAATTTGACAACACTGATCAGAGGAGCGAAATTAAATAGGACGGGCAAAGGGTTAAAGTTATGAATGTTTGACTATTTCACAAAACGGTTCTAGTGAATAAGTACAGAGTGTATTATGTAATCAATATTAATAATTAAAGTGATTTCAAATCTGATGCTCATACTAATGTGCAACGTACTCTTAAGACATTTTGGTGAATAACTGTATGTAAACGTAGTACAAAATGTAGAAAGAATCAAAATGAAAATATCGCGAATAACCTTCGAAGTGATTAGGCAACCGTTATAGTTAAAATTTAGTGGTGGATATTGTATAAAAAAGTCCCTAAATTTGGCAACACTGACCAGAGGAGTGAACTTAAAAAGGACCGGCAAAGGGTTAAATCTATCATAAAACTGATACAAATGCCTCTCAGGTGGATAAATTGTGAGATATTGAGGTGACTATTTTCGTGCACGTTGGGGAACTTCATACACATTTTTCAATGAAAAACTAAAAATTATCCTTTCTTCCCTTTATTACTTTTCATGCCGGGATGCGATATTTCACAAATGCACAATGTTTGTTTCTAATTAAAGTTTTTCGCGACCACTTCACTAAAGAGTTACTTACGACACTGTATCCAATTAGGTGCTTAATATGAAGTTTGGTGAAGATATATTTCGCTGTCTGTAACTTTTTATCTACTTGTTTCACTAAAAAATCGGGTGCACTTACATGTAAAGTGCTATATTTCAAAATATATTACCATTTTATCCCCTATCAGTTAACATTAATTCACATTTAAGTTACGTACAGCGCAATCGTGCGAAATTTATTTATTTATTTTTACAAACTTTTCAAAGATTTTATCTTATAGAAAAAACTAAAAATTTGAAAACTTGTTCAAACAGTTCTTTATTTCATTTTATTTATTTTTTATTAAATAATAGGAAATTGGCGCTTAAAATGAATAATTATTTTTTGAGAAAAAGGACGAATTCTACAATAAATGTAAATAAAATGTAAGTTATTTTGCATAACATGATTTTGGCTCATGCAAAAGATTAGGAATTGATATCCTTTTCAGCGTCTAGGTTCTTAAACTTCAAAGATATGTCTAATTACATTTTAAGCATTTTTTTTTTCTTTAAGGGGAATTAAAAATTATTATTTCACAATGTTAAGAATTTTTTATTTTAAACAACCAGTTCTGATTTACAATTTCGCATATTTTAGACAGAAAAACTATATATGTATAATTAAGTTTATATTTACAAGAAAAAATATTATGTGATGATACAATACAAAGAGAAGGCGAAATTCAAAGGCTTCAGAAATACTTAAAACAAGAGATATATTAAATTATATTAATTAAAAAACGAAGTGAATTTACTACATTAAATAAATTAAAGAAACCTTTACTACCTCGTTGTTTGCCGTTAAATCTTTCGATCGGGATCCCGATTCTCATCAGACGGCTTCCCTGTGAGTGATTTGGGTTGTTCTGCTGGTTTCTGCCTTTTCAAAATATGGCGCCACCTTCTATCTGGAGCCACTGCGCTGCTGTCATTACAATTGTTTTCATTGGTGGTTATTTCGATCGACTCGCGGAACATGGCATAGTTGTATTCTTCATAATTAGCTATTTTAGTTCTTAAGAATGTTGGTGTTAGTTTGAAATGTTTACAATCACTAAGGAAATTAACTTTTTGTTCTGACCTAACTAATTTTTTATTTATATTTTTCCATTCATTAAACAGGTGCGCGATCATTTTCAAACTATAAAAACTCTAAAAAGAACATCTCTTCCTCGTTGTTTGCCGAAAGATTTAACGGCAAACAACGAGGTAGTAAAGGTTTCTTTAATTTATTCAAGAGATATATTTTAAGATATCTATAGTGTTGCTAATTTAACTTCTTCATTCGATATCGTATTTCACAAAAGTGTTAAACCAGATTAAAACTACAAATTCGTTTTTTCCCTTTATGATATTTGCATAGATCTACCACTTACATGAAGAAGTCATCTAAATAAGTTTTTTCGATACAAATTTTTCAGTTTAAATGTTTATGGGATTTTATAAACTTATCATAGTTTGCATGGCGTCCTTAGTTGTCGGATTTAAGAATATTTTCAAAAAGTAGCATTTTATAATTTTCAAATATAGCGGTATACGAGGGTGGAAAATAAGATATTTATACGAATTCTAACACTACTTACAAGAAATCTTAATGTTATAGAGATTTTCAAGAATTGGCCTTTTTTTCTGAAACATTTTTATCACGTGTATTCTAAAATGATTTGTGATTCAGCTTTATCGAATTTGTGTTCTTACAGGTGGTGGAATATTTGTAACAACAGTTGTTGCTGGATCCATATTTCTAACTCAGAATTTCGGAATGATGAAGAGACCTTTCCTAAGAGACGTCTTTTTTTATATGACTGCTGCTGGATCAGCATTTTATTTGTATTATTCAAGACGTATCTATATTCATCACGCAATTGGTAAGGTTTCTAGATATTCCACTGACTTCTTTATCTTTACAACTGTAGATAGGTTCAAATACATTTTATTCTTGTTGTGTAATTTTATGAAGATATCATTTTAAGTGCGATATAATAATAATAATAATAATAATAATAATAATAATGCTTAAAAAGTCTTTGAGTCGTAAGAAAGAAAAATAATCTATTTTACTTTTAGTAATTCTTATAAAAAATTATTCAATTTGCACTATAAAATTTAGCTATGTATCAAATTAAAACTTAAAGCTAATTTTAAAAACAACATTTTAACTTATATTATGTATGAATTCACTTTAAAATATTGAAAAAAATCTGATGTGGGCACCACATGACTTCCTTATACACTTTTAGAAATATACATAATGTTAAAAAACATTGTCACTGGACCCGAAACAGTTGGCTAAAAATATTTTTAAAAAATGCATGCATAGGTAAAAAAAAAAAAAAAAATAAATAAATAAAATAAAATTGTGCCTTGAGGGGACTCATGTCAAAGTTGTGTCTTGGGGGGGGGGGGACTCATGTCAAAGTTGTGCCTTGGGGGGACTCATGTCAAAGTTGTACCTTGGGGGGACTAATGCCAAAGTTGTACCTTGGGGGGGACTCATGTCAAAGTTGTGCCTTGGGGGACTCATGTCAAAGTTGTACCTTGGAGGGACTCATGTCAAAGTTATGCCTTGGGGGGACTCATGTCAAAGTTGTGCCTGGGGGGGACTCATGTCAAAGTTGTGCCTTGGGGGGACTCATGTCAAAGTTGTGCCTTTTGGGGACTCATGTCAAAGTTGTACCTTGGGGGGGACTCGTGTCAAAGCTGTGCCTTGGGGGACTAATGTCAAAGTTATGCCTGGGGGGGACTCATGTCAAAGTTGTGCCTTGGGGGGGTGGACTCATGTCATAGTTGTGCCTTGGGGAAGTTTTAAATGTCTAGCTGGTCGGGAAGTTAGTTAAAAATCGATTGCAAGATTTGTACTGGTAACGCTGCCGAAGGCAGCAGGAACCCTACACAGTTGGCTAAAAGTATTAAAAAATGCATTTTCACCGTGTTCTGATCTAGTCTGAAAGTTTCAAATGTCTAGCTAGTCGGGAAGTTAGTTAAATAATTTTTCTGTTGAATCGCATAAACGCTGCTGAAGGCAACAGGTATCGGAAACAGTTGGCTAAAAATATTTGAAAAATGCATTGTCAACGTGTTCTGAGCCTTTCTGAAAGTTTCAAATGTCTAGCTTGTCGGGAAGTCAGTTAAATTGCAAGATTTGTCTAAACCGTTTCTGAGTTATTACCGTTTTTTGATACATTATGGCCAAAACCTATGTATTTTTGTCATTATGAACCTAATTTTCCTAAATATCTCCAAAACCGAAAATCATAGAAAGTCCAAAAAGGGAGGTGCACATCTAGATGTTATAACAAACCTATGTACCAATTCGCAACTTTCTACGCCCAACCGTTTTTGAGTTATGCGACATACCCACACACACACAGACACACACACATACAGACGTCACGAAAAATCGTGTAAAAACCCTTATATCTCTAAAACGAGAGCTTGTGTTAAGACGACACTTGCAGGTGTGCAACTAGACATCATGACAGTCACACGTATAAATTGGCAACATCCAGCGATCATTCGTTTTCGAGCAATGTGAAATACAAAATCCATTTCGCAAATCGGGATTACTATACTTCCTTATACTTTGTATAAGGAAGTAAAAAGGGTTATTTATTAAAAAAAAAAAAAAAAAAAAAAAAAAAAAAAAATGACTTGACATTTATGAGCAATACAAATTTCAATTTTATAATACGTTAAAAAAAAAAAATGAAGAACAAAACAATCAATGTTTGTTTGATAAATATATAGGGTGATTAGGGGAAGATGAGCATAATTAACAATTTTCATAAAATGACAAAACAATAAAATAAAATAAATAAAAAAACTATGCCTGAGCCTGTTGCTCACATAAGAACATGTACCTATATTTAGAATGGTATGAAAGATATTTAACGTATGCACTAACAAACAAAAATATATACTTATGAAGTTGTATAAAGTGTCCGTCTCATTAAAACTACGAAAAGACGAGTATGATGTGTGGTGAAGATGAGCATTCACATATCACTCACATAAATCTCAAGTAAAGAACTGTGAAGTCACAGTGTTTGCTATCTGGCATTTTTTACCTCATGAATGGGTTTCTGAAGCTTCAAAGACAAAAGTGAAAGTGATATTAATGCCATATAACGAGGTACGATAGACGAACAGTGATGCGTACTATAGTTTATTCAACGAAAGAAGAGAACGAAACTAAATAAAAGGGTTGCACAAAAATAGCCAAGAAGGTTCACTTTCAGCCGAAATCCCCAATTTGGATAATTTAATTTTTTATCAAGCAAATACAGATTTGTATACAGTACCAGATATTTTTTAATTTAAGAGTGCGAGATGTTTTGCTGGTATACCGAAGGTGCTGGGTGGTGGTGGTGGGGGGGTTATTTTTCATCAATATATAATGATTTAATTAATTACGAAAATCGGATAAACTATTTAAGTTACAAATTGAGATACTCAAAAACTAATTCAATAATATTCATTTTTTATTTTATGTTATTATTATTTTACTATTTATATATAGAGCAATTTTCAGATATTATGGAAAAATATTAATATCATAAATTTAGAACACCTCAGAAAATTTAGAGAACCTCAGAAATCACTTTCAGAAGATGCAGCTGAAGAATTTGAGTGAAGCTCAATTACCATGGAATCGACGATATTATCTATCGTATTATCCAGATCCCACATTTTCTTTTCTACTTCATTTATTACATGCTGGATGCACCTTTTCCATTTTTCACCGCCGATTTTTTTTATGCTTTGCATGCACAAATCTTTTACATGGGAAATTTTAAATGTCTTGTTTTCTTTCGCAACGAATTTCTTCATTTGTGCCCAAATTAGTTCTATGGGATTGAGCTCGCAGTGATAGGGGGGTAGTCGCAAGACAATTTTATTTTGCGCTTTTGCCAATTCATCTACAATATATTTGTCATAATTGCTTTTATTTCGTTTCACTAATTGCAATAATTCAGCTTTTAACATTCCGTCCTCAAATTTAATATTTTTTGTTAAAAGCCAATCGACAATTTTCTGTTTCTTCCACGAAGTATTAGGTATTTTTTCGGCTTTCCTAGAATGGTAAGGAGCATTGTCCATTACGATTACACAGTTATTTCCGAGTAGAGGTAAAATATTGGCAAAACACTTTTCAAATTTTTCAGAATTCATATCCTCATGATAATCTTTATTTTTATTGGATTCAAATATGTCAAGTCCTTCATCCACAAAGCCACATTCGCTGCCAATATGAGTAATTATAATCCGTTTACCTTTCCCCGATGGAGATGTTAGTCCGGAAGAAAGACCAGATAAAAATGCTTGCTTAGAAGATTGTATTGCAGTGTCTTTCCAAACTTTATTAACTGTGTGTCCTGCATTTAACCATGTTTCGTCATTATAATATATTTTGCGGCCTTCTTCCCTGAAAGTTTTTATTTGTCTTAAATAATTTCTTCTCCACACAATTATTTCGTGTTTATCAATGAGAGTACTTTTTCGTGATCTTCGTGCATATGTAAAATTTAATTCTTTTAGAAGATGATAAAAGGTTGCTCTTTTAAAGGTTGGTAAGTCAGGGTCATCATTTACAACTTTCAAAACTTTATAGTCGGTAGCTCATTTAAAAAAAAAAAAAAGTGTACTTTCCTCCTAATAGCGTTCCTCTCAAAATCATCTACATCTTCTGAAATACGTTTACGTACTTTTGTCTTCTTCGGAAAATTTAAAGCACCGCACTTTTTATATTCTTAAATCACTCGGGAAACAGAAGCTTTACATACCCCAGTTATACGAGCAGCTTCATTTCCTACATCAGAAATCGAAAGTTCAGGATTTGATTCAAGTGCATTTTTATAAACGTTTAAAATCATATCCTTTTCACCCTTACTTAAAGTTTTTTTTTTAATTCTCTTCTTCACTGGACTCAAAGAACTTTTCTCACTCTCCATTATGGTAAAATACGAAATCACACGAAAAAAATATCAAATTTAATAATCAGACAATAGCACGAGCAAAACAGTGCAAATAAACAAAAAAAAAAAAAAAAAAAAAAAAAAAAAGAAATTCACACTTTCTGTTTGGCACTCCTGGCAGAATGCCAGGTTTTTCACCGCAGCCAAACCGCACGTGCGTTTATTTAGTTTCGTTCTCTCGATAGAATGAATGGACTATAGATCGACCTTTTTGCTAGTCAGGTATATGTGATTGGGTTTCTGCAGTTTTCAGAGTCGATTTGGCAGTCACCTTCATAGTGTTTCCAGATCTGGCGGGTTTTTTATTAAATCATAACCAATAGTTTTTAATTGTAACGTCTGCCTAGTTACATCGAAGATTGGTAGTCTATTATGTATATCAAATATCACTTCTCAAAATTATTGGTGATTATTGAATAAAAAATACGACAGATCTGGCAACACTGGTCATTTGTGAGCATACCCTCCAACATCCTAATTAATATTCCGTAGTATTGTTAGTCCCGCCTTTTTTCTCCCACCAATAATTTTTTAGAGTAATATTCTCCAAATGCAATTGCGATTAAATAAGAAGAAAACTACTCTAAAAATATGCTGGTGTGAAAAAGAAGGCGGCGCTAAGAATACTACAGAATATTAATTAGTATGTTGGAGGGTATGCTTGTGAGGGCATTTAGAATAAGGGTGTTTCTTCCGTTACAGCTGTATGAACAATAGGAAAAATACTACATGCCTAGAAACTACTACTTGCATTGGTGATTCTTGCAGCTTTATTTCAAGCACATCAAAATCCATCAGAAGGGCAAATGGAAAATTTTTCTCGTGGTTTATTTCTCAGCAAGATCCTAGAATTCCGTAGTAATGAAACTTTAAGGGTTGAAAAAATGAATGATTCAACGGCTGCAAGAATTGTGTGGCGTGGATAGGGAGAACGATAATCACAGTATCATTTGCCATGGCAAAGTCCAGAGCTACCATTCCAAATGTGGGAGTTTTGATCATTAACAAAAAAAGAACTTTAAAAGACTTCTTATGCTATGCTATACAAAATGTGTTTTAGCAATTAAAAATTTCGCTATTGACATAACTGCTATCCGGCGTGTAGACAGCGGAACTGAAGGAAGTTGCCTTGCCAAGCAGGCTGTTGACGCTTCCTTTTAAAAAATATGACTGAGATTATAAAATGACCATCTGTAGTCGTATAAATTATCAATATAGATTTTTCACATGAAATTATTTATAAAATAGATTACATACTGTCTCTTTTCCGTTTGTTTACAGCTTATTTTAATATAATAATTTATATATGTATAAGCGTTTAGCTTAAAAATCTTAAAATTCTGTCTAATGAATGTTAAATGTTTTTTCAGGTTTTGTCTTATTATATGTTTTGTACATTGTGGTCGTGGTTTTAAGTCGATACATTCATCAAAAGCACCTGCAAAAGTCTGATAAAGCAGCAGGTAAATATCTATCTATTTTTATATTTAAAATATATTTTACAATTCTGTTGATTTTATTTAGGTACTTAAAAATAATTTTTTTTAAAATACTCTTATTTTTTACTCACACACGTTACATATCTTTTACACGATTTTTTTTTTAAACAACGAAATGCTGAAGATTACAAATCAAGTTAAAATTATGTAATTTTTTCGTATGCAAATTTTATAATAAATCAATTTATCGGATTTTTAAGACACGCTGTTAATCGTAAAATGTTTTGCCATGCATTAGCTGATTTTCAGATATATAAACGCATAGTTGCCAACATTTTAATTTATTCCGGAGCATTTTTAGCCACGACTTTATTTCGCATCACTTTATTTATAGAATAATTCTCTCCAATATATAACTACGATAAAAGAAAAAAAAAAAAAAAAAAAAAGAAATACGCTTAAAAAAAAAAAAAAAAGTGGTACGAAATAAAGGCAGGGCTAAAAATACACCGGGATAAATTAAAATATTGACAACTATGCTAAAGAATTGTCATATTTGCGCTTTTATACATTTTTAAATAAAAATCTTGTCTAGCTATAATACAAAAATGTCTATAAAGACAATGCATTAAAAATATTTTTAAATATTTTTATTTCCACATATTTTATAGTTTTGTTTCTGATTAAAGAATATGGTTAAAGTATTTTTTAAAAATAGCTTTTAATAATGGAGGATGTGAAATAAAAATTATAAGTTAAAATATTTTATCATTTTATTTATTGTATAAATAGATGGCGTTTTTAAATCGGATCATTTAAGTTATTTAAACGAGATAAAACATAATGGAGAGCTAAATTATGGCGATATGAAAAAATAAATAAATAAATAAATAAAATAAAGATAAAAGTAAGGTTTATAAAATAAATACTTTTTTTTTTTTTTTTTTTGTAAACGTACATTAATCTTTTTTCTTTTTCTTTTTCTTCTTCTTCTTCTTCTTCTTTTTTTTTTTTTTTTTTTTGAGGTTTTAGAATTAATATGAATTTATGTATCTTATCAAAATAATTTCATTCATTACTTACGATTTATCGGGTTCGCGGTAGCCCAGTCGGTAGAGCGCCGGGCTCGTAATCGAAAGATTGTGAGCTCGGTACTCGAGCCGGCCAAAGACCGTCGTGTACAATATTGGTGGCTGGTGCACGTAAAATCTGTCGTGGCCGCAATGTCCTCCACGTTCCCCTCTAGGGTTACCGAAGCGAGGGAACCATCCTCTCCGTGTAGGATCAAAATTGTGATGGCATGTCTCTGGACTACCTCTAGGGGTGAGTCCCAGCCCGTCGTTAATTGCCAATTGCGCAGCACTAGTGCGACGTAAAACCCAATCAATCAACTAACTTAAGATTTATCAGAAACGTTTGAGCAGTTTTAGGAACTGAAATTTTTACCTGCTAGTGATATTTCATCTTCTGGAATTGCGTATCTAATTTTAAAGCAATTAATATAAATCCTCGATTAAACCAAGTAAACTCTAAATGTTAAATAAGTGGTGGGAAAATGCACATATAAATGTAGTTTAGGAATAATATAAATATGGAGATAATGGAAATTTGTATCGTAAAAAAAAAGTTTAGTTGCTAATATATACTCTCTATAACAAAAAAAGTGACGCACCAAGAAGGAGTAATGCAAACTGGACACAAATTGACATACATACAGGTTTTGATGGAATCAAGCACCACTTCATCATTATCGTCGATCCTACGTGCAACTGGTACTTCAGTGACTGCAAATGCCCTTAATAGGCGGCTCAGTGGGGTTGAGCTAAGTCCCCGGATCTCTCTTCCACTGAGGACGTTTGGAGCATCATAAAAAGTGTCCTACAACCAGCTCGGGATTTTACCAATCTAACGCAAGAATTGGACAGAATTTGGCACGATACTTCACAGGAGCAGATCTGCCAACTCTATCAATTAATACCAAGCTGAATAACTGCGTACACAAGGGCCAGAAATGGACCAACGCGTTATTGACTTGTTTACTTTGTGAGGCCCTTTCTCATGATTGAATCATTCAAATTTTCAGAAACTGTAATCAATTGTTTTTCTCCACATGTACATCACATCTACCGATTTTTGTCCCATTCGGACCACTCATTCCACCCCATCTACCAATTTTTGTCCCCACTTCTTCTTGGTGCGTCGTTTTTTTTTTTTTTTTTTTTTGTTATAGAGTGTATTTCAGACATTTGTTTACAGAGTTTATATGGACCCGCTTTTTTTTCAAGTACCAGTATTTCCGAACAATCAAATCCCTTTAAAATTTACAGAGGTTTTTTTTTTTTTTTTGTTATAACAAAAACTTTTGTACAAAATTAGTGGTAGGGAAATGCATGATCCGTACAAACCCTGTTTTTAGTTAACTGAACATTCTTTTAATGTATGTCGGAGATGAATATTTGGCATTCGAGCAAATGTTACAAATAAATAAATAAATAAATAAACTGTTTGGAATTAGCGAGATGACGTACAGTATAAAGGATCAACAACTAGTACATTTTCTTACTATATGATTTATTTAATGTCTAGGCCTCTATTTTTCCAACTCATACCCCATTGGTTTCATTCAATTGCAATGTATTTACTTCGGTTGTGATAATCGAATATTTGGTTACTTCTTAAAATGAAAAGATGAAGCATACATTTTATGTATGCTACATTTGCAATATTGAAGCTTACATGTTATGTATGCTACAATATTTTACGTGCTACCAGTTTATACTTTTATTCTGACTATTGTATATGCTATATTAAAATTCAGAAATGTCAAATAATGTTTTTTTAATTTTTTTTTTTAAATTGTAGAGGGTAATTTTCCTAAAATAGTTTTAAAGCCTTTATGATATCAATACAAATTAACCTTTTTAACGCGCATTTTCATCAATGCGTTAAACGTTTAATGAAAATACAGCGTATTATTCTTTTACCTTAAATTTGGATTAGACATAGGAATAATATAATAATAATAATAATAAGAAGAAGAAGAAGAACTTATCTTTAAGATTTGGCATATTAAAATAAATATTATTCTGTGTAAAACAAAGAAAAAATATCCTTCTGAGATACGTTTAAAACTAAAGATGATACAATAAATATTAAAATTAAAAAAATATATAAGTATTTAAAAAAAAAAAAGATAAAATTAGAATCTATCTCCAAACCATCGATACTTGATAATTTTCTCATTTAATAACTAAAACAGAATTGTAAAATTATATCTTTTTTAGTTTAAGATTAGAAATTTTTCACTTCAAATATGCAACCTCATGTATTTGATGCCTATTATTTTTATTTTTATTTTTATTTTTATTTTTCTTTCCTTCTTTTCTTTATTTATTTTTAAGCTCTTCGGAGTTCAAAGTGGAAAAACACATTTCTCTACTTGTATTAATTACTGAATAAAAATTTTTTTGTAACCACTACACATTTATTTTTTTTCTTTCTGAACTTTACATAAGACAATCAGTTATTGTTTTATATTTTTCTCAATTTAAACGTTAAATTAAAAAAAAAAATTACTTTATTTTCAAAATAATCTAAGAAAAGTAACAGATCTTTCTTCTTTAAAGAAGACTATGCAAATATATTTAATAAATGCATAACAACCGAATTAAATTCTTAGTATTTTAAAATTATGAAGAGATTCAATTATTAATGTTATTTAAGAATCCAGAAAATATTTCTGTATAAATTTCAATGCTATTGAATTACTTTATAGACATCTATCAATAAGACTTGCTAATATGTAACGCATTTTTAGATGAAAAATAATAATTGTGAGTAATAACTCTGTACATTTAGTGATCCGTCTTTATTTCAGTACATACACATATTTCATTTAAAAAAGTTATGCAATAATCAACCACTTGGCAAACTTGTATTTTTCTTTTTGTTTCCAACACATCAATATTTTATCAAAATAAACTTTATGTAATTGAAATTTTATTATGTGAATTAAAAAGATTTTGAAACATGATTCGTTAATTCTTATTACATTAGTATATATGTTTTAAAATTTCGTAGAAGAGACTACTTCTCAACCTACGAAGGATACTTTACTATTTTTCTTTCCCTGATAAGCATTATCTTACAGATTAAATGAACCCTTCATTCAAAATAATCATATGTAGCAGCTCCCTTGGGCGAGCCACGTGTGCTTGTCTTTGGAGCTTCAAGTATCAAGACTATATTATAAGTCGGAAACATTCATCAAAGTGTAACAGGTAACAGCCTGAAATAACTCATATTATCATTTTATAATTATACATTATTATTTAAATGTTATTACGTTTTTGTAGTGATGGTTATTTTGTATCATTTCTGTCTTAGAAGCAGCAGCTGCCGAACAAGGTGTAAAAATCAAAGGCACAAGAGCAGCCGATTATGATAATCCTGAAGCTTACGGAGTAGTTTTAACAGGTAAATATGTTTCACACAAAAAGTTAAAAAAAGTATTGGTGCTTCATCTTATTTCTAAAGTAAAAACCGATGGCAAGATAGTTCATGCTAACTATAAGTAAAAACTCTGAATGAACACCATAGTTTAAAAATCGCCCAATAATTGTTTGGGGTTGAAATAAAACCACAACCTTTCGTCAGGCGAACAAAATAGGCGCGAATGCTTGTTTGCTGCACTCGTTCAAACTTTATTCGCCTGACTTACTAATTTCAACATCAGTCTGCCGGTGCGTTTTTTCCTATAGTCCAAGCTAATAGCATTATTTAAGTAGTTAAACATTTATTTAAAAATATGTTAAATCACATTATTTCTGGCCATATTAATCATATTATAACATTCATTGCTATTAGTTATGAAAAGAAAATTAAAGTGAGAAAACTATTAACATTCTGACAGTGGGTGTTTAACTCAGCTGATGTTTAATCAGAAAATAGTGTAATTCTTTGGCATATTTGTACTTACATTGTAAATGAAAGTAGATCGTAATATGTATTTGTAAAGATCTTAAATATCTAAGTGAATTATACTATTCTTTTAGCAACCTAAAATACGTCAGGCAGTCAAAAAGTAGCAATTATTTCTAAAAACTTTTGACAAAAGGCTATTTTTATGAAACTTTTCGGAAATATCTTAGGCAGTTATCTGCACTGCATAGCATTGCATAACGTAGCGATTTTGACGTGGCAGCTGTTTATTTGTTAATCAGTTGTGATGTCTGAACTAGAGCCTCTTAAATGAATTATATAGGCCGGCGCATCGCCGCCATTTTGTTGCCTCGGAAGGGAATAGCATTCCCGCTTGGCATTCTTATCGCTTCACTGGCGATTTAAAAATATCTTGATCTGAAGCTACGATCAGTCAAGAGCAATACGCAAAACGTATTCCGTTTCTGTTTCCATTGAAAATAATAACTTTTGCAATATATATATATATATATATATATGTATATATATATATAAATATAAAGAGCTTACCGATTAAAAGTGAAAAGATTTTTTCTTTTTCAATTTATTATTTCTGTTATTTCTAGATATTCATTTGGAATTATAGATATTCATTTAGAACAAAAAATAAATAAATAAATAAATAAATAAATAAATAAAAATAAAAAATAAAATAAAGATAAAATAAAAATAAAAATAAAAATAAAGAATGAATGTATTTTTTAAATTTTTCTGAAAAATAAACATAAATTGTAATATGAAATAAATATATTAATAAATAAATAAATAAACAAAAAATTTGTTTCCTTTTGGGGGTAAACAAGATAAATGTGAACATTTTCTGTCCTTTTCATGAGTGATTAGAACAGCTTATCGCTGAACAATTTCCCATATTGCAGTTCACTGAACTAAAATTAGGAAAAATAATAAAAGAAGTAACTCTAAAGTAACACAAAACGTTTGAAGTAATGGCTGCCGTTTGTTTATCTATGAAAAGCTCTGGGTACATGTGGCAGCACTAAGTGAACAAAATGCCTGATGCGCCAGCTCATATATATATAGGAGGCTTAGTATGAATAGCTGTTGGTGGCATCCTAATTTGAAATTAGCATAATGGTTCGATATTTGTGGGCAGAAATGTGTAACTGCAATGAAATTTATCGGAATTTGCACAAAGTGTAAGTATTATTGTTCTAAGTTAACGCAAAATGGTGTGGTGATTGAAGCATGTTCGAGAATGAACGTACAGAAATTGACGACGTTTGTTGTAAAGTAGACTGCAATATAGTCTGAGATTGCTGAAATGCGTGTATTTTTACAAACAGATTCGTAAAATAAGAGAGATCGAAAATTAATTGGACATTTCTCATACAAATGTGCAAAATATTTCTGCCGAGAAGTTTAAGTTATAGATAGAATAAAGCAAAGATAGGAAAACAGAAGTATCACATTACTTATAAATTGAATACTTTAAAAATATATTTTCATTTGTATTATTTTACCCTCCTTTCAGCTTTTTTCAAATATAATTGGGAAGAAGATAGAAGACGAAACACATTACACCACTACTGTTATGACAATGAAGTTTTTGCCATTTCCTTACCCGGTTCCTCTGAAGCACCACCACCAAGTAAGTAAAGTTTTTAAGAATTTTCGTTAATTATAAAATTGAATGAAATTTAACACCATGATACACACACATTATATATATATATACACACACACACACTCATACATATATATGTATATGTATGTGTGTGCTCGTCGGTGTGTCTTTGGTTTCTCGGAAATGGCTCTAACGATATTGACAAATGTTTGGGTTTACGGTTTTGTGGGATAAAAAACTGATCTGAGATATTCTAATGTTTGGAAATATTCGAGGTCGTTGGTAATCCGGGCTCGTGTCCGAAGAAAAACCTGGATTTCCATTTCCAGATCGGTGACGATTAATTTTTAATTTTTTGTAAGTAAATTACAATAATGAATTTTTAATTTATGAAAATTGAGTTTAAATTAAAACGCTAGATAATAATAGAAATATCGCTTTGATTTCTTCGAGACTTGTATTTACGCATGGAGAAAATTTTTTGAAGAAGGCGATATACTTTTTTTAACCGATTCGATAATTAGATTTTTAAAATTATTTAAAACTTGGCACTATTTTTCTTGTGTTGCCAACTTAAGATAAAAGTTTTGCATCCATCAATCGAAATATATCTATATGTAATTACATATAATTACTTTTCATCGTTTTAAGTTACGTGATTTGATGTAATTTATATAAAATCACTATGTTAATTGTTGTTGATTAAGAAATTCATATTTTTCAATTGGAATTTCTTTTCTTTATATCGTGATATAATTTGCTAAATTTACGCTATTCTTTGTTATTAGAAGATTTAAGTAGAGAAAAAAAAGCGTACACATAAACTTTTTTTGTTATACATAATCTACAGAAATTAAGTGGTATTTCATTTCAGGTTACGAAGAAACTGAACTTAAAACTATTCAACGAAGTGGAAGTACCGCTGGTGACTGCACACCTGGTTGCAACTACTACAAAGATCCAAAAACCGAGGAAAAAATTCGCCCTCCCGAACCCGTCAATCAGTGGCTTGATTTCCTCGAGAAAGTGTGTCCGATTAATATTCAGGAATGGTCAAAACAAACTTACATGGAAAGATGTCTTGATATATTGAAGGTAAATAATAATAATAATAAAAAAAAAAAACTAAACAATCATTTGTAACCGCATTTGAATAATATGGGGAAAAAAATCATTATTAATATTTTTTTCAAGAAAGATCTTATTTTCATGTTAATTTTCAATAACTTTTTTTTGTTGCTTAAAATAATATTATCTGATGGGCGTATTTTCGAAAATTTCAACTACTACCACTATATTCGAAAAGTAATAAAGTATATTATTCAATATACCGCAGAAAGATATATTGCTGCTATAGCGCTGTAATCGTTGCCAATTTTTTTTTCACCTTATGAAAGATCATGCATTATTACTTTAAACCAAAACAATTGTTGCGGGTTTTTTCAGTTTTGGTTGTTTCTTTTACAAATTCCTTACAAATATCTCTATTTCAGATTCAATTGAAAGTCTATTTTCTACCATTCCGGGCATATTTTATTGCCGAAAATGTTATCTGCACAAATATATCCGCAAAAATATAACTGCATTTCATGAAATGGTTTTCTTTTCTTACCGAACAAACTTAAAAAAAAAAAAAAAAAAAAAAAAAAGCTTATAGCTTTGTTTTAATAGTAGCTTTGTTTTAATACTACTTTAAAAATGAAATTTTAGATAGCGATTAACACATTTGTAATGACTGAATGGTAAAAAATTATTTTTATTCCATTAAACACGATCTTAAAATTATTCCGAAGTATGGAAGTACAAAATTAGGGGGAGTGTTTTGAGAAATCTGAAGTTAGAAATTAAAAGTAATATATATATATATTATATGAGATGGTTTGTAATATATGAGATGGTTTATAGTATATAATCTCATATATTATATGAGATGGTTTAAAAAAGCATTAACATAATAATATTTTTAATAATCTTAGTTATTGTTCTTTTGTTACTTAATTTGAGCATTATTTTATTGTGTACACATTTATTAAACATTTAAAACTCTATGAAATGTATCCGTATATTGATGCATAAACATTCTTTTAGGGACCCGTTCTTTTTGTTCTCTTGATTACTACCCCAGTTGTTGACTACAAAAGTCCTCGAGATAATTGGTGTCGCATTCTAAATTGCATGCATTTGATTACAGGACCCCTCTTCATTACAGTTATTGCTGGAGGTATGTTTTCACGCTTTACTGATTTTCAATCTCTCTCTCTCTCTCTTTTTTTTTTTTTTTAAATATAATATTAACTATTTTGCATTACGTTTCATTATGCTTGTACAAAATCAGATTCTTGAAGTAAATGGCTTTGAAAAATAACTATATGATTGAATACCGATATAAAATGTCTATACTTTGTTTAAAGACAATTTGTTTTTACTTAATTTATAGTGATATATTATAAACTTGTCTGTAGGCTAACTGATTGTTCGTTCAAACCAACTGAAATCAAGCGATGTTTGTAATTGAAGTTAGTGGGGATATTTTTCTCCTTTTTAAACCACAAAGCGTAGTCAGTGCATAAATAGAAGCAAAACTAGGAAACAAACAGTTCTCCCGTTTTCTTCCTCTGTGAACGTATAATTTGTTTAAAATATTCGTTATCAAATCCTTTATTGAATTTAATAAAATTTTGATACAAGATGTAATTTGTATATTAATTTTTTTTTCTCTATTTTTTTCCTTAAAAATCCGTGTTCAAAGAAAGGAAATAAATTAAATAACTTTAGAAAGAAAATTAAATGAAAGATGGTACTGATAATGCATCATTATCTTAAACAACGATACACATTCTCCAAAATGGTAAATTACACCCCTCTTTTTCTTCTTTTCTTCATTTTTCTTCTGCTTCCAAAATAAAAATGAACTTTAATATAATTATTAATTTGTAAACTGTTACTATAGTTTGAATATTAAAAAAATATCGATAAATAATTTTATAACAAAAAACTCATCCAAATTCTATGTTATTATGTTTATTTTTAAAAAGTAATTCTTGTATAAAAATGATGGGAAAATTGTAATTAAGAAAAAGAGTTAGAATTTAATTTTTGAAAGCATGTAATCTTCACCTATCTATAACGCATCCTCAACACAGTCTCTTTCCCAAAACCGTATAAATTTTTCCTTTATTCAAAAATGTACTTTTTCGAAAGATTAAATTAATATCAGTTTATAAATTATTCCTGAAGTCCAAGCAATATACAATTTTTCTAATTATTTTATAACAAATATTTAATAACCAAATTTTATGTTTTATATTCATATGATCATTTGGTAAAAAGAATATGTCTAAAAAATACCCCCCCCCCCTCAATCGAAAGAAGAAAAAAGAAATTCTTAACTTTTGGAAGCTAGTGTAATTAGTTGAAAATGTCTAGGCTAATTCTTCCTAGTTATGCCAGTCTTTGTTATCATTGTGAATTTGATACATTTTCCGCAAAATGATGAGATTTCCATGGCTTTCAGAATGTCCTCACATTCCGGATCCTCCTTATCTCGTCATGCTTTTTGATGGAGTATTTGTAAATTCAAGTCTGCGGAAAGCAGTGAAGATGAGAACACTGATATTGCTTAGGGTTTTATTACATGCTATACACGCGAAGGCATGCGTTATTTTGCTTTATTTGAAATATACAATATTTGCCTCTTCATTTTCGAATGCATGGACATGTGTTTTAATGAGTATAATTTAAGTATTGTGAGAAATTAAACATATATATTAAAAGTAATAAACTTTCCTTCTGTTCGTTTTCTCATGGATTTTATATTATACTATCTACAATACGATATAGAAGAAAAAGATAAATAAATAATAATAAAAGAAATAAATAAATAAAAAAGAAAAATAAAAATAATTGTGATTGATACAACCACATACTTGCCAATATCCTAATTATGATCCGGAAGATTTTTTAGTATACACCCCTTTTTCCACACCAGTATACATTTTGAATGTTTTTCATCTTATTTAATCGTATTTAAATTTGGAGAAAATTACTCTAAAAATATACTGGTGTGGAAAAAAGGGGTGTGTACTAAAAATCTTCCGGATTATAATTAGGATGTTGGCAAGTATGCGAACCATAACATCATCATTCCTACTCGACTTACAGTCGGCTGCAAAATTATTCGAGCACTAGCAATAATCCTTGCCAAAAAAAGTACACTTAATACAGCTTTGTTAAATAAATCCTTGTCGAGTCATGTTCTTAATCAGTCTAAGAACATGATTCGACAAGGATTTACTTAGCAAAACAGTCTTGAGTGTACTTTTTAAATATAGGAATTATTGGCTAGTGCTCGAATAATTTTGCAGCCGACTGTATACTACAAAAGGCATCTTAAGCTTATACTTTTAAAATTTAATTATATAATCTAACCGTGTAACTATTACTATTATGTAACAATTATTACCTTTTATTAGGGCTAAAAATTTTCTTATATTACACAGTAAGTAGTTATGTACTAGTATTTAATTGATGTTAATCCCCCTCCTTTTTTTTTACCCAATATTTGAAATTTTTAAGAAATTTCTTTTTGGGCATACTACGTTATGTTGTAGGATTTAAGGCCGGTTTTTTACACTTGGTACTTATAGACCTAGGTGGTATGAGCTTCGTGTGTGTCTTTTTAAGCAGTCCCATTCCGCATTCGCGCGAATTTCATAGAAAATCAAAGATACTTCCAAACGGCTAGGACAACGAGTGTCTTTTGGGTTCGAACCCGGCACCTGCCGGAGGAATGCGTTTTTGGATCAGGCACTCTCGGTCACTGGTGAGACTTTCGGACATAATAAAATAATCTTCTAATTATTTTGTTTCTAAATCGTTTTAAAAGCAACAATTATTATTCAAGATCATTTCTGGTCTTTAATATTGGGAATTTTTAACTATTTGATTTGTTAAAACGTGCAACAAAGATAAAGCAGGTGGCAGACTCAGAAATAGACACCAATTTTGTGTCGTACCTAATAAGAGCTATAAAATAAGATATACTAGCTAATGATTATTTTCTGTTTTTCAGTTTAACATAGTTATACCAACACTGCTTTCAGCCTTTAAAAAATAATAATAATAATAATAATAATAATAAAATAAATAAATAAATAAATAAAAATAAAATTTTGTTACGTTATACTAAATTATTTCGTCTTTCCAAATTAAAAGATAATGAAAAGAAATAAATTTAATTTACAATAAATATTTTGAATAAAAATTCAATTATTATTAATATACTATGTAAAATTCTTGAACTGTATTTAAAAATCAATAATTAAGTAATTTGTATGAGATTTTAATGTACTATTATAATATTTTCCATATCTATATATTGCTGTATTATCTATGTTTGTGTGTGTACAGATACTTTAGGTTAAATCTGATGTACTGTTAAAGAAAGAGGAAAAAGAAAAAGAGAATTTTAGTTAAAAATATTGAAAGTTAGAATATTAAAAAAGCAGCGTAGCATTTGCTAATTTAATTATTTATGCGAGGATGTGAAACTTTCTTTAATAATAATAATAATACTAAAAAGTTCTTATAAAAGAGCAGTTTTTCAATTTCAGTGCAAGAAATTATCAAATACTCAATTCTCATTTTTCTCCCCCTTGTCCGAAAACAATGCATTAATGCTGCCATCTATTGGAAAAAGCATGAAGCTTTATAACAACATGAAAAAAACGTTTTTACCTTACCTTTAAGCGATTAGTAAAAAGCATACGATTAACTGATTAAGAGCGGACAATTCCCAATAACGCCGACAGCTGTGGCCAATGTTATTCTATGGGAAAATGTGTTTCCATAATTACTCATGACCTATTATATATTAATTTTTTTTATTTCGTTTTCCCACTCAGAATATTCACAATCGTTAAATTAGTACTCGTTTTCCAAAAATTGATTTTTCTAAATCTTTTAATTTTAATGCATTTTTCTCCTCTTTTAGTTGAAAAAAGAAAAAAAAAAAAAGTATATAAAAATTTAAAATATCGATTTTTGGAAAACAAATACTAATTTAACGAGTGTGAATTTTCTGAATGTGAAAACTGAATTAAAGAAAATACATTAAGTAATGAGTAATTATGGAAATCTTTTTCCCCATAGAATAACATGGGCCACGGTTGTCGGCGAGATTATGTATTGTCCGCTCTTAATACCTATTTTCCTAATTCGTATAATTCATTTTTTTTTAAAGTTACAGAATAAGAGGTTTAATAATGGTTGAATAATGATTTTAAAGGAAAAATTGTGTCTAATTCTTTCAGAAATAAAAAAGTGATCTGACATTTTAAATTAGTTTAGAGCATATTTAAATATTATTTAGAATATATTTAAATATATATCACGGAGTAAATATTTATTTATGCAAATTTCTGTCTTGAGAATTTATTTGTCAAAAGTATATGTTTTATTTATCATTTGAAGTTAAATGTATAAGAATCTGTCATAAATTATCTAATTACAGTCGACAGCAAAATTATCCGTGCGCTAGCAATAATTCCTGTATAAAAAAGTACATTTAATACTGTCTTGTCGAATCATGGTCTTAGGTAAAAAAAGTACTTTTAATACTGTTTTGTTAAATAAATCCTTGTCGAATCATGTTCATAGACACTAAGAACATGACTCGATAAGGATTTATTTGACAACACAGTACTAAATGTACTTTTTTTTACATAGGAATTATTGCTACCTCTCGAATAATTTTGCTGCCGACTGTACTTGTACATCAGTATTAGGTTGATTTCTTTAAAAATAGACCTATTGCAATCACTTAGTTTATCTATCTATCTATCTATCTATCTGTTTCTCTCTATATATATATGAATAATGGACAATTTGTCATCGCGATAATTTCCGAAATAATGAGCCAAATTGAATCAAAGTTGGTCTTGTGCACTTATATCACAAATATTTTAGATGAGTTCGTTAACCAAGTTGCTCCGCCATTTTGTTTCCAAGTGGTGGCCACTTGAATATTTCAAATCTACATTGTAAAAAGCATATTTATGACCGGATTTGCTAAAAAGTTGATGTATTTTTAAACCACATAAGGGTCTCAACCGAGTTTATTAATGAGCTTTATCCGCCATTTTGAGACAAAATGGTAGACATTTAAACTTCAAAACTTCTTCTCACACCATAAAATTAATTTAAGCACTACCGGTTTGGAAAGGATGAGGCCTTTCTTCTTCAGGTGCAAAAATGGTGGATACCTTAAATTATGGGGCCTTTTGAAATCAAACTACCACTTGAAAACTTGTTAGCACGATACCTTTTGAAATATTACACTAATTCGAACCAAAGTTAGATAAGGAATTTATCTATCAGCTATCTTAGATGAGTTTGTTAAACAATTTACTCCACCATTTTGTTTCCTAGTGGCGGCTACTTGAAAATTTGTCATTACGATAACTTTTGAAATACAGAATTAATTAGAACCAAATTTACACAATAGACTTATCTGTCAAATATTATCTTGAATAAGTTGGCTGGACAATTTGCTACGCCATTTTGTTTCGAAGTGGCAGCCATTTGAAATCACGTTGCCACTTGAAAACTTGTTATCACGATAACTTTTGAAATACTGAATTAATTCGAAACAAATTTGTACAGTGGGCATACCTTACAAGAATACAGGATTAGTTCACGGGGCAACTTGTTCCGTCATTTTGTTTCCAAGTGACGGCCACTTGAAAAAATTTCATCACAATAACTTTTGAAATATTGAATTAGTTCGAACCAAATTTGTACAGTAGACTTATCTTAGAGATAAATTTAATATATTCGTTAGCCAGCTAGATCCGCCATCTTGTTTCCAAATGCCGGCCACTTAAAAATTTTAAATTCACATAAAAAAGGAATTTATGAATCGATTTAATTAAAACTTTATATGTACATAGCCTACACCAATATCTCCATATAGTTCATTGATAAGTTTTATTAATTTCAAGTAGTCGATCGACAAATTTTCTTTTATTTTAAGTAGCCGCCATTTTGAAACAAAATGGCAGGCACTTGATTTAAAAAAAAAAAAAAAAAAAAAAAAAAACTTTTAAATGAACCGGAAGAAATTGTTTAAGAATTATTTTGGTAGAAATGAAACATTAAGAAATAAGAGAAAAAAAAAATGATTTAATTTTTTCTTTCAAGCATTAAAATATGTCAGTTGCACTATTTTCTCTGGATAATTACTTTCGTATATTAAATACATTTAATATTTTAATTCTTTTTTTATAAATTTATAAAACTTGTCCCTTTTATAACCATTTACAAAAATTACTTATATATACTAAAAAATAAATAAATAAATAAATAAAATATCAAATAAATAAATAAATAAGTACAATAAAAAATAGATGCACCATGAAGGTGTTGATGTTAAGGTTGATACTATAATTGACAACATTACCTACCAGTAAGTGTTTGGACACTTTTGAATTTAAGACATTTTCTGAAATAGCTAAAAAAGTCCTTTTAGAATCATCTTGAAACTTTGGTAGCGTAAAGAACACGTTATAGCTCATATTTTTCAGCAAAAGTTGTGTCCTGAAAAGGAAAAGGAGACCAGTAAAATATTAAGGAAAAATCAAAATGTTTTGGATCATCTTGTAAAAAGTAATGCTTGAAATGCATTTTGGCTGTAACATGTGATCAAGAGAAATTTTCTCATTATCTGTAGAAATTTTTAACAGGCTACCACATACATTCATGGAGATAGAACGTTTTTGTAAAAACATTGAAAAAAAAATCCTTTTTTATTATTATAACACGTAGGGTATTAGACCCAGAGTAAAGATATTTTCAGAAAATTTGGCATACTTCATTAGGCACAGCATAAGGCGATCAGAATGCATAAATGTTAAATATCTTACAAAATACGAGCATTTTTACTAAATAGTTTTATTCTGCGCAAGCGCTAGCTTTTAAAACATTTTACTTGTATAATTTAATAGCCAAATGTATTGAGTAACTTATATAAACACCTCAAATTTAAATAATGAAAATTTAAAGAGTTATGAGAGATATAATGAACAAAATTTCGGTACTTCTCAAAAAAAAAAAAAAAAAAAAAAAAAGGACTGAATAAATAAATGATGAGGAAAATGATAAGGGGTTTAATCAATATTTATTTACAGTCATTTGCAAAAATTTAAGACCAGTAGCCGATTTTCAGTATTTTAACACATTGCATCATTTGCGCAGATTATTGCGTCATCTCATGTGCTCATTGCATCAGACGCATTCTACTGCTACAAATAAAGGTGGCCAGCACGTTTATCGCCAGTTGTTTAGTGAATTTTGTCGTAGACTGTGCTGTTGCGTAATTATTGTAATGGGTAAATAACTTTCACTAACTGTTACAAAAAGGTCAGAAATATTGTTCCTGCATAAAATTGGATTTTCTGAACATCAAATAAGTTCGAGGGTAAATGTGAGCAACACAGCTGTACATCAAGCTATTAGTAAATTTTAAATTTTGGGGAAAATTTGTGGATCTTAAGAAAAGCGGTCGCCCTAGAAAAACGAGTGCACGTGATGATCATGTGATAAGGATGGTCGTACGAGACCCAAGAACCTCCTGCAATACGATTAGACATTCGCTGGCTGCAAATGGCACTAACGTCAGTTTGAGTACTATTTCAATACGTTTGGCCAAACACTTTGGTTTATCATCCCATAAACCTGCGAGGAAACCTCGACATACTCAAAGTATGAAAAAGAAACGGCTCTTAAGGTCCACAAAGTTTCCCGAAATTCTTAAATTTACTAATAGCTTGATGCACAGTTGTCTTGCTCACATTTACACTCGAATTTATTTGACGTTCAGAAAATCCAATTTTATGCAGGGTCAATATTTCTGACCTTTTTGTAGCAGTAAGTGAAGGTTTTTTACCCATTACAATAATTACACAACAGTACTGTCTACGACAAAATCCATTAAACAACTGGCGATAAACGTGCCGGGCGCCTTTATTTATAGCAGTAGAATGCATCTGATGCAATCAGCACATTAGATGACTCAATAATCTGCACAAATGATGCAATGCGTTAAAATACTGAGAATCGGCTACTGGTCTTAAACTTTTGTAAATGACTGTACAATCAACGAACACTATGTATTGCCATTGGGCATTGATTGAATCAAAATAGAAATGTGAGTAAAACCCCTTATAGTTTAGCTTTTAGAGAACTGGCATTGTATTTATCCTGTCTCTCACAACTCTTTAAATTTACACGATATTTCTTTGGGGGTTTCATATAAGTTGTTCAATACATTTGGTTATTAAATTAAGCAAATGAATTTTTTAAAAGCTAGTGCATGCATAGTTAAAAATTATGTAGTAAAAATGCACATATTTCGTAAGATATTTAACATTTTTGCATTCTGGTTGCAGTATGTTGTGTCCAATGAAGTATACCAAATTTTCTGAAAATGTCTTTGCTCTAAGTCTACTACCATCCATGTTATAATTAAAAAAATATAACTCCATGAATATATGTGGTAGCCTCTTAAAAATTTATACAGATAATTAGAAAATTCCTGTTAATCGCATGCTACAGTCAAAACGCATTTCAAGCATTACTTTTTACAGGGGGATTTAAAACATTTTGATTTTTATTTTACTTTTTACTAGTCTCCTTTTCCTTTTCAGGACACAACTTTTCTGAAATATATGACGTGTTCCTTACGCTATCAGAGTTTCAAAATGATTCCAGAAGAGATTTTCTAAATATTTAACAAAATGTCTAAATTCGAAAATGTCCAAATACTTATTGGTAGTAGTGCACACGAGTTTCCTGTTCCGTATTTGTGCAAGTTTTGGAGAAAACTACTGCAAACTCCGAACGGCTTGGTCGACGGGCGCGATTTGGGATCGAGCCGCCACCTCTTGTCTACCCCAGTTCCGAGAGGAGAACCTCTCTGTGGCTGGTGAGATCCCATCAAGGAGTAATGAAAATGTAATGAAAAATGTGCTGTACATAAAAAAAAAGTTACCTTCTTTGGCTTTAGGAGAACAAAAACAATTTTCAGAATGGCGTGAAGTGTGTAGAAAATCTTTATTCTGTTGAAATGCAAGTTCAAGGTTTCGTGAAAGAAAGACAATACAACGAAGCGTAAAACCTCATCGACGAATGGCTATGTTGTAAAGGTTTTACTGACAATTAAAGGGTCTGAGCTATGAAATGATATGACATCCTATTCCACAACTCCTGTGTGGCTGATGATAATTAGATGAGTTTCCTCGTTTTGTGCTTGATATTTTTGCAAGTCATGAGGATTCAATTGATAGCAAGGCTTATTGCTGAAAACTAATTTACAACAGGCCGTGCAGTTCTAGACTGAATGTTCCTGGCTTTACTGCAGACGGATCTGGTAGTGTACAACGTGTTGACAGATAATTAGCGCATTAGCCTATGTGACTATAAACCTAATTTAATGAGTCGCTTATTATTGGTCATTGAAGTTACTGCGTTTTTGATTGCACGTGGTTTTATTGCTAAGGATGGATCAGGTGTTATGAGCGCCGATCGGACGATCACTCTATCTTTGTGTTCTGTAGTCCACTTCCACGATATCTCTGTAATGGTGACATCTGTTTATATTATTCGTAAATCCATGTGTGCAGTACTGGTGTAGGCCCCATAGATGAATGAAACCACATTTGATGGTAGTTATGCCCCAGCTAACTACCATGTTCCTGTCCAATCGTTTATCATCGTTCCTAGCTAACTACCATCGTAACTACCATTGTACAATTATTACTTGTTACTATGCTACCGTTACGTGCGTTAACGTACTTGTTAGCGTTTCAATGCCCTAGCATTGGAACATCCTCTATTTTATGTACGATTCTGATGCTCTGTTACAATGCACTGGAGCTCCAATCATTGGGTGTTAAAAGCTATTTGCATATTCTATCGTAAGGTATTTGCATATACGCAATTTGCAGATAATTTCTTGGTGCACCGATTCATTTGTTATAGAGTGTAATTTTCAGATGAGAATATACATTATAAAGTATATTATTGGATATGGATGTATATATGAGCCCTTTACCTGCCAAAGTGGTATAAGTCCAAAAATATCATTTTGAGAAAAAAGGGCTTTTGTGTTCATGCTCACAATTAATTCTAATGTATCACAATTAATTCTAATTGCTCTCAGTGGAATAAATATAAACTAGATTTACACCACTCGGCAGATGAATAGAGGAGTCCTGGAGGAAGAATATTATACCTCTAACTCAATTTCGTAAATTTTGGATTTACACCACTTGGCAGCTAAGGGGCTCATATATTGCATAGTATTACAAAATATTAACGCGAATGTAATTTCTGTTTTAAAAGCAAAATACTTTTACCGTTTCCAGAATTATAACAATGATACAACAACAAATAAAATTCCTTTTTAAAAATCAATTTCAAATTAATCAGGAAAAGCTTTCAGAATAAGATCTTTCGGTAATTTATTTCTACTACATGCATATATATTTTAGAATCATTAAAAATCATAGTTGTTTATCTAGCCGTCTGGGACAATCACTCATCTCAACATTTACAAAATGAATCTACTAATATTTAAAGTAATTATGCTCCGCAAACAAAACAAACGTAAAACCAAACATTTATTATATGGATAACTAGAGAACGATAAAGCATTATATAAAAAACTTTAATTTTAATATCACCCCATTTCTCATACTTATTAAAAATATATATATATTATTAATAATAATAGAAAACTAAATTTAACAAGAACACTTATAATTTTCAACATCAAAATTAAATTTAAAAATTTGAAAGTGAGTTAGGGAAAAGTTTAAAAAAAGGGAGAAAAAAAAATATTAAAAGAGAAAAAGCTGAGGAAAAATTTAGTATTTCAGAAATTCGGACAGTAAAGCTTTATAAGAAAATGTAAATGATTCATATAATTGAATTCCTGTATTTATGCTCTGACATAAGTTTTGTAATAATTTTGTCTTATTCAAGAATCGGAAACTTGAATTTTCCTTACAATAACAGTTTTTGTTCACGTGTGTACATTAAATTTCTTCATGATATTCCACGGTTTTTAAATTTGCCCCCCCCCCTTTTTTTTTTCAATCCCAAGTTGCATATTTTCGCGAATTTTCTGCTTTGTATTTACCAACCAAGTGATTCTCATACTTTAAAGTTTCCTATAATGATTTAACTTTATTAGTAATGAATTACCGCAGCTTAAAAATAAAATGAAGATAACCGTACAATAACAACAGTGAAAAACGAAAAAAAGAAGCTAACTTCAATAAAATATGAAGACAATTTAGAATAAGATCAAGTTACTGAAACGCAGGAAGGGTAGACGAAGTATGAGGAAATTCACTCGTCATTTGTGCCTGGCTGTTAGCCAAATATTAGTTCTCTTGGAGGATGCGGGTGGTCCACTTTCTTCTCGAGAGAACTTCTTCTACAAATGAGTGGTCCAACAGCGGCTGAGCGGTTCTGCGTTCAAAGCTGGTAGACGTGAAGTGCCAGGTCCGATACCAGGTCGTGCTCGTTGTCCTAGCCGTTCGGAGTTTTCCGTCGTTTTCTCCGAAACTTGCGTAAATACGGGCTAGAATCCATTAGAATGACCCCCAAACGGAGGGCACTCCCCCTTAGGCCTAGGACACTCGTGTAGTCAATTGTCCTTAATCCCAACAACACAATCCTACAAATGAGCTACTAAATAATGCGTTTCAATCATTCTTGTTTTGGAGATTATTATTTTAAAATCTTTTATTTTTAACAAAAGTTCTACGATCGTATCATATATATATAAGGTTGGCCAAAAGGCCCTGAAACATTTTAAATTTTAATAGAAAGTCAAATATTTGAAACATGAGCATGCAATTTATACTTTAATACATTTTACAATAAAAGATTTTGTTTAAAAAAAAAAAAAAAGTGGTTCTTAACTTTGCTCATAGATGGCGCTGCACCTTAAATATACCAAGATAAACATTAAAAACGGAAGGTAAACAATTAAAAATCATTTAATTTTTTTAATTAACTACAATATTTGAATGTGTATGACTTTTAAAACTCCAACCACAACCCACATCCCATTGTTAATATAATTCAATCCACCCGTTCGCTGACATTGTTTGTAGAAGTGGTTGCGTTACATGCGTTATTCATGTTTTCAACATTCTTTAACCACTTTTCTTGCGACCATGGTAGCTTTTGCGCAAGTATGAACTCAACGAGTTCACTGTTAAAATAGGGGTGATTGAGAGAAAATAGCAAAAAGAGACTGGATGTTTGCCAAATCCCAACCTGTCGGTCAGTTTGGCACCCTCCAAGTCATTGGACGCGTTCTCGAAGGTAGTTTCGAGAAACGTGGTCAAACTATATTTAAATGTAAACCATAATCGAAGCACACACTTTTTTCATGACATAATCCCAGAAATAGGAATCAAATGGAGTTATATTTTGGGATTAAAACGGTCATAGCAAAACTAGAAGAAACGGTATATAAATAAAACACAAGAACAAGTAGCGTCATCTAAGGGAAATATTTAAAACTATTCTTTTTTTTATTTTTTATTATTGTATGAACAAAACTTTTCATCATAAAAAGTACTGACTTTTGCCCCACCATCATGCATATTCTAATAATGTACTATATAACTGTAAAAAATATCTGCAAATCGAAAACAGGATTAATTTCTTTGTTCTAGTTCTTATATTTTAAAGAAGTACATAAAATACTTTTCCGAATTTCATTCCATTTTTAAATTTAACTCCGCTTGTAGTCCGTTTAAAGGAGAGAGTTAAAAGAATAACGAGATGGTTAATATGTATACTGAGAAATATTTTTTCAATTGTAAGAAGAATGAGATTACTGTCATAAGATACAGTCGACATCAAAATCATTTGAGCGCTAGCAAAAATTCCTATGTAAAAAAAGTACACTTAATACTGTTTTGTTAAATAAATCCTTGTCGAATCATGTTCTTAGTCAGTCTAAGAACTTGATTCGACAAGGATTTATTTATTTAATAAAATATTATTAAGTGAACGTTTTTTATATAGGAATTTTTGCTAGCACTCGAATAATTTTGCTTTTGACTGTAATTGAAATTCTGAAACTGGAAAATTTCTAACAAAGACTATTTATACTGATGTTTGCGTTTGGTTTGACTTGTACGTGTCGCTTAATGGTAATTTTTTCCACATTAAGCATAGATGAAAGGTGTTCCGTATTTTGGATATCGATATATTTTTTTTAAGTAAATGTTAAAAGGTTTTGTTGTTAATGTTAAACGTTAAATGTTACATGTTTTTAAGGTGATTAATATATATATATATATATATATATAATACTTTTATCCAAAATATGGAACATTTGGCAGCTAAACATTAAGGCTCATTTAGGCTCATTTAGTCTCAGGAGCTATAGATAAAAGTCCTAATACAGTCGGCAGTAAAATTATTCGAGCGCTAACAATAATTCCTATTTAAAAAATGTACACTTGATGCACTTTGTTAAATAAATCTTTGTCGAGTCATGTTTTTAGTCAGTCTGAGAACATGATTCGACAAGGATTTATTTAACAAAACAGTATTAAGTGTACTTTTTTATAGAAGAATTATTGCTAGCGCTGGAATAATTTTGCTGCCGACTGTAGTTAGAGGTGGGAGAGAGTGTAGGGGTTAAAGCCGATTGACTGAATTATGGTCCACTTAATACTTAAGAAACTTAGTAAGCTGACAGAAAACCTGCAAACAACGTATATAGATTGACATAACCAATTCTCATATAAGAAGAAAAAGAACGATAGTTTACTTCATAAAAATTATAATTTGTGTACTTGTACCGATGTGATAAAATCTTCTCAGAATAAAAAATAAAATAAAAAATAAAACCTAGTATACAGTGGTCATTACAAAACTTTCTTTTATATAATTTTTTATGCCACTTGTCGGTTGGTATGCACTAATATTTAATCAACTGTCTCACAATGAATATTTTATAATATATACAGTTTGGTGCAATTTTTTCCAATAAATGGAGATATATATAGCCACCTAGATCTAGAAAATCATAAGAAGTAATAGCTTCGTCACTTGTCGGCCAATATCCACCCAAATCGAATCAGTGTAGTTTCACATAATAGTAATTTCACATACCATATTTGGTGTATTTATATGTCACAGGAACTGAGATATAACCATCCCGTAAGCGGGAATAAATTTCAGCATAACAACTTCAACTATCGGCCGATATGCACCCACATTAAATCAATATAGTTTTACATAACATTTTGGCGTAGCTCATATACCTAGTTTGATGCATTTATACACTATAGAAGCTAAGATATAGCCTTTCCTTAAACGAATGGAATTGTAACATAACGATGCCATCTGTTGGACAATATATCCCAAAAGCTAACAGCACCAATTTAAGTCAAGATTCAACAAATATCAAGTTCGTTAAACTTTGTTCCATTTGCTCGTAAGATACGTCATCCGCGAAATTTTTAACATAGACAGATACCGCCAGCAGCAAAACTATCCGAGAACTTGCAAAAATTCCTATGTAAAAAAGTACTCTTAATACTGTTTTGTAAAATAAATCCTTGTCGAATTATGTTCTTAGACTGACTAAGAAAATGATTCAACACGGTATTATTTAACAGAACAGTATTAAGAGTACTTTTTTTTACATAGGAATTTTTGCTAGTGCTCCGATGCTTTTGCTGCCGACTGTAGAAGACATTTAAAAAAAAGATCAAATCATGTTAAGGATATCTCAAAGCGTATAAATACATCGAAAACAGTAGGTCGAAAATTTTCCGGAATCCGGTGCTTTCTTCTTATGTATACGAAAGAAAATAATATATAATTAATTAGAACCAAGTGCATGAACTAAATCAGATGAGTGTGCTTTTTTTAAGTAACACGTTCTGAATCTTTCTCTCCTTATTTTAAATCAATGCATATATAATGCACAAACGAAAAAAAAACAAGATACTCTTATATTAGTGTACCAAACAAAAACTTTATGTATGTGCAATGCATATATCTGCTGAGTGAGCTGTTTATTGAATATATTGAGTGAAAATATTTTTATTTTACAGCGGGTACATCCATGATTGGTGGAGTATTTCCTGTTATGGTTCTGGTTGGAATAATTAGTGTTGTGTTCGCAGGACTTACATACAAATTAACTGTTCCCGAAGTCACACCCCGATTTCATACCGTGTTTGCATATATTGGTTTTGCAGTTTCTGTTGTTTGGATTTATTGTATTGCAAATGAAATTGTCGTTCTTCTTCAAGTGAGTATTATTTAATTTTGATGCATATAAATAATATGATACAATATTTTAATGTTTTAACTACAATATCTTCTCTAATCATGTAAATGTTTTCCTATATAATTAACAGTATATTTTAAATTAAGTTTTGGTGAAAATACTACAATTAAGTAAGTAAATAAATATCTAAAGCCTTGGAATATTTAGCAAAAATTCTTAGAGATTGTTTTATATGCTTGTTGAAACTAAAATTTCGTAATGATATTTTAAAATTCAGGATTCTATAAATAAGCTGATAAGAAATGATGCGAGGTTATAAAAGTACTTTCTACATAAGCTGAATCTATAATAAATCGCCAATGGAAAGTCGGCTAAGCTGTACATCGGAATTTTAAAACAATGGAAAGATTATATGTAGAATTACCAATAAATCTCTTAAATCTGCATCTAATCACTTTAATAAAATGCAAATTTTAAGTGCATTTTCTCGGAATGTAAACGTCTACTTTTATTATTTAGACAGTTTTATATTAATTTACAATTAGATTTCAAAACAGAAAATAATGTTCAAAGTTTTCTTTTTTAAATTTTTATTCCACATTCTGGGCAAGAAAACAACGTATTTCCATATTCTTTGAACAACTCTCCTGCATTTATCGCAATTGTACTAATTTGCGTTCATTTAAATAATACTAGTTGCATATTCTCTTATATAAAAATATGTATACTCATGTTTACTCATGTCTTATATATACTCATGTATATCATACAGTGGAGATACAGATTTTTAAAGGTACAAAGTTTGAACAATTTGGTATCAGCATTTAACCTCATCCAAACTTGCAAGGGGTTCAGCTTACGTAATTCTTTTTAAAAATATTTTTGCTTATTTATTTATTTTTATTTATCTTATACGATGAACATTACTGTAATGTATTTATATAATTCGCACGACTATATCATACATCTCTTCTTTGAAATACACTGGCCTCCAAAAGTTAAGGTACAACCTGTTTTCTCGTTTTCTTCTCTTGTGTATAATTTTGAATATATATATATATAATAATAATAATAAAATAAATATAAAATTTCGATAGATTATTAATTATCAAATCATTTATCAAATTTTATATACATTTAACATAGGTCATAATTTTTATGACTAATATTACTTGAATTTTTCTCAAAAGGGAGCTCCAGAAGAAATGGAAAATTTCATCACTTTTAGAAATGAAAACTAAATGAGGAATGGTGTTATAAGGATGCAAGGTGAAAATACACATGCCTCAATATGTTAAACTCGATTTTTTTTCCTGGATTCATTTTTTTTTCTTTCTATAACGAAAGGACTTTTTGAAACAATATAATTATTAATTTGTAAAATATGAGCGTCACTAGAATTTAAAAAAAAAAAAAAAAAAAAAAAAAAATGTCAATAAATAATTTTTTAACGAAATTAAATTAATTAATTTTAATTTTTTATCCAATTTTCACATTTGTTTGTATATTTTTAAAAAAGTTATTCAGATACGAAAAAAAGAAGAAACAGAAAAGTTAATACAAATGGAAAAATCTGGTTTTAATCAAACGTATGGATAGCACGTGCATCTTCCCCTATCCGTAATGCACCTTTCACACCTGTTTTAGTTTTCTTTGCTAAAATTGTTTACATTTTTCATTTCTTCGAATGTTTATATTTAAGAAAAAGTAAAGTTGTATTAGTTTAAAAATTATTACGTACGTTAAAATTATATAAAATTCGATTAATAATTTGGTAACAGATATGCCATTCAAGTTATATATTCATATATTCATTTGTTTCAAAATTATGCGCAAAATAAGAAAACAATAAAACTGGTTGTACCCTAACGTTTGGTGGCCAGTGTAGTTATCGACTGTGTAACTGTATTGTTAAAAATTAACCATTCGGTGTTAACATGAACTATAACCATTTTTTTTAAACTGAATTTCTAAAATTTTCTTAAAGGTTGGGTTGTGGGAATTAGGGTCGATTGACTGCACTAGGGTCCTAGGTCTGAGGGTGATCTTTCTAATTGGTCCTAGCCCGTATTTAAATATTTCTTAAGGAAAAATTATTTTAGATTTTCAAACAGTTCATTTTTTAACTTTGTTTCGGAAAAAGCTGTGTAGGAGGCAATCCTTTATATTATTAAATTGGATGATTGATTGTAATATGAAAATAATGTAGTTTTACCTTCAGATTGTCTGAATTACTGTATATAATGTATTGAAAATATCAACAAAAATTAAAGCTTTTAAGTTTTAAAATGAGTAGATGGCATTTTTATTGAAAACTATATTACTAATAGTATACTACTTATGCGTTTTATTATTTAATAAATACCCTTATAATATACTACAATGTACAGCATTTACAATATTGTTATTGTTTAATTTACAATATAATTTAGTTATTGTTTACTCTACAATAATAATGTGGATTTGTAATAATTCTGCATTGAGAAAATTTATGATAAATTTTCTATTTGAATTAATGTAAGGTAATAAATTTAAGAGATTTATCTTATCTAAATTGAAACGTTACACACACATTTTCTAAATAATGTTTATTTGGGAAAATTCGTTTTATTTGTCTCTGGAGTCTGAAAATTGTCACTCCTGATTTTATCTCTACGAAAATTCTCACGTTATCCAAAAGGAAATGTCAAACTGTCAGGGGTATTCTAAGATCTCGATTGTTTTCATTAAAGTTCTGCCGGTAATGAAGATATTTTCCAGTAGTTCCTTTAGTATAGCAGATGTCAGATTCCAACCATTCGAAATAATTACCAAAGAAATTATTCCAGAGTTAAAAGATAGTTGTTCCTTCTAGAGTTTAGTTAATGTTCTGTTAGCAGAATAATACCACGTTACAGTTTAATAAACTAAAACAAGAAAAAACTAAATTCAAGAACAGAAAATTACACAGATTTTATGACAATAATTTGTTTCTAATGATTTTTAAAACTTATAAAATCAGTTATCTAATGAAATAATTACATATGAGGGAAAAATTTTAAATTAATATTTGTAATTCTTAACAGTTATTTTATTTGTTTATAGTAATGGTTTTTATAGGAATACATAAATATCCACTTAATTTACTTAAGTAAAAAAAAAAAAAAATAGAAAATATGCTTGAAATTATGTAATTTTAATAAATTGCATACAGTTTTTAGGCTACATTTTCTTTATAAGTATATTTCATATGCAGGATTTTATAGAACATTACGTATGAATAAAATATGTAAAACTATAGTGATCGAGTAAATGTATTAATGACAGTTTAAAAAAGTTGTTATCGGAAGTAACGGTTAACCGAACGGTTAGCTCTTCAAAGAAATATCAACTTACATATTGTTTCTTTCTGTCTCACGTACACGTCTCTCTCTCTCTTTCTCTCTCTCTCTCTGTATATATATATATATATATATATATATATATATACACTGTAAAACTATAGTGATCGAGTAAATTTATTAATAACAGTTTTAAAAAGTTGTTATTGGAAGTAACGGTTAAGCAATATCTTTTCAAAGAAATATCAACTTACATATTGTTTCTTTCTGTCTCACGTACACGTTTCTCTCTTTCTCTGTATATATATGTATATGTTAACTTTTATAATAAAGTTTTTGGACCGGATGAACGTTAATTTATTGCCAATTTGATATTTTTAATCTGTTTCTCATTGTCGAATGTGGGTATTTCAGGTTCAATACGGTGTGTATTGATGATGATTTCCTATTTCTAATAATTTTTAAAATGTAGTAAAATCCTTGACAAAAGTATTTGTGTACTTTCGAATTTACACGTTTCGTTGAATATTTAAAGTAATGTTGATAGGTTGGACATTCAGAGGTGTACAGAACATGTTATGTTTCTTGTATTTGATGAACGATTTTGTTCCGAGGGCAGAAAGGGGACCGGAAACAAATGAAAGAAAAAATGGAGAATAATGCTTGAAATGCATTGCAGGGTTTTTTTTTCTTCATTTCCTTTAACATTTCTGAATACATAATCTGCCTGACGATTTTTTAGATGCAACGATTATGATTAAATAATTGGTATGCTTATTTTATATGAAATTAGCTATAAAATCATAAAACTGAAGATTAATAAACATAAATAATTTCATCTGATCTGTCATCATGAATAAGTATTATTATTATTTTTTTTTAACAATGTTAATGTTTAATGTTAACTATTAGAATTAATAGAACTGCGGTAACTATTCCTGAAACTCTTATATTTTAAAAACTCATACGTTTCTTACTGTTTATGTTTACCTATAAATACATAATCTATAATTATGTTTAGTAAAACAGAAGTTATTTGTGATTTTTTAACTAGGCTGTTGGAGTTGCTTTCAACTTAAGTGATTCAGTACTTGGGCTGACTATTCTTGCATGGGGTAACTGTTTATTAGGTAAGCAAATAAACCTTTACTAATTAGATTTAAACTTTAATGGATTTTTCAATAACCTAATAAATAATTAACTGTTTTCTGATTCATTTCATATTTTAGACTTATGTACCGGCATTGTTCTTTAAAAATTACTTTCTTTTTCTATATGTATTGTAATATATTCTCATAAAAGTTATCTGAGGATAATATTCTAATTTTTGAAGTAATTATCGTTTATCTTCAATTAGAAAAATATAATAATTGAAAAATATTTCGTGAAAAGAAGTTGCTGTATGTCAGCTACCTTATTATTTTTTTTAATGCGTCAAGAATAATACCATACATTTATTCAGATAGTAAATAATATGTTATTCTTTGGTTGAAGCGCAAAGACAGTTAGCTCCGTAATGCTAGAAAAATATCAAGCAATGATGCAACTTTTATGTATTTCTCGTTGAACAAGGTTTTTTATTTATTTAAAGAATACTTATAATTTTTTTCTGTTCTAAAATTATATACTCTGTGCATTTTAAGTATATTGTATTTTTATATTAAATGATTAATACCAAAAGTACTTGATTAATCAATTAGCACTTAACATAATTAATAAACAAAACTACATTACAAACTTTTGCAATCTACTATTTTAAAATATATCAATTTCTTGTAACTTGTTTATAATTCTCATATATTTTAGAAAAAACTAAACAATATAAAACATGAAAAAGACGAAATTATAGAGCTTTTAATTTTTCTAATTTTAATTCTCAGACATAAGTTGAAAAAGAAACAAGTAAACAAAAAAAAAAAAAAAAAAAAAAAAAAAAAAAACTTAAAAACATCTGCTTTTCTCTTAAAAATTCTCTCTTTTTCCTCCAGATAGGATATTGATTTTGCGTTTCGTTTCTCATAACTTTCATATTTCTTCGCATGAAATTTGAAAGGATACTTTTTTACAAATAAAGTTTCCCAAACTGAAAAATATCAGGACAGATATAAATTTTTGTGGTGAATCTTATCTAGTTTAAGGTGGATAGCTACATTCTTTTTTTTTTTTTTTTTAAATCTTGTAGTTCTTTTAACTTCAACATTTTATTTTCCTCACCAGAGCTATTTGATACATCTTTGGTGTTACACATTTTTTAGCATAACTGCCTACCTCGACCACCTTTCTTTTTTTTTACCTATGGAATGAGAATATCGGACCTAGAATCATATAAGACTTTTAACATTTTTTTTTTTCTTTAGTTAAAAGTCGGTTTTAATGCAAAGATATAGGATACACTAGAATTTGAATCAATTCTTAAATACATTTTAATGGTTATTAAAGCAATCATCATGACTCATGAAGAATGTTTTATAGAAATATGATTTTCTTTGGCGTAAAGTGTCAGTCTATATTCAAAACGGTTGGGCCGACGAGCGTAACATAGTATCAAACGCGGCGTCCCTCAATTACCAGCTTCGAGAACAGAACTTTTCGGCCTTAAAAACTGTGACTCATTCTTTAAAGTTATTCAAACATAACAAGAAGAAATAATTATTTTTCTGTTACAAAATATATTAAAAATAATTTTTAATTGAATTCCAATAAATAATTTGGCAATGTTAAGATTAAAAAATGTAACTAATGAATTAGAAATTTAGAATTTTCATTGTGTTGACAAAGTCATTTTTATTATGTAGAGCAAATGCTAATTTTTTTTTAATTTGATTAATCAAGAATTAACTTCATTTTTATATTTCATACTTGAATATTCACAATTACAAGGTTTTGTGATTTGAAAATTTACATTTCTACTTAAAAAATATATAAATAAATAAATAATAATAATAAAAAAAAAATACATCTACATTTTTTTTTTCAGATTTCTTATCAAATCTTGCTGTAGCTCGCAAAGGTTTCCCAAGAATGGGTATTGCTGCTTGTTTCGGAGCTCCCTTTTTAAGTATCCTTTTATCAAAACGGAATTTTGCAGATAATTTCAAAAACCTTTTTTCTCAATAATTACATGATACTTTATGTCTGCTAAGTAAAAAGATGTAAATTGAAATATATATATTAAAAAAAAAAATGCATATTCTACATAAAAATAAGATGAAAAGTATTTGAAAGTATTTTCTATATCAAATTATTTAATATCTGATCAGCATAAACTGCTTTTAACCATTGACACAAAAATGATACTAACTTTCTTCTTCTTTTTCTTCTTTTTTTAAAGATTTAGTACCACTATTTTCGAAGAATAATATTCAACTTATTTTATCGTAATAAAATATTACGAAATTTGTTGTTTTAAAATAGGGATATTAAGTGCCCATAAAAGATCTACAAATTTTGCAACTAAAAGGGTCTTTGAAAGACGTTAAACTTAAATTAATCATATATATATATACAGGGGAATGTCGGGTAGTATCGGACGGCGGCTAGTATTGGACAAGCGTCTTTCCTAATATTTTCTATCCCTTCCATGGAGGATCAAAATTGTGATGGCATGTCTCCGGATCACTCCTAGGGGTGTGTCCCAGACCGTCGCCAATTGTCCAACTGCGAAGCAATTGTGCGACGTAAAACCCAACCATCCATCCATCCTAATATTTGCTGCAAATGGCAGCACATGTTAAAACACCTGTGTTTTGGGTGAAGGAAGAAAGCTGAGATTCCGCCATATTTATAGAAGCGGCAATGTTTTTGAACCATGGCAGAAACTTTTAATTTTTTATCAGTGTTTTGAATGTACGAAGAAAACTTTGGATTGTCATAGCTTGTCTAAAAGTGAGTATAAGTTGTTTTCTTGTGAATTGTTGTAAACAACGTTAGTTTTCCTTTAAGTTATAGGCCGTAAATCTCCTTAAACTTACTAATATATACGTGGTAACCGATGTTTCATTCCATGACGTTCGGGTTGTATCGGACACAGTTTAAGGTTGATAAGAATTATATTCTCAAGTAATTCTTTTGTTTTGCAGGACAATATGGGTAAACTACGTCAGAAATGGGAGGAAAATAATATAAAAGAAGCTGTAGAATAAGTTAGAACGAAGGAAATGACAATTAAAGAAACGAGTAGAAGATATTCTGTTCCCAAAAAGCACACTAGGAGATAAAGTAAAAAGTTATGCAGAATGTAAAGAGAACCAGGTTTGGGAAATGTTAAAATTTTTTCAAGAACATTCAATGGTGAACAGGAGATGGTATCATACAATTATATTAATAGCTTGGATAGCCATTAGCCCCTAAATAAGGAAGAGTTTTTGAAACTCGTCTACCAATATGCAGAAAAATTGAAAAGAAAACACCATTTCAATAAAACAAAACAAAACTTCTATTATGATTTTATGAAAAGACACAATGACCTGCGATTAAGGAGTGCTGAATCTAGTAGATTGCAGAGGACAGCAGGCTTCAGTAAGAAGCAAGTGGGTAGACATTTTGAGAAATTAACTGAATTAATGGAGAAGTACTTTTATAAATTTCTCAAAAGTAATTCTGTCTAATAATAAAAAGTTGTTTGTGTATCCAAAAGTAATTATCTTCTTGCACATTTTCGAAATATCAGATACAACCCTCCATAAATAAAATGGATAAAAAAGTAATGTCTATAAAAAGTGTAAAAATTAAGATTGAAATTTTTAACATAAGAAAAGCGTGTTTTATAAGGTATTTTTATAAAACCATAAAGTTTTGTATGAAATGTAATCTGGTCCAGTTGAGCTGCTAAAATATTTTATAATAAAGGAAAAGCTTAAGCGTCCGATATTACCCGATTTACCTCTATATATAATATATATACACGAGCGAGAGCATATACAGATATACAACAACTACTATACGGTTTCTAATTTTTTCGACGAAGAATGTGAGAGAATTTACGCAGCAATAAGAAAAATGTGAAAATAATTACTACTCCGTTTACTGTTGGATCACATTTTTTACTGCCAAATATTGATACGAAATCCTTTTTGACAAACTTTTTCAAGCTTTTGCCAACTTTCAATAAAATGTTTTATATTTTTGCCATATTTGGCTTAATATTACACAGACATAAGCCAGTGTTCTTTTCGTAAATATTTTTTTTCAACACTTTCCATCAAAGTTGAAAAGTGCTTATGACCTCGGTTTGTCTGTTTGTCTGTTCATTTATCCACGCTGTAACTCCATAAACATTCATGGATTTCCTTTAAAGTGATATATGTTATTCAAATTCAGTAAGGGATGTTCCCTATTAAAAATAATAGATTAAATACTGCCACTGGTTTGTGTACAGGGTCACCCGAAGCGTTCTATAAGAGCTGTTTCTATAGACAATATTTTAATATTTATAATATATATATATATATATATATATATATATTATACTTTATTTTTCACGTCATAATGAAATTTATATTTATTATTCATATGCACAAAAAAATGTTTTCTATAGAATATAGTATAATTAACATTAAGATTTACAGGGCCATACAGAAACATTCAGATACATTCAGGTTTATAACTGGATGACATTTTTGTTTTTATTAAGTTCTAGCAGGCAACGCCCGCTTCGCTGGTCCCTATTTTTAAATGAATCACTATAACTACTGTATTCTCAAAATTGCATTAATTTCTATCACGTGAAAAAAAAAAAGAGAAACAAAATCTGATTAGGAAAAATGTCGCACCGGGTTCTCACTGCCTTCGAAAAAAATTCCCAAAATGCTCTAACTCTTATTTCTATTATTTTACCCCTTCGCCCCCCCCCCCCCTCCTGTCTATCCTAATAATTTTACAAATTCGAAAATATCCGCAATCAATTTGTAAGTATCAAAAACCTCTATTTACCAGTTTTGAACGATCTATCTCTATTTTCATTTTTTTGCCAATCCGCTCCCCCCCCTTGCCGCCCCTCCCAATAATTTTAAAAATTCGAAAATATCCGCAATCGATTTGTATGTATCGAAAACCGCTATGTACCGATTTTGAATGATCTAACTCTATTTTATATTTTTTGCCCCTTCGCCCCCCCACCTTCCCGTCCCTCCTAATAACTTTACACGAAAATATCCCCATTTGACTTGCAGGCCTCTAAAACCTATCTGTACCAACTTTGAACTGCCTAACTATATTTCTATTTGATTTTGCCCATAGCTTCTGTCTTTCTGTTGTTCTGTCTGTCCATCGCGTGATCACATTGGCAAATTACACCGAAGGTTAAACGATGCAACAGGAACGTGCAGTTGGAAAGTGTTAATAGTGTATACGAATGGCATGATTTTTTGTTCTTGTTTTTATTAGTTCAAAGTTTTCGTTATTATTTAAATTCATCTACCGATGCATTAGTAAGCTCATAAAAAATGATTATTGATAAAGTCTCATGACTAGAGAAATTTTAACTACAGAATCAGATTCCTATGATAAATTTTTAATTTTTCTTACCCATATATAGTATAGAAAAAAAGTTTTTGTGTCGAATTTTCGAAATTAAGATTTACACGCTTTAAAGGACTTTAAATCCGAAAACCAGGTTTTTAGAGGTGTGTGTGTGATCAGCATAACAGAAGAACAAATATTAGCAGGGAGTCCAAACCTGGTATTCGAAATCTGTATCATATGGGGTATTACTTGATACTTTTGTTAAAATCGAATAAATAGTTCATGAACAGGTACGTCCAAGAGAATTAAAGCATTACGTCTGTGGGCGAAATTTCGGGTAGGTATAATTTTAGACTGCACTAAATAAAATGAAATTATTGTATATTTCTTGTATTTATAAAAACATGTTTCATGTTGAATACGTAGTGAAAATCATCCACCATTGGTTTACAGGACCATACAAAATATTTTTGATATATTAAGATTGTACTTGGAAATTGCTGGAGATGCATTTGAAGATGAGTTATACATTTTTTATACAGTACTAAATTAAAGTATTCTATGATGTGTGTATATAGCCTTTATAGGCAATATACAGGGCTACCCTAAATTAAACAAATCATTCTTTTCTATTGAATTTAATTAATGGAAGTTCTTTACTAAATTTTAGTAATTACTGGAAAACTGCTTTGGTAAAATAAATACCACAGCTGCCAACTTGTACGTCTTTTTGCTATCGGAAATTTTTGAAAGAAATTTTTAATGATTGTTTTAGATGTTTTCTGCGATTAAACATGATGAGATTTTTACAAAGAAATAATGTTGTTAAAAAAATGTACAAGTTGGCACAATTACAGGTACACAAATTGAGGTAGAATCAGTATTGTTTGAAATATAATGTTCAATGCGGCGTTTTTGTCATAATTGTTTTGAGGCCTCCTGAATAAAATTTGTAGCTGTTGATATGCGTGTACATCTTTCATAAGCATAACTTAAAAACAAATAATTGCAAGAAATTCTAATTTGGTAATTTGAAGATCCAATAGAGGTGCCAATTTGGTCAAACTTGAAAAGTTTGACCGAAATTGGTGAGTTTCTAGCAGTGGTGTCTGTGATGTTGCCTCAATAGTTTGGAATAAACTTTTAAATTTAATAACAGATTTATTATTATTATTATTATTATAAATGTAGGTACTATGTTAAAACGGGTGATTCAAAAGTGGCAGCCTCCCTCACACTGAAATAAAACTGTTTCTCATACTATATTGAACTGTTTTTAAATGGTATTCATATTTTATCTTACTTTTTAATCTGTAATCTATCTTTATACAGTATTGAAATGCAGGGTAAGAGAAAGTCATGTGAATGAACACCAGATTATTTAAATTACGATTATATTTACATGTTTAGTTTAAGAAAGATGAACCTCATACGTGAACATATAGCATACGTGAGCATATAGCATACTTATCATATAACGTAATCCTTTAGCGTGTGTGTGTAGGGATTAAAACCAATTGTTAGAATTCGGGACTGTGTGACTGATACACACTGAGAAAAATTCTGTGATTGACATCTATAAACTAAGTTGTGTCTCTAGTAAAAATATTTCCATGTCATCCTTATAAATTCTATTCCCTTTTGAAAGCGAATTCTAGAAACCCCTATTAGAATTCTAGATCGTTTGTCTATATCATTGAGGGGTTAATCTTATTTAAAAGTCTCTGCAAATAAATAAGAACTCAAGAGGCGAGTTTTAGCAACTATAATTCGAGCTTATAACCCAATTCTAGGAAATAAAGCAGAATTTCTCGCAATACAAAGGTTTCGTAATATCAATAATATTCATATTGATAATAATATTGTTTCACCATCTAGAAATGTTTAGACTAGAAATTCTCGATCACTCCGTCTATTAAGTTCATTGGCTTAGCTTATACGCATTGCTCGGAAATCTATATTTTTAGTTTAGGGTTTTACAAAAATGACTATTTATTCGTTCTAGATAAAGGCGGTATATATTTTTTTCTCAGTGCAAAGGTATGCATAATATAATTAAAATGTATTACTACATATTATTCTTACTTTGAAGAATTTTAATATTTACACTAATTTTAGGTAGTATTTACAAATTTATATGCTTAATATTATCATTGCTAATATATGTTAATTAATATTAAGAAATATTCATGGTTGTATAAGATTTTTATTTTTGAGCCAAACACTCTTATCATAAAAATATCCTTTTGATAATTATGAAAATTGAATTTCTGATCAAAATAATTAATGCTACTATATTTTGAATAATACACTTTTCCTGTTCTACATGTGTGAATCTGTATTTTAATAGAAAATTAAAACAATTTTCTTTAAAAGTAAAGGATATTTTCAGAACCTTTAATAAAGGTTAAATTTGACTTTCAAGTAATTTTTATTTTAAGTTTCTCTATAGAGAAACCTAAGATATATTATTTTAAGATGGATTATTTTATTCTCTATAGATTATTTCAAGTTTCTCTATCTTTTGGCAAAAAGGTTCATTAAAACTAATATTTTCTTTGAAGAAATATTCATTTAAATTAAGTATTATAAAATAGTTTTATTTGTATAGCACTTTAAAAAAATAGAAAATTTCCATTCTTTTAAATTAATCAGTTTTGAAGTTTTAAAATCAGAAAAAGAAATAATAAATTAAATAATAATAAAAAATATTTTTTTAATTTATTTCTTTAACAGAACGTTGTGTTATAATATTTTTCTGAATAACATGATTAAAATTGAAGGAATTTTGATTCATCTCTAATTCCAAATTGGTGTTTTGAAATTCCTATCTACTAAAGAGTATATTAAAAAACATAAATAAATAAATAAATAAATAAAGTTTAATATAGAATACTTCTTAACATACATTTAGCATTACTTCTTGGAGTGGGAATACCTTCTATTATTAAATTAGTTGGACAAGCAGCCGCTCCTGGTGGAGAAAAAATGATGGAAGTTAGTTAATTTTATTTTTCCTTTTAAGTTTTTTTTTTTTTTTTTTTTTTTTTTTTTTAATTATTGTCGTCATAATTTTTTAACTGTTTCCTCGAAAATATGCTTGATAAAATACTGAATTCAATACACTTGAATCAAGTATTATATCATTGATTTAACTATAAATTAGTTAATTTTTCTGTTTTAAAAAGTATGATAACAATTAACAATTATGATATATTTACTGTGGTTAAAAATGATGCTACTAGTAATGTTAATAAAATTGACGTAATTATTCTACATTCATACACTTCAGTTTCATTTTATTGATATTTACACTTCCTAAAAAGATTTTAATCACTGATGGGGAATATATTTTAACAAAAAAAATGTAACGGTAATAAATCAAGATAAACATAATTCACTAAATCAGTGAAGCACTGAAAGAAAACTATAATTGTTAAAGATGCACATCATCCCAGATTTTCCTCATTTTTCCTTCCCATGGAATTACATAAGTTTTTTGTACTATTTTCTTATACTACTATTTTTAATCAATATTTTCTATCGTATTTAATCGTAAGAAATACTGTACAAATATGATAGAAATCATTGATAAAAAATAGTTGCATAAGAATTCCGTCTTGAAATGGAAACTCTTGTACCCTTAATTTTTATGTTTCTTCTTCTAATGATGAAGCAGGATTTTTATTAATATTTTTTTTTTTTTTATAATTAAGTAAAACCGCATTCAAATCAGCATACTTTTGACAAATCAAATGAAGGAGCTGCAATTGCCATAGAATTCTTGAAAACGTGGGATACAAAACAATATGTTTTGAAAATTCGCAATATTATTAATTGCCATCGAATTTTTGAAAACGTCGAACGTAAAATAGTAATATGTTTAAAAAATCTGCAATATTATTACATATTAGAACGTATTACACATTTTAACGTGCTGTATAGTATAATCAGTAATGACATAACTGCCAGTTCTTCCGATTTTTTTTACACAACTATTATAAAAAATGTTATCTTCGTTTTATTTTATTGTAGAATTTATTACTAATATAGACTAAAATTTTTTCTAAAGAAATAGCGCTGGGAAAAAATTGGAAGAATTGACAGCTATGCTGTTGATTTCACAATAGGCAGGGACATTGTAGTCTACTTGAAATATTAGACGCAACACGTTTCAAAGAAATTTATCTTTATTCACTAACTCAAGGTCTGCCTTCAGCTTTTCTATGCAGCTGACGAATAAAGATGCACTCTTTTGAAACACGTTATGCTTAATATTTTTATAGTGTTTTCTAGACCTTAACGTTTCAGACAAGTACTGTAATATAATTTAAAATTTTCATAACTTTCTAAAAAATAATTATATGTGATTTAATAATTTTTTTTTTCAGCTTAATTACACACCACTGACGACAATTCTGTTTGCTGCTTTGGCAATGAGTCTTGTATCAACAGTTATTATGATGATTGTTTGCCGTTTCCAGACAAAAAAGCCGTACGGAGTATATCTCATCTGCTTGTATTTAACTTTCCTCATAATTGCTGTTTTGAAGGAATCAAATATTTTTTAATTTTAAGAAGATATTTAACACACTGTTTTACTAGACTCATCGCTATCTACAAGATTTCGAATTTTAAAGTGTACAGTAGAAAACAAGGAAGCAAGAGGAGGCGATTCAAGTTGAAGAATTGTATATAAGAAGCGAAATTAATTTTACTTCAGCTTGCATTGTCCGGGTGATATTTATGAATACATCTTGTTACATGAGGATAATGATAAAACCATTTATTCTGTATTGATTCTGAAAAGGCATCGTTTATTACAAAAAATATCATATTTAAGATTTATACGTCTTTAAATTGAAGAAAACTGTATTTATTGTCGTGAAGCATATAATTATAAACGATGCCTTTAATGAATCAAAATAGGCTTCTTGAAAGCCAAAATAAAGATTTATTTTAACTTAAAAAAAGTCATTTTTTACTGTATAAAAGCAACGTCATTGAAAACAGGAAGCACGTGAAAATTCCATGGTACGTTTACGTGACAACATTTTCCCTTTTTTTTTATTTTAATAATATAAATGACTCTACCTTAATAAATAATACAGCACATACAGAATTATGTTTAACTATTGTTGAAAATTAAACTTTAAAATAAATTGCAAGAACATTTTAACTTAGAAGGAAATATTATAATACTTTTTGAATTTTTATATTTGACGCAGGTAATTTGCCAGTTTAATTAATTAACAGATAAATACAAATTAAGGAATGCTAAAAAGTGCCTAGCACAAATTTTAGTAAAATATTAAACAAAATAGTATGTTGTGGCCACCAAATGACTTTCTTCTATATTTTCCTATACAAATTCAATTCAGTAAAAATAATTTATTAAAATTATTGTTTAAAAAAAATTATCTTTCATGATAATGCAGACGCTTTCCATATTAGAGAAGTAGTATAACACTAAATATAAAGAAGTAGTATAACACTAAATGTCAAAAAAAAGTCCATTTTATTCTCAATATAATATTAAAAGAAAAAAAAAAGTTTTTTTTTTTTTTTTTTTTGTTAAAAGTAAAAAAAAAAAAAAATCGATAAATTTGTTTTAAATTATCACAGATCTATAGTTCAACCATTCGTTTTAAAGGTATTGACAATAGCTTTCGAAAGATACCCATCTTGAAAATTTACCCCCCCCCCCCGGGGGGGTTACTTCCCACCAGGGGGGGGGGAAGCGATGCCACATGCACAATTTTTTTTTACTAATTAACTACTACTATTATCAATAATTCCTTTTTTTTTTACAACCACAGGTTGAGAATAACTCTCATTATGTACATTTATACGGAATTTTGTCCTATATTGCCATGTTAAAAATTTAGAAAAAATACGATCAGAGCGCCACCTGTTGAGCGATTGATCCCCAAATCTAATCAGCACCAGTATATATGAGAGGCCAACTAAATACCAAATTTCGTTAAATTTCGTTAAAAAAAAAAAAATAAATAAGATTTTTTTTTTCTAAGTTTCTTTTTGTTAAAAGTAAAAAACTTCGATAACTTTGTTTTAAATTATCACAGGTTTATAGTTCAACCATTCTTTTTAAAGGTATCGACGAGACCTTTCGAAAGATACCCATCTTGAAAATCTCCCCCCCCTCTAGGGGGGACTTCCGCCCCCAGGGGGGGGGGGGTGTCGAGGCTCTTACACATACAAAAATTTTTTTCCCAGTTGACTATCTCTATTATAAATAACTCTTGTAAATTTCATAATGATTACTAAAAAATAATTCTCTTTATGCACATTTATACAAAATTTTGTCCTATATCTCCATGCTAAAAATTTAGAAAAAGCGGGATGGCAACGCAACCTGTAAGACAATTTTTACCAAAAGTTGATAGGCACTAATTTATGTCAAGGTGCAACTACATACCAACTTGTATGAAATTCTGTGCAGTAGTTCCTGAGATACAGTTGCCACAAAATTTTGTCACTCACACACACACACACACACAGACAGACAGACAGACAGACATTTTCTAAAATTGGTCAAATGGTGTTCTACAGCTCTCAAAACGTGTAAATCCATCGAAAACCCGAGGTCGAAAATTTTTACGAATCCAATACTTTCTTCTATTGAATATAGAAGAAAGTAAAAATACACCACTACTAATGATTAAAAACACATATTTATTTGTGTAATTGTAACAGTTTTTTCTTTATTTTAGACTATATGCTTTTATTGAATTAAAATATAATTTATATCACCACTAACAAAATTTATATGGGCCAACATTGAAACAACGTTGGTTTTTTTGTTGGCCAACGATTACAAATGGTCATTTGCTAGATTGATGGCTCAATCGTTGGCAAACAGCTGTCCCATATGCAGTATTTTACTTTGGCAACACATTTCGGCATTCATTTTTTTGCTATTTTTGTACTTTTCTGCGAATAATCAACATTCTCGGTGATATTTTAAATTGGGTAATAAAATTATAGATTTTCTTTGAAGTTATGCAGTGGTTAGAAATGTACCGTTATTTGGAAATTTAACACATCAATTATTGTTGGACTCATAACGTTGCTCAATAGAGTGGTCCAGCCGTAGCTACCCCAATAAATAAAATGACAACGGAGGGTGAAAAAAAAAAAAAAAAAAGAAAAAAAAAAAGGACATTGGGAAAAAAAAGGACATACTTTCCCAACTAACCTAGTACCAACCGCACGAACCATTAGCTGCTGATGGGCCAGCGACTCATGTTTGTAGGGATGTACCATACTACTTGTTGACTTATTTATTAATATAAATTTTCAATTTATTTAAGAATGTTCTCATTTGGAAAGGCAGTTGTTAGGCTAGCGTACTTCTCTGGCAGTTGAGCTGTCGGGAAAATGTACTTTTAAGCCAAATGGCATTTAGAAACTGCATTGTAAGAGAACTGAGTGTCGGACATTCGTACCAAACCCAAAATAACACAGGCTTTAGGATGTATTTAATGATTAACAGGGAGGAGGAGCCGCTCACCACTCCAGGAGTGGTGCCGAGTGATTAGGTTGTATTTAATGCTAATGTATTATAAAATTAAACGCTCCATGTACATTTTGGGATTTTAAAATATGCATTTTAAAATAAGGAAAAAGGAGAAGAGAGCCAGATGGAAAAATAGCAGCGAAGAGTCAGAGCTTACTTCAAAAGTGCTATCTTTTAGCCTTTTATAATATATGCGTTCTATTGTTATCTAAAGAAGAGCAAGGCTAATTTATTGTAACGGGAGATGTGATCTCCCATTTCCAAAATAGTTATTTCAAGTTTTAAAATTTAAACATTTGCAGTCTTTCTCTTTTTTGATCCTCTACATAATCTACATTATACGCAGAACATATTCCTACAAAATGAGTTGTTGGCCCATCAGCAGCTAACGGTTTGCGTGGTTGGCGCTTGGTTAGCTGGGATAGCTGCAGTTGGCCCAACGTCTACTTTTTTGGCCCCTCCATTGTCATTTTATTTGTTCGGGTAGCTATGGTTGGCGCTAATGAACACGTTATGAGCCCAACAATAATTGATGCGTTAAATTTGCAAATAACGGATCATTTCTAACAACTGCATAACTTCAAAGAAAATCTAGAATTTTATTATCCGCTTCAAAATATCATCGAGGATGTTAATTATTCGCAAGAAAATACAAAAATAGCAAAAAATAAATACAAAAATGCATATTCAAAGTAAAATACTGCATGTCGTCCAACGGTTTGCCAATGATTGGGACATCATTCTATCCAACTGCCATTTACAACCATTGACCCACAAAAAACCCAGAGTTATTTCAAAGTTGATCCATATAAATTTTGTTTGTGGGGATATCAACATTATTGCGTGATATGCGTGATAATTATGTGCTTTTAAGAAATATTTGAAATTGAAGCAAACAAAACTGAAGTTTTAATGCACATAAAACATTACGAATTGTCGGACATCCCATGAATTGTTGTATCTCAAAAATTTGAAATTTTTACATAAGCAGCCCTTGGCATTAGGTTTGTTTGCCGGATATGTCCAATGGACAGTCGTATCACTATTGCAGTTTACTGGCATGTATAATCAGCATGTGAGAAAAATCAGTTTTACACCGGAAATTTTAATTAGCAGAAAAACTATATTGCGACGAGGCATTGATTCTTACAAATATAGCCTTATTTGCTAATTAAAATTTCTGGTGTAAAACTGAATTATCTGACGTACGGATTACGTATGTGCAGGAAAATACGATTCCTCACCATTTATGAACTACATTGTTATTTTCTCACTTGGATTTGTCTGAATCTCGATCCTTGTGTAATCTGTAAAATCTGTAAAATCGTGAAACATGAAATACGACCATTTGTTAGATGTCTGTTTAAATATTTCATTTGCGGGAATTTTAAACATAAATCCTATTAATATCATAAGAAAAATAAAATTAAAATAAAACTTTCATGACTTAGATAAGTAACATTTTTTACCATTTATGAAGCTAGTGCTACAAACGTTGCAACAATAAAAAAGTCGTAAATAAACAGTAATTCTAGTCAAAAGGTTGTCGTTTTAAGACATTTAATAAATATTTGACAACCGTGAAACAAATAGTAAAATTCATTTAGAAAAATTGGTGGTAGTTATATATAAGAAATAAACATTTTATTGAATATTAAAATGTATAACATCAATATTAATTTTAATACTGAACACTGAAATATATATTTGAATTATTTTGGATACAAATGTGAAAGAAGCTATACATTTATATATTGGAATGTTTAATTGAATAATATAAATGAATTTCGTGAAAACTTCGAATTCTTAATCATTTCTGTTTCTTTCATTTATTTATTTATTATTTCTTTATTTTTTGCGGAAATTCATAAATGAGTAGTAGTAAATATATTAACTTTTTTTAAAATACTTTTTCATTGAGTTTGTTTACAAACTTCTTATGATTCCTCGTTCAGCAAGTGGTTTTGTTGATTTTTATTGCTAATTATAAACTTATTATCTTGGAATATATATATATTTTTTAATTTTTCGACTGAGTGAAAATAATGCCTGGACCGGGAGTCGAACCCCGGATCTTTGACTTACAAGGTCAAGGCTCTACCAATTGAGCTATCCAGGCCGACAAACCGGTCGACATTACTCACTGTGAGTAATGTCGACCGGTTTGTCGGCCTAGATAGCTCAATTGGTAGAGCCTTGACCTTGTAAGTCAAAGATCCGGGGTTCGACTCCCGGTCCAGGCATTATTTTCACTCAGTCGGAAAAATAAAATTTCAATAAATATTATTTTCTTCCACAGTTGATTGTGTGATTTTAATAATAATAATAAAAAATATTATCTTGGGTTATATCTGATTTGGTGAGAGTAATTGGTTCAGAGTTAAGTCAACATTGTATAAAATAGATACAAACAATATCAATATAAGTGTCTGTAATTATGGTAGAGATAAAATTCTAAATATTTCTTTTTTTCCCCTCACATTTTCATTCATAATAATTTCGAAAATTTTCATTATAATATTCATTATAATTAAAATAATCATTCGAAAATTTTCACGCAAATGTATATAAAAGAAATAATAAGTAAGTAAATTAAATGCCGAAGGTAATGTTCTATTTGGGAAATGTATTCGTATCTAAAATTTAGCTATTGTGCTATTCCTGAAATTTTTTAACATTGCAGAAAGGTAAGGGTGCAAAAGTTTCCGTCTCACGCGGAACACTTACACCATTATTTTTTAACAATAATTGAATATTATCATATTCAATATTGAGAAAAAAAGTACTGTACATATATGATAGAAACTATTGGTGAAAAATAGTGATGTAAGAGTTCGCTCATGAGACAAAAACTCTTGTACTCTTGCGTAAAAATAAAGATGTTCCATAATGTGTATATATATATATATATATATATATATATATAGTGTTTATATTAAGTTAAAGCGCTTAAAATTGTCTAAGCTTTAACCAATGATCTAATATAGATATATATATACTAAAGAAAAATAAAATTATAAAAGCGTATGTTGAAAAATGCATTTCATAAAAGAATTTTCCGCTTTAAAGAAGTCAATGCACACCAAAAAGTAGTAAAAATTTTAAAATAAGGATACATAATATATTATTATTATTTTTTTTTTATGAGTAAGAGAAAGTGTATAGAATAATTTTATCAGATTGGTTTACTACAATTTCAGAGATTATATTTTGGATAGAATAACTTAATATAATCCCTATCATATTAATTAAATTTTCAGTTACCAATATGATTCATAGTAAGAATTTATTTTTTTAAGTACATTTTATGAAGCTTACTGAAGAAGTGTTCACTACTTAAAGTTACGAAAGCACATATTATTAAAAAATTTTAGCTCATCAGTTCATCCAAATTAAATAGTATAAATATTGATTAAAACCTGTGAAATGATTTTTATAAATTCACACATTTAAAAATTTTACATAAATTGTTTTACTATTTTATTTTACTATTTTCTCTTTTACAATATATATGTATATATTTTAAAAAAGCAAAATAATTCTTAAATTCTGAAGATACACTTTAGTTCAAGTGATGAAAGTTTTAATAATCAATAAAACATTTTAAAATAAATATTTTCAGGCGGTTCTTATTAGTGCTAACAAGTAGTATAAACATTAACTATATTTATTACAAATAAATTAATAGATACCTTGCAATGATGTTCAAGAAAAATATTCTAAACCTCCACAAAAACGTATATTATTCCATATAAAACGGAGAAATTCATCTTTCTTACAACGACTGAAAATTTTGAGGAACTTCAAAAGCTTAAAAGAATTTCTATTCTGGCTAAAAGCTCTTCACAATCGTAGGAGAATTCAAGCTACTTTAATAAGGCATTGGTTTTGAAGCTTAGATGCTTAACTCGAAGGAATATTTCATGATGAATGTAGAATACTTTTGTCAAGCTTTAAGTTATACTGGCGTCAGAAATATTTTCATATAGATGATAAATTTAGACGCTGCTAAATTAGTGTTATAAATGTATCAAAATTCTAATTTTAAATAAATTTTATGAAATAAATTTTATTCTCTTGCCTTAAAAGAAAAAAAAAATTATAATAGAAAGATAAAATCATGTTCGTTTCTGGTAAAACTTTTATTTTTTTAATTTTAATTTTAACAATGTTTTTGCACTAAATAACAATAAGAAAAGTTTATTTGTGAACGATTAGTCTTGAATTTAACAAATCGACTATGGCAATCATAATTTTTTTAAATGCTTAAAAAAAATCTACAAATACAAGGATGAATGACTTACGTGTGTTATGTTCCTACCAATTAACTGCTTTGAGACCTCCACTACTTATCCTATAAACATCTAGATAGACTCTAAGTATTTAGAACCATCGAAAAGTAAGAAATGTGCCCCTTTAAGAATTTAACAATATAGGCTCAAAATTAATGTACAGTATTTTATTTAATGCTAGTTTAAATTTGAATTTATATTGATACCGTGCATACAACATCTTGAAATTTTCTGCAAATATCTGCAAAGAATTTTTGTAGGATTAAATATTTTTTCAAAGGAATTTGCGATTGAATTCTTAAAAAAATATTTTAAGAATAATAAAAAATCAATGTATGCAAAAATCTCTCTCAAAATTTCGTGTATTATTAATTTATAATGATAATTTTAATTTCTTATAAAATATAGGTAAGACAAGTATGAGTACATAAAATATAAGTACATATAAAATAAAACTACAAACTTTATTAGATAACATTTACATTATCTGTCATATTTTTTTATTATTTCATTTAAATTATTTTAAATATTTATTTTACTTTAATAAAAAATATTTTAAAGCATTTTTTAGAAATTTAAATAATATAATTAATAATGTAAAATATACGTAATTCGTGCTCGCGGAAAAAATGTTACAGTTAAAAGCAAAAATTAACAAACGATTCAATAAAAGAATGAAATAAAAAATAGCTTAAAGTTTCATTCACCAGCAGAAAAATTTAGCAAACTCCAAGTTATATTGTTTGAAGAGCTTACTTCAAAAGAAATTTCTTTCAAAGTACTAAAATTAAAGTAATAAAATTTCATGTTTTAAAGTTTTTTCACCATGACAATAGAAATTTGGATATACACGAAGAACCATAAATACGCAAAAAGCTTTAAGTGCATAACTGTTCAAAACGCAAATATTAGGTCTTCTAGAAAGTTCTGTCCATTTTTAGAATAAAACAACGTAATAAATTTTTCATACCTTGAATAAACTTTATTGAATAATATAATTGCCATCGTTATTTATGACTTTTGGCCAGTGTGATGGCAATTTGTATATCCCATTTTAAAAAAATGCCTTTCGCTAGAGACAAAAAATTGAACCAGTGCTTGTCTGACATTTTCTTCGTTTTTGAATTTTTCGACCTGGAAAAAAATTTGTAACGACAGAAACAAGTGATAAAATGGAGGGTGCTAGGTCCGGGGAGTATGGTGGATGCGACAGAATTCCCCAGCCTAGCTCTGAGAGTTTCTGATGAGTCCCTAAAGCAGCGTGTGGCTTGGTATTATTATTAAGTAGTATAATTACCCTCCTATTACGGCCTCTTTTCTTGGAGTGCTGTTTTTAAATTATCCAATTACTGACAGTACCTCCCCGAATTTAGTCTTTGTTTAGTTTTAGCTCATAATGTCCCGAATATACCGCCATATAAACAACATTCTCTTACTCAGACTCAACTTCGATTTAGAAATGGAGAATGCAGGTTTTACAGGTTTTCTAAAGGATGTTTTCATAGGTAATCCACTTTTTATCTCCAGTTATCATCTGGTCCAAGAAGAGTTCGCTTTTGCTTCAGAGTTCGCTTCAAATTTTTCTCACTTAACTCATGTTCACCTATCTCGAATATTTCCACGCTAATCCTAGTTTCTGAATACAGTCTGAAGTGGTTTGCTGGGATAAATCAAGCCTTTTCTCAATCTCCGATGTTGTCAGAAAAAGATTTTGCTCCAACATGATCTTGGTAGTGTCGTTGTCGATCGAAGATGGTCACCCAGAGCATGGCTTATGAAAAAGGTCGAATTCACATACTTGAAATTTTTCAAACCATCATCTTCTGCACGTTCTATCAAAAACTGTGTCTTCACCAAATCCTTTCACTAAGTTTCTACACGCTTTTGCAGCATTTCTTCCTTGTTGGGATTCGAACAAAATACAATGTCGCAAATGATCTTTATCAGTAGCTATGAGTACACGGTCGTGTCTCACTTAATATCAACATGAATTGTCTTTGTTTTAGTTCATCTGCTAGGTCAGTAACATACTTTCAGTGACAAAAAGAGAGAGCCAAATATGCGTCAAATGAATATGCACATGCTTGTTGAAACTTGTTGTAACCGGAGTGGACAAAACTTTCTGGTACATCTAATATTAAAAATATAGCTTGCAGCTGTGTGAGGAAAAGCTTTATGAAAGTGAATCAGTCACGAAAAATAGAGTAATGTCATTTTTCTTCAACCAATTCTCAAATAGAAGTTTTGATACGAATAATTTTTCTTCTCCAGACGATGTGACGTCTTTTCTGAAAGAAAAAAGTAAAAACTTGCAGCAAAAGAGAAAATATAATTCTGCAGCATTGAGTGACACACCAGTGAAATAAGCCTTGCAAGAAGAGTAAAAGAAGGCAAAATAAATGAAAGAAAATCTGTTACAAAACAGGAAAAAAACTTTTATGAGACTTTTTTTTCGAAGAAAAAAAAATGTGCCAGGAAAGCCAAGCGATAGCGTAGAAGGAAGAAACATGTAGTGAGCGAACATGAGGACGACCATAAAAATCTTAGTCTTTGCTGTTTTAAATCATTTGAAATCAGTAAACAGGGAGAACAATGGACTCAGTGCACTATTTGCAAGCGCTGGATACACGAATCCTGTCCAAGTGTTACAAATGGAGAAAGGATATTTTGCGTTTTGCTACATAAAAAATTATACCAATAAAGCAATTATTTTTATTGAAACTGATTATCTTTTTAATTTAAGTATGTTTTTCACATACATAATTTTGCATGTTTTAATTTTATAGCTTCATTGAGGAAAGTTGTATGAAGGATTTTCTTTAGGATATTGTGTTTTCGTTCTCACAGTGTTTGTTTTTCTATCAATAAAAAAAATTTAAGATTTGATATAAATTTTGAAAATTTTTTAAACTTCTACACTATCATAACATTGAACATACGACGTTGGCAAACTTACCCTGTAGTCAGGGCAGGTTGTTCCAAGCGACTTGATGTCAGTTTGAGCTTCTGAACTAATACTGATATTTAATGATAATATTGATAATATTTTCTAGAAAAGATGGGCCCACTAACACCAGTTTACCCTAAATAACATTAATGTAAATATTGCTAGATTCACTTTGCATGAAAATACACATTCCTTTTATTCTTAAAAGGTAGTTGTTAATGAGAAATATAGCTAACTATTCGTTTATTCATGGACTTATTCATATCTCTATTTCCAAACGTACTTCGTTTTTTCCGAAATACAAACGACTGTATAATAGAAATACTCTATTTTAGTCAAGAGATAAATCTCTTAAGGATTATACCTCTTGTCTAGACAGAATTTTTATCGAAACGGTGCATACGCCAAATCCTTTTTATACAAGAAACGAGTTAGAAATGTCCGCAACAAAATGATAGTATTCTAATGTGCATTTTTCTTTTTATACGGAAATGTGATTCGTCAAAAAAATATTACTTGTTTTATATCTGCTGGAGAAAAATTATAGTTCTTGGAATATAAGTTTTATGCAGTTAATCAAATCTTTATATGAAACTCAACTAACTTTAATGTTAACAGAAAAAAATATATGAGTTAAATAAAAATTTAATAATTATACTTTTCCAGTAATATCACAATCAGTGTTGCCAGATCTGGCGGATTTTTTTATTCTGTAATCACCAATAATTTTAAGAAGCGATATTCGATATACATAATAGACTATCAATCTTCGAAGTGATTAGGCAAATGTTACAATTAACAATTATTGGTTACTGTTGAATAAAAATCCCCCAGATCTGACAACACTGATCACAATTATTAAAAATATATTACAATATACAAAGGCGTCTTTACTTAAGTAATTTTTTATATACTTCGAAAGTTTCAACATATTAATTTTTGTTTGCTTAAGATACAGACACTTGTATAGCAGCCACAATAATTCAAGAAATTGGCTAGTTTCGTTAAGTATTAATGCATATATCCTATAGTTTAAATTAATTACAGTGCACAAACAAAATGATTAACACTGTGCCGGTTCTAACGCTCTAAAGCGCTCTAAACAGTGTTGACAATTTTAGGGATTCTTTTATTTAACTATCACCAATAATTTTGAAGAGAGATATTTGATATACATAATGAACGAAAAACCTTCGAAGTGATTAGGCAACCGTTAAGTTAAGTTTAAATTTAGTGGTTGAATAAAAAAGTCCCTAAATTTTGCAATACTGACAAGAGGAGTGAAATTAAATAAGATCGGCAAAGGGATAAAGAAACATGTTAATAGCACTAATACAATTTCAAAAAAATAAATTGGTTTTTATGAACTATATAACGAAGAATTATCCCCCACAGTGAATCAATTACCTTAGCTTGTTAATAAAAAGGGCTAGATTTGCACACAAATTAGAAGGGCTACACTTTAAACTCTTTTAAATATAACACTCTAAATTTCGTTTTTAATTAACAGCAGTTTGTCACCCCCACTAAAAATAATCCGAAGATATTCTTGAGAAAATAGCATTTTCTTAAGACTTTCTTCAAATATTTTAAAATATTTTGAAGATTTATCTTTTTCTATAAAATATCTTCAGAAATTTTAAAGACAATATAAAGAAATTTTGTAAACTTTTTTAAGAATGGGCCAAATAACATAAGATATTCTGCAGATTTTCTCTAAAAATATCTGCAGAATATCTTGAAATTATTTTTAGTGGGGACTAACAAATTTCTCGTGAAATAAAGATATCAGTTTTGTTTTCGCATGCTTTATGCTTTCTTCTAAAGAAAAAGAAAAGAAAATAGAGGAAAAGTTACCGAAACTGTCCAATTTTTTGAATGGCTGCGTATGTGAAGTGGATGTTCATGCGCTATAACACGTTAACTGCCGGTCATATGAGGTTGTGTTGATAATAAATGTTGCGGCATAGACGCACATAGTTGCCAATTTTTACGCTTTTTGGATACCAAAAAATTTTTTAATCGAATTTTTTTAACTTTATATAATCAGTGAAAATTGCAACAGGAATATATATATACATATTAATTTTACGGTAGCCAAAAAGCGTAAAAATTGGCAGCTATGGATATATATTTTTTTAACCATATCCTGACTGATAACAAAAATATGATCAAAATGGGGTAAATAAAAGGTTGTACCATTATGATAGTTAATAATTATTTAGGGCTTTTTTTACTGAACTTTACGACACTAGCACTTCCTTGACAATAGATGTAAAATTATGTTTGAAATTTCACATTTCGGGCTTGCGTAGGACATGTAGAAATGGATCAAAATAAAGAAAACTAATAAGATTATAAATTGTCTTTATATGAAATTGTAGCATCCTTAACAAATATAAACAGTAGGACTGGATTTTCTGCTACAATGACATTATTATAAATTGCATGTTATACACATGACTATACTTTCAATAATTATTAAAACATTACATTTAAACCACATACATTTCCAATTAGTTTTTAACTTTCAGTCCAGTACCAATATATATCTCCAAAACATAATGCCTATAGAATAGGAGACTAAGAATTGAGGGTAGCTTTCCCAGCATCATTAACTTACTCGCACCTGGAACATCCTAGCCACCCTCTGGCGAGGGGTTGTAGGATTAAAACTGACTGACTGTACGAGGTACTTTGGCATGCATTGAACGCCTGCCGATGTTGTCTTTCTGTTCTAGCTTAACATATTCACGCAAGTTATTAAAAAAAAAAAAAAAAAAAAAAAAAGAAATATTCCAAAAGTCTGGGCTAACGAGTACGATCTGAGTTCAAACCCACTACTTTCCGTCAAACAGGTTGGACAGCAAAACCTCTTGCACATTTGCGTGAAATCGGTAGTCGTTGTGATAACAAATAGTTTGATATCGTGCTGAATGAATTATTCTAATACATTAACAAGACCATATTGACAAAAAAATAAAAACACTGTAGCTAGGACTTCTTAAATATGACCGTTTAAATTCAAATTTAGTCTATATTAATTAATAAATCTTTAAATTAGACCAGTAAAAGTAAGATAAAATTTAGATGTTTTCAAATTTTCCATTTTTTAAACTCGGCGCTGCATAATGACTGGAAAGATATTGATTTTAATTATTACAATAGAATTAGCCGAATTTGTATCGAGTGATTCAAAATAAAATTTTTGTTCTTTGCCCAATCTGATACTTAAACTTAAGTATTAGAAAAGCATTCACTTTACATAAAAAGCTCATAATAACTTGTGCTCATAAACATATATTTTGATTATTGTTAAAAAAAAGAAATATTTACAAGAACTCGAATGCATTATATGCTATTCATACCTGAATAATTTTTTTCAATGCTATTTATCCTTATTATAATTTGCTTGTTAATTAGTTTCGAATGTATACAAAATCTCAAGCTTAAAAGAAAAAACTTCGAAAACATATTGATAGATTATTTCTGTAAAAATTATTAAAAATATATAAATAAATAAATAAATAAATAAGTATGTAACGCGAGTAAATGGTGAACAATATCCACCTAGAAAATAAGTCATTTAAAAAAAAAAAAAAAAAAAAAAAAAATCCTCTAAAGAAATTTTGGAAAATGGTAATCAGTACAAACATATATATATATATTCTCCAGCTTGAGCGATGTTTCAAAATTTTCCATTTTTAATAAACTTTTATCGTTCCTTTTTGCAAAAAACTGATAGGAATTGATACTCTTGATAATTGTCATTATGTAATTTCTCTCACTCTATTATTAAATGATATCCTTTTTGTTAAAGTACGTTATGGACAGACATCCTTGTTTTTTAAAAGTAATTGGGGTTAATATTGAGTATTGCGTACTTTACATATCTTTATTAAAATTATTACTGGTTATTTTTCCTAATCTTTATTAAAATTATTCTTGGTTATTTTTATTTTATTTATTTATTTATTTATTTAGTTCTTTCGAATTACGGTAACATTTCATCATTTGTTTCTTGCATTCTACAAATTCGTTATAATAATAATAATAATAAATAAATAAACAAATATGTATATATATACATATATCATCATCATCATCAATTTCACCCTTTAACAATCCATTGCAGGATGAAGGCCTCTCCCAAGTGATTGCAATCTGCCCTGTTTTCTGCAATTCTTCTCCATTCTGCTTTTCCAAACTTCACAATTTCATCTCTCTAACGACTCAGTGGTCTCTTTCTCGATCTTTGTTTATCTCTCGATATCCCAAATAGGACTATGGTGGTCCATCTATCATAATTTCTTCTGGAAAGATGCCCAGTCCAGTTCCATTTTAACTTCTTAACTCTAAAAATAGCATCAGTAACTTCGGTTTGCTCACTAATTCAAGTGTTTCGCTTTCTGTCTCTTCGAGTAAATCCTAACATGCATCTCTACATGCTTCACTGGGTCTTTTGAAGTTTCTGTATGGTTTTACACGTTAATGTCCAAGTTTCTGAAGCACAGCATTACGAACCAACACCGATGGGTTCGCACCAAGACGCATTATGGTCAATGTAGTGTGATTTGGCCAACTCTTCTTTAGTATTACACACACACACACACATATATCTATGTATATATAAAGAAGTTGCAAATAGACTCGTTAAATTTCTTGATAAACTTTTAAAAGGTTTTATGTTTTATTTTTAAGGATAAAAATATATTAAAAATTATGTTAAATTTTATGTATAACGCATATAATATTTATATATTGATTAGAATAAGAGCATTTAAAGTGCGCGTCTGAATAATAGCACAACAAAATAAAAACAGTCAGCATTCAACTGAGAAAGATTAAAGATATAGAATACATTGTTAAAATCAATTTTTCACTAAATAATGTTTTGATTTATTATTTCAGAAAAATGATTGTAAAATGGAACGAGAAATTTATAAATTTAATGTATTATTTGCATGTGTAACATTCTATTTCATAGAATAAGTTAATAGGCACGGTATTTAATTATAGGATTTTTCCAAAGAATAATTTTGAAAGCATTGAAACGTTAATAAACACAAATGATATTTGATTGATTATGAATAAATTCTTATCCATCTTAACATTGTACTGATTAATAGTGAGTTATTTTGTAGTGGAAAAACACGCTTCTAATTCATTCAAGCAAACTAAATGAGAAACGACACGCAACATTAAATTTAAGTTGCAATTCCAAGCTTATGAATTGAATCTAAAGGGAAAATGACTGAAAAAACTCCCGTATTTAAATTAATATTTATTTAAATCTGAATTTACAAAAGCTTTATTGTAACAATTATGCATAACATCGCAGTATATTTGTATTTCTTTTTACTTTCCCGTAGATAATTAGCACTACAATTTCAGGATTATAAGATTTACAAGAGTTGTTACATTTTCACTTCATTTGACAATATAGGGTAGGTGCTCCAGTGATTGGCATGCTTCAGTAATTGACACCTTCCCCAAATAATGTAACAAAATAAAAGCAAATGTTTTACATATAAGAATTTTAACATTGTATCTCAAACACTGGAACATAGGGTGCCAATTACTGGTAAAATGAAAAAGTATCAGTGCAAAACACTAGAGCATACGGGGCCATTTACTGGTAAAATGAAAAACTGGCTGTGTCAATTACTGGAACATTAAGTGGGTGTAAAATAAGAATTCATTAAAAAAATAATAGTTATAAAATGTATATATTTTAACATATACGTGGTTCTGAAAGTTTTTCGTACCATATATATTAACTTAAGATTTCCAAAAATAGTTTCTGCTGACTAAAACATTAAAAACGTTAGAAATTGCTCTAAAAGTGTCAATCACTGGAGCACTTACTCTAGTTGAAATATTTATTCGTATGTAACTAAATTAGTTAAGATTCAAAAATTTCAAGAATGATTTTAACATTGCAGCAATCAGAAGAAGACACTTGAATGAACTGAAAATTTTGTATTGTTGAAATGCAATTAAGTTATCAAAATCAAAAATAATACTGAAATTTTCTAAATATATGTTTGAAAATTAGAGTTGAAAATAAAGAGATGTTATTGGCAAAATGTAGACGCATAGTTTAGAAATTTTTGCTTGAAAAAAAAAAAAAAAAAAAAAAAAAAAAAACATTTATTATATAGTACGAGTAGATATTCATTCTCTCTGAAATACAAACATAGGAAAAAATAAGGTTACATTTTTAAGAAATTAGAGTTTTTTAAAAATAAATGTTGTTATAGTACTATAATCAGGTTCAGTGACAAATCGATAAATCACATTCAATAAGTATTCGAAATTTTCAATACCAGCTACATCTTCAGGTTCTTAATCTCTGCTATTCGAAAAATTAAAATTTTAATCACGTATGTCCCTACTAATAGTAAATAGAAAGTTGCAAGTTGAATTTATTTTTTTTTTTTTTCTGGCGAACTAAAACAAAATCATTAATTTTTTAAATCATCTAATAAAAAGTATATATTTTTATCATCAGTTTAATAAATTTTACCATCATAATGAGATTCGTCAAAAAGTGAAAATTTTTCATTTCATCACTACTTATATAAACATGTTTCTTTGGAAATGTGTCCGACTGCTCCTTAAGCAGGAATAAGTCTATAACAGCCAATTAATAGGTTAATACAATTAAGAAGAAAAATTCAGAAGAAAGAAAAATAAATATCTTCATGGTCAGGCTAAAGATGGACTACTCATTACCATGAAATGTGGCTCATCCAGTCCCATCTGTACTTTTAGAAAATGAACACGTTTCTGTAGTACAACATATTAAAAAATCATCTAAATATATATTAACATTTGTAAACATGCAAAAAGAGACTTGTAAACAGTCATATTGTTAAGAACAAATAAAATTTTTTTAACTAATAAATATTTCACAGAAAGAGGAGACACTTAAGTTTCAAACAGATTTTTGCCCCCCCCCTTCTATCCGCCCCCCCCCTACACACACATTCTATTGGATAACAAGATTTTCATAAACAAATGAAGACTTTATATGTTTGATAAAACAAGTAACTAAACTGGGGTAAATTTTAAAACAAAGTAAGTAAACTAGGGTAAATGGAAGATTTTTGGCCACTGTTTGGCCGCTGCGTAACTCTAGTGTAATCCCATTCAACATCATCTTCAAAATTTAAAATTTTAAAAATGTCAAAATCACAAATCAAAATAATCTATTTTTGCAACATTTTCTCCAAGTGAAAAATTAAATAAGGTAATAAGTAAGTAAAATATGCAGACGGCAGAATTAATAATTTCTTTATTACATCGTATAAAATTTATCTATATTAAGTCTAGAAAAATTTATTAGACATCAAAATTTTCATTTTAACTGCATTTTGCTACAATTTTTTTTGTATTATTATTCAACTGACTGAATTACAGAATCTATGAGTGAAAACATCATAGAATGTCCCTAATTCTGCTCTCAACATGTAAGAAATAATAAGATTGAGGTTGAGTGGTTCGCACTTCAGGTAGGTACTATTCGACTATTGGTGACTATTGGTAACAAGATGGGAAGTCCGTACATACTAACTTTGAGCTTCTGAAGAAGGGTCCGATCTTGGTACACTGATGACTTCAGCACAAAGTCGAGCATTTGACACAGTAGAACAAATTAAGTAGGACGAGGTAACACCAATCACTCGGACATTTATAATAATAGTGAAGGGTAAGGTGACTACATGTCCTCGATATTTGGGACAGCCTCATATTTTGAAATTTTTTTTCTGAATTTTGAACACTCTTAGGAATGAGTCCCAGACTGTCGTCAATTCCTATAGAGTAGCAACGTAATACCTACTCAACGAAATACATTTTGAAAAATTGTAGCAAAGAAATTAATCTATCCTAATTATTAACTTTTTATTCTCATTTACTTAGCATAAGCTATACAACACCATAATCAAATAATTATAATATATTTTAATGCTAGTATATTATAAAGGTACTTTTATCTGGTTACTATAGTCAAGAGAAGCACAACCAAATACTGATCCCAGAGAATGTTGCTTCTCTGTCAGTGTTCCAATGCGAAGCGAACTGAGCCAACTAGGCCAATGCGGAACACAGGAAAATATCCAGAAAATAATTAGTTATAATGTCTCGTGATCATTGAGATTATTTGATGAATGAAGTGAACGGACACTATTTGTTTTGAGGGATTCGAGGCAAAATCATTTATCTTATCCACCACATGCGATTTCCGATTCTTCATTTACCTGTGAATTTCTCCATAGGATGCAAACATTTTTTTATAGAGTACAAACACTTTCCCATACACTTTAAATGATTCAGTAAATACTGAACTCATAAAAATACTATATGCTATTACAAAACTAAAAATTTAGCATAAAAAATGAATTTAGAATATTATTATTTCAGTCAGTTGAAAGCAAAAGATAAAAGAAATCAGATAAAAATAAAAGGAGGAAAAGTAAACGGAATTTTATTTCCTTATTCAAAACTGCAAGAAAAAACCGGCAATATTGCGGAAAATTCAATTTTTTTCAATTAAACTAATCGTATTCTAAAACTAATGGCTTGAAATATTTGTAGTTCAAGACATTAATAATAGAGGAGAGTAGCACCTACCCTGAATTCATCTCGAACCTATGCAAGTATTACAGTTGGCAGCAAAATTATTCGTGTGCTAGCAATAATTCCTATGTAAAAAAAATATGATGTGGATATCACATGACTTCCTTATACATTCATTAGAATATACATATTTTTATGAAAACATTGCTATTTTTGTGTATGATAACTGACTCGTAAATAAACAGACAGGTTCTAACCACGAAAAAAAAAAAAAAAAAAAAAACTGAAAAACTGCTACTCTAACTACAAAAGTCATGATAATAGGATTGTATGTACCGCCAAACAAATATACTAGTTTTTTCAGAAACGGCTTATTACTGAATTTCTCATTGACAAATACATAGCTTAGTTAAATGAAAATCCTTTGCGTATAGATTGAGTAATTTTGCTCTCTTTGCCGAAAAGCAGAAGTGAAAAATGATACATTTTAAAGAAACAATTAATTCAGTTAAAATTGAGAAAAAATTTACTAATTCTGGCTATCCTGAAAGAATATTTGCTGCGAAATTTAATCGCTAATCTCGCCAAGTTTGTAGCTAACGCTTAATTTTAGTCTTAGCACCAAATTTGGCGACTTGGCGATCGAATATGGCGAAAATTTGTAGTTTATGGTTGCCAAAATCTGGAAGCTCTAACTTCAATAAGAACAGAAATCTGTAATTTTCCGGCAAGATTCATTGGTTTATAGCGCTGAACTAAATTCTTCGAAAATTCTTTAAATGACAAACAAGACTTAAACAAAATAAAGTGCATTCCTCGACTAGAACCTGCTTATATATTAAGAATTACTTTCTACATTCAAAAATGTCGGCAATTTTCATAACAATATCATTACGCGCTCTATCTACGTGCTGAATATTCATTAAAGTGCATTAATCGATTAGAACCTGTTTATGTCTTTAAGAATTACTTTCTACAAGCAAAAATGTCGACAACTTTCACAATATCATTACAGGCTCTATCATTAGCTTATTTTGAAAACTCTGTGATGGTAGGTCATATATAGCAATGGCAAAATCCTTTGTATTTTTGGCTGTTATGAAAATAATTTTCTTAAATATCTACAAAACGGAAAGTCACAGAAAGTCCAAAAAGGCAGGTGCACAACTAAATGTTATAACAAACATATATACCAATTTGCAACGTTCTACGTCCAACCATTTTTGAGTTATACCAGATACGTACACACATACTTACACACACGTATAGACGTCACAAGAAATCGTGTAAAGTCGCTGATATCTCAAAAATGAGAGCTTGTATTCAGACAAAACTTGCAGGTGTACAACTAGACATCATCGCAGTCATACATATAAATTTTCGACATACGATGATTCATTTTTGAGCTATGTGAGATATAAAATCCATTTCACAAATCGGGATTACAATACTTCCTTATACTTTGTATAAGGAAGTGAAAAGTACACTTAACCCTTTGCGGCGCAAGACAATTTGAAACATTTAAATTATACTGCCACCGGAATTCATGAACTAAATTAAACTAAAAGAAATTTTAAATTTTAAGGTTTAAAAAACCGGCCTTTTCTGATATGTTATAAACGTGAATTTTTGCTAAAATATTTCCGGGATGAATTTTTGCAGCTGGATCTTAAATTTTGCGTCCTCGTGGCGAGGACACCGCGCGTTAAGGGGTTAATACTGTTTTGATAAATAAATCCTTGTCGAATCATGTTCTTAGTCAGTCTAAGAAAACGATTAGACGAATTTTGCTGCCGACTGTTGTCAAAGTGTCAACTACTGGTACTTTTATCCTAAGTTAGCACTAGCAGTAATGAACACTTTATGGATATTTTAATAGAAGACAGTATAGGTTTAAGGATAGGTTTATTCTTAATTCTGGAGACTGTGACAAAAAACAATGTTCAATACCTCAATTTACTCTTTCTAACTGTTCTGCCAAAGTAGTTAACTGAAGCATTTTTACTTTCTTTTACGCACATAATAGTGAAGAAACTACTGTTTTTGTGTGAAATTTTCGAAATTGAGTTTTGCGATACTTAATCGTTTTGAGGTCCTCTGAATCTTAAAATTAGGTTTTCAGCGGTTTTTCTGTGCGTAAGTTATCAGAATAACACAAAATGCTTTTTTGGGAAGACCAAAGACAGTATTCTGAATTTGTAACGTATAGAGATGTCACTATCGAAGAAACAGTTCGTGTATCTAGATCCAAGCGAATTCAAATACAAAAAATATGTACATATACAGAATACGTTCAAATTCTAAAATAAGTACGTGCAAAGCAAACAAAATTCGCTTATCTTATTCAAAACAACAAGAAATAACGATAAAATGACAAAGTTTCTATTTCTGTAATTAAATTGGTGTCATTATAGAACTGATAACTGGAAATTTTCACATTCCAAGTAATTAATGGTGGAGGGTTATAACACTAACCTAGAATGTTAGGCTTATAAATAAATTTTCTATAATGATATGGAAAATTTATTTTTAGAGTTGAAAAGTGTCCGATTTAAAAGTGTCTAGTATTAGTGCACTTTCCTTAATATTGCTTATTTAAGAATGCACTAAATTCCAGTAAAAATCTTTCATCATATTTTAATAGAAATAATAACTAACTAAATGAATCTTTATCGGGTACAGTTCGTTATTTATTTCATTTTTCTTTTCATTACATTGCGATTATAAAGATATTTGAAAATAAAATATTATTAAAAATGTATATTATACGTATTTGTTGCGTAAATATAGTATTTTTTAAATTTATTTTAGAAAAAATAATTCATAATGTACTACGCGCAGAATAATTTCAAGTAGTCTTAAGTAAAAATCTTACTAAGTAAATTACCTGTTACATTAATGATATAACATCTCAAAATGAGAAAATAATCTTTTGAATATTATATTCTTGTTTTGAAAATCGGACAATAGAGCTCCTAAATAATGAAAAACCATCAAATATTCATTATGTTTCCTCGCGTGTATAATATTTATTATTCAGTAACATATTCATAATGTACTATTTTCTGAAAAAAAAAATAGTGAATGATATGCGTCCTGTAATGAAAGCAAAAAGTTAATTATTCCTATGTCATTAGCTGCATGGGTTCATAATGAGATTTTACCTTATTTAAGAACTACTTTGCCATTTGTTCGTACAGACATTCTTAAATTACATTTGCATTTAGAAAAGTTTTACACTGTTAGAAATTTGATTTGTAGTATTACGATTTGAATTCTTTTTTTTTTCTTTCACCTTTTAAAATAACATTTAATAGTTCGTTTCAAGAAACAGTTTTTGCTGACACTATGAGACTTTATTATAATAGAGCGCAATAATTGGGTCGTTTATTATAAAAGTGAATTATCTCCTTAGAAATTCATTTCGAAATAACGAGCTTTTTTCAAATTTATAACAATGGAAACAAAGTCGAGATTCAATAAGTGTTATCGATTTTTTGATCAAATCATAAGAATTTATAAATCATATTGAAAATAATTTGAAGTAACTCAGAAATTTCATTTTAATAATGAATATGTAAAAGTTTTAGTTTTATGAGAAAAACACGTAATGCTATTTATGGGATTTTAATGCAATTATTGGAGTTTTTTCTTTTTTATGATGAAAGATGTGACAAAATGGGATACAATTAAGCAAAAAAATATATATTTAAAAAATATGGAGTTCCACCACTTTTACAATGAGCCGTCTAATTATGAATAGTTTGTTTAGTCAATTGATTAAGCAATTACTAAAAGTAAAACGATACATTTCGTTCTTTGAACTATTACATTTAAATACTATTTCATATCTAAAATTTGTAGTTTCAAGTCTAATTATCCCTTTATTGTTAGAAATAAATGGTGGTAACTTAGGCAAATTTAGCTGCAACGATTTCTTTTTTAAATTTGGTACTAAGTTGTACCATTTCATCAGTTCCTACCGCACTAAGCTCAGGCTTAGAACCCTAGTATAGTCAATTGGCTTTAATCCTAACACAAACACCTTACCGCACTAAAATAACACCATTAATGTGATAAAACTATTTTTGGTTGGTGTTTTATTACAAAAAAGAAAAAAAAAAGAAGAAGAAGAAGAGAGAGAGAGAGAGAAAAGCAAAAGAAAAGGGAAAAAAGAAAAAAAAAAAAAGTAAAATTTGTCTATTGTTTTCTTTTACAGTTTCTTTACTTAAAGTAAGAAAAAAAAGTTTTTATACTGTTTTTATAAAATATTCTGAAAATAAAAATTAGTTTTACCTCAAGGTGTCTGCGTAAATAAAGCTAAATAATTAAATTATGTATTTAATCCATGCTTAAAGTATGTTTATTCGTTTCTTTTTTTCTTTTTTTAATTTAAAGTTTATTTTAAAAATAACATTTTTTTCATTTTCGTAGGAAAAAAAAAAAAAAAAAAAAAAAAAGCAACTGAAATATTAAATATACAAATGCTTTCAAATAGCTTGAAAAGATCGAGATCTTAATTCTCATATATCTAGATTTCTACACGTCCCATTCTCAGTGTAGCATTAAATGCATTACTACATTCTAAAGTGAATTCTAGCATTATATAGTAAACAGAGCTTACTATCTTAATGGGTTTTTACAGTAAATTGATCACGAATGTATTTTTTTTTTATTTCGAGACATTAACTTAAAGTTATTATAACGAGAATTCTATGATATTTGTTTTACAACTCAAGTAAGAATTTTGTAAGTTTTGACAAGAGGTATATAATTTTTTGCAGCCGGAGTCGATGGATATAGCTGCAAATTTCATTAAGTATTTTGAATTTTATTTTTTGTAAATAAAAATCGTGAGAGTTATTTATTTTGTAAATCAAATCAAATAAGAATGAAATTTCTATTTTTAAAATTTTTATTTTTATAAAGATTGTGGAAAAAAAGGAAACGTGGATTTTTTAAAATTATAATTTAGTGCAACATTTTGAAATTTTCTGCAAATATCTGCAAAAATTTAGATTAAACAATACTACAAATGAATTTGCAATTAAATTTAAAAACAAACATTTTACGAATAATAAGATATCAATGCCTAGAAAAATCACCCTCAAAATTTCGAGTATTATTAACTTGAATCGATATTTTAATTTTTTATAAAATATATTTAAGAGATTTTATACAAACTTAATTTGATAACATTTACATTACTTGTCATCAATTTTCTTATATCATTTAAATTATTTTAAAATATTTTCGTTACTTTAATTAAAAATAATTTTTAGGCTTTTCTTAAAAATTTAAATAATGTAGTTAATAGTTTAAAAGATACGTTATTCATGCGCGTGGGAAAAATGTTACAAATAAAACAGAAAATAATAAATGATTCAATAAATGGTCAAAATAAAAAACAGCTTAAAGTTTCATTCGCCAGCAGAAAATTTTAGCGAACTCCAAGTAATATTTTCTGAAGTGCATACTTCAGAAGAAATTTCTTTCAAACTACTAAAAGTAAAATCATAAAATTTCATATTTTAAACTTTCTTCACCATACCAATATAAATTGGGATATAGACGGAGAACCATAAACACGCAAGAAGTTTTAATAAGTGCATAACCGTTCAAAACGCAAATATTAAAAATATAGCCTGCAGCTATAAGATGAAAAGTTTTATGAAAATGATTCAGTCACGAAAAATAATGTAAAAGTTGTTACTTTTCTTGCATATCATTTTCGTTTGAAATAATTGTTCTTAAAGTTATGAAAAATTTAGTAAATTTTAGAAACTTAAAATGTACTATGAAAGAGTGTTTTGCTTCTGTTTCAAGAGTTAGCTAGATATAGTAATTTTAGTTTTTCTGAAAGTGAAAACAAAATACAACAATTTTCACTTAAGTTACTTGTATGATAAACACAGTTTTTCTTAATTAAACACGCTTCTTATTTGACAAATTTTATATGAAGTTTCAAACATTAAAACTAGTGAAATGTTTTATGTACTTATAAATATTAATAAAATTTCTCTATATTGTAGAAAAAAAAAATCTATTTTTACGCTTAAAAAATTTGTCATAGTAAATCCCCATTTTTTACATTTATGAATTGTGCCTCGTGATCAGACAAAAAGTCATTAAAATTAAGATTTGGGTGATTAAAACTCGGGTTCCAGATAGTGAGATGTTTTCTCAATTAAATGTTTTTTAAAGATATAATTAAGATGAAATTAAAAAAAAAATATTTAAGATAAATATATGGGTATAAACTTTTGAAACACAAATAATAAAAAAAGGCAAATAACAGTGAAAATAAGTATATTTTAACTAAACTGATTGCATAACAGTCGATATCTTACGTCACAACGATATTCATGAAGTATCACAAATCAAAAAATATTAAGGAAAAAAAAAAAAAAAAAACAATCAGACGTAAGCAATAACAAATAATTCGAAAGCGTCACATCTTGTAGGGTTTGACTCCCGGTTCAGGCATGGATATCGTGGTGGTTCAAAATCCAGTTTAAGCCTTAGGTAACGGTCTAATGAGCTCTTAAGGGCCTTCTTCACTCACCGCCGCCGGAAGACGAAGCTAATGCTATTCTATGGGAAATTTTTCTTTGCAAATAACTCATTAACTAATACATATTTTTAAATTCTGTTTTCACATTGTGAAAATTCCCAACTGTTAAATTGACGCACCTTTTTTAAAAAATAATTTTTTTAATTTTTAATATTTTATTTTGAAGCTGCAAAATACGAATTTTTAGTATGTGAATTTTTTTCCTTTTGGAATTTCAAAATAAAATATTAAAAATTAAAAAAATACATTTTTAAAAGAGGTGCGTCAATTTAACAGTTGGGAATTTTCTGAATGTGAAAACAGAATTTAAAAATAAGCATTAGTTAATAAGTTATTTGTAAAGAAAATTTCCCCATAGAATAACATTGATTCGCGGCTTCCGGTGACGGTAAGTGAAGAGGGCCGTTAATGTAAAAAAAATGACAGTGAAGGGGCTACCAAACCCAATCAAATCCTCCATGTCTTATGCTAAAATTATAACATTTATTTTAATGTACCACATTATGACATATAAATATGTTTCAATAACTCTAAAGGGGATTAGAATCTTATACAACAAATTTAAATGTACCTCTAATAAAACATACACAGTGAAGTGATTTGTAAATCACTGATAAAATTTAAAAAGTCAAATTTTTTGAGTTGCCACTTCACGAATAGACGCGCGATTTATTACTAGAGAAAAAGAAAGAAAAGGAAAAAAAAAAAAAAAAACATTTTCTTGGAGTGAGGTCCTAGTTTCAGACTTTGTGCCGTCAACAAATAGGAATCTCCTTTAAATATATTTTGATAAACTTCGATGGTGACATATTTTAATATCTAAAAATTTATGATGTAGTTATTTTTTTTTATTAAAAGTATTTTTATACATGCTTATATTTGTTCAAATTTTATTAAATTATATTTTTTTATGGGAAAAAAAAAAAAAAAAAAAAAAACAACATTCTAAAACAAAAAAACTGACAGATAAAAGTTCTGAGGATACTTTTGTCTATTCTTATCCATTTATTTACGTATTTTGCGTTATTTCAGTGAATTGAATGAAGTGTGCTAAATTCGATTGCGGCATAAATTTCGATCACGGTGTTTCTGAAATACATTTTATGTTAACGATTTCAACTTAATAGTTATCTTTTATAAAAGTGTTAAAATTATATTTCTATTCCTAAATAATATCCTTAAAATTCTTGAGCTGTGAACTTAAGTTCATTTTTAATAAGGTATAGCTAAGACAGAGATTACGCACATAGAGGATCGGAAGGAAAAAGTATAGTGGACGCGCTGCCACTGCAAGTAGTTGTACAACAGCAATAGTGGAGTGCCGACTTGGATGTGTATGTTGATTGTTTACAGCGTCTAAGATTTAAAAAAAAAAAAAAAAAAAGTGTTATTTTGTCTTTTTTCAAAAATAAATGCTTGAATTTTATTGATTCTTCCTGGGAATTTCTGTAGAATGGCAGTAGGGCAAAATATTAATGGAAGATTTTGCATGGGATTATAAAACCAAGGTGGACAACGTCTAGAACGCCAAATTGAAATAATAAGAAAGCAGACAGCTGTTTCAGTAGCATTTAGCGTATCGTATTCAGTGCGTAAAGAAATGAGAGAGAAGTGCACCTATATATAGGAAAGGGGTGAAATTCAGCTCAGGATAATCAGCCAATGGGATTACGCGGAAAGTGGGTGATTGGCCAATAGGAAATAATAAAACACAAGTTGTGAAAAATATGGAATAAATTAAGGAAATATGGACTGAATGTAAAATTCCCAACAATCAGACAAATGGGGTACAGCAAAATCACAATTAACAGTATTTTTAAGATTTTTATAAACATAAAAAGCTTCAAATAAATCCAGTTCATGAGGGAATTTAGGCCTGCCAATTATTTTAGCTGAATCAAATATAAAATTATGAATTTTCTCCCAACAATGCTTAAAAATAGCCGATTTATTGGTTTCTTGCTTACGGACGTAATTAATGTTTTTAAGGCGGAATTTAATAGACGTTTAGTTTGGTCAATGTATGATGAGCCACACTGGCAGGAAATGCTATAGATACCCCAAGAATTATTCAAGAAAGTATACAAAGCTGTTTACCACCGTCTATCGTAAAAATTTTGCAGTCTCTCTACTTCCCCATGCGCGTTCATATCACCTATGTACCCCAAAAAATGGCAGCTTTCTATACTTTTGTTAAACATGCTCTTAATATTTGTTCCGATTCTGTTTTATTAGGCTCTGAAATCAAATATCAGATATAGCCAGAGGTTATAATCCTGCTATTATAGATAAAGCTATCCAAAAATTATAACTTCCTCGTTTTTCGCCTCCTAAATCAGTCTCTTCTAATGTTAGTGTAGTTTGACCCTATTTTCCTAAATCCAGTCATGCCATAGCTAAAATTCTCAAACAATATGATTTTAAAATAATTTTTTCACCTTCCATTAAACTCATCTTTTTTTAACTAAAAGATCCTATCTATATGTATAATTTTTGGCGCATCTATAGCATATCCTGCCAGTGTGGTTTATCATACACTGGCGAAAGTGAACGCAATCTTAAATTCCTCCTTAAAGAACACATTAATTACGTCCGTAAGCAAGAAACCAATAAATCGGCTATTTCTAAGTATTGTTGGGAGAAAAGCCATAATTTAAAATTTGATTCAGCTAAAATAATTTGCAGGCCTAAAACCACTCATATATTCGATTTCTTTGAAGCTTTTTGCATTTATAAAAATCTTGTTAATTGTGATTTCACTGTACCCCATTTATCTGATTGTTGGAAATTTTACATTCAGTCCACATTTCCTTAATTTCTTCCATATTTTTCACAACTACTGTTTCGTAATTTCCTATTAGCCAATCACCCACATTTCGCGTACTTCTATTGGCTGATCATCTTGAGCTAAATTCGATCCCTTTCCTATATATAGGAGCATTTCTCTCTCACTTCTTTATGCACTGAAGACAGTACTCTAAAAGCTACTAAAACATTTGTCTGCTTTTCTATTATTACAATTTGGCGTTCTAGACGTTGTTGCGGCCTTGGTTTTATAGTAGTACAAAATATTTTTTAATTAAAGATTTCTCAGAAGCTTCTAACCTAGACTAGTGGTACGTACATCAACTATCCTCTATAAAAACGTTTAATTATATAATTAAAGTCTGCAAATCTCTCCTACCAAGCTGGGAGAGTTTGCGCTTTTCCGACTTAGGAGAAATTGCGTCTTGATTCCATTAAATTCTATACAAGGAAAGATTATGGAGCTTATTATTAATGACAAGACAATAAGGATAAGTTTGTTGAATGTCTGAAACTGTACCAAGAGACAACTTCGACAAATCACTGAACTAGTTTAAATATATTGTTTGTAGCAGATGGTTGCAAGAAAGCTGCACAATTTACAACAGTACGTTCAACAACTGTGGACAGTGATAGATTAGGTCAGAAAACAATCAAACTTTTCGGTTGAAAAGGAAATGCACTAATTTTAACCAATTCGAGATCTCGAAATTTTTGGAGACCGGCTCCAAAATTCAAAATTTGTGTTTGCTTCACATTTACCATATTATTCTACCCGCCTTTTTGGTTTGGAAATGCATTGCACACACGGTGTACAATACCCCTCGAATGGGTTAAGCTAAACGTGTTACCTTGTTACTTAATCTTATTTTGTAATCCTATCTGTTTTTTTTTTTTTTTTTTTCAGATATTTTATATTTTATTTATTTAAAATTCATTTACAAGAATTTTCTAATTAGTTTAAAAATTCTTTATTTCCTCTGATTCTGTAATTACTAGGTTGAAATTAATGGAAGACTTGGCGTGGGATTATAAAAACAAGGCAACAGTCTAGAACGTCAAATAAAATTAGCAGGAAAGCAGAGAGCTTTTTCGGTAGCATTTAGCGTATCGTCTTCAGCGCATAAAGAAATGGGAGAGATATGTGTTCCTATATATAAAAGGAAAGGGATCGTATTCAGCTCAGGATGATCAGGCAATAGGATTACGCGGAATGGGGTTGATTGGCCAATAGGAAATTACTAAAAGCTAGTTGTGAAAAATATCAAACAAATTAAGGAAATGTGGACCGAGTGTAAAATTTCCAATAATCAGACAAATGGGGTACAGCAAAATCACAATTAACAGTATTTTTAAGATTTTTATAAATATAAAAAGATTTAAAAAAAATCAAGTTTATGAGTGGATTTAGGCCTGCAAATTATTTTAGCTGAATCAAATTTAAAATTATCGTTTTTCTCCCAGCAATGCTTAGAAATAGCCGATTTATTCATTCCTTGCTTACGGACGTAATTAATATGTTCTTTAAGGCAGAATTTATGACTGCGTTTAGTTTGGCCAATGTATGATAAACCACTCTGGCGGAAAATGCTATAAATACCCCAAGAATTATACATATGTATAGGATCTTTTAATTGAGAAAAGCTGAGTTTATTAGAAAAGGTGAAAAAAATATTTTATAATCATATTGTTTGAGATTTTAGCTATAGCATGACTGGATTTAGAAAAATAAGATAAAACACTACCGATATTAGAAAAGATTGATTTAGTAGACGGAGTACGAGGAAGTTCTGTAATTTTTTGATAGGTTTATCTATAATAGTAGGATTATAACCTCTGTCTGTTGATTGCTATAGCTTTTAGTTATTCGATTTCAGAGCTTATAATAAAACAGGATCGTGACAAATATTAAGGGCACGATTAACAAAAGTATAGAAAGCTGCCATTTTTTGGGTAGGTGGGTGACATGAACGCGCATGGGGAGGTAGAGAGACTGCAAATTTTTATGATAGACAGTGGTGGAAAGCCATCTACAGTGTGTGAGACAAGGGATCAAGGAATGGAAATGAGCCATTATTTTCTATTTCACATGTGAATTGGATATTACTGTCTATAGAATTTATAGTTTGTAAGAAGTGGTCAATATTGTGACGAGATGTGTCGATAAACGTGAAGGTGTCATCAACGTAACGGGTCCAATAAGGGAAAAAGATTTTCTTAAAGAGCATACTTTCAAAATATTGCATATAAATATCAGAGAGAATTGGGGAGAGCTAGTTTAAAAATTCTTTATTTCCTCTGATTCAGTAATTACTAGGTTGAAATTAATGGAAGACTTGGCGTGGAACAAGGCAACAGTCTAGAACGTCAAATAAAAGTAGCAGGAAAGCAGAGAGCTTTTTCGGTAGCATTTAGCGTATCGTCTTCAGCGCATAAAGAAATGGGAGAGAAGTGTTCCTATATATAATAGGAAAGGGATCGTATTCAGCTCAGGATGATCTGGCAATAGGATTACGCGGAATGTGGTTGATTGGCCAATAGAAAATTGCTAAAAGCTAGTTGTGAAAAATATCAAATTAAGGAAATGTGGACTGAGTGTAAAATTTCCAATAATCAGACAAATGGGGTACAGCGAAATCACAATTAACAGTATTTTTAAGATTTTTATAAATATAATAAAATCTTTTTGTAAAAAAATAGAACCGACTCCAAAAAGCAACTACTATTCAAACAACTAAAAAAAAAAAAAAAAAAAAAATGGTACGAAATGAAACTTTAAATTGCGCCTAAAAGTATAAAATAATTTCCTTCGCCAAACAACCTATAACACTACAATTAATCATAACTTTTGAAGTCGGCCCAAAATTAAATAAAATTTAATTAGTTTTTAAAGGTTTGTTTTTAGATTTGTAGCAACAAATTCTGTTGTCTCGAATGATCCATTTTCATGTTTCCTTTATTATTTTATCACTGTATGCAATTGGTCCATTAGTAGCATCTACATAGAGCAATGAACATTCTTCACAATGCGGTATTTATGTTTCTACGAAGTTAGAGTTTCCTTTCGAAATTTGGTATAACTTTGATAACTATCATCCTTGGTGGCTTTTGGATTTGGCAATTAAAACGTAATGCAAAAATATACACGCCAGATGTACATTTTCATAATATGTATTGTACGAAGTATTGTTTCATATTCTTGATTGCTCTCTTAATATACCTTATCAAAATAATAATGATATCCCAAAGAAATTAAATATGTTTGCTAGATAATTTTGTGATTTTTCTTTCACCAAGGACGTCAGATACCAGCATCTTCGCCAACTTTTGCTGCTTACGAAATCTTATTTGTTTTCTTGAATCAAAGTAGTTTTCGGCTGCGTTTTGCAGGTGGCAATGTAAGATGTGCATTTTTAATAGGATTTGATTTTTGTATTGAATAAAGGTATCAATTTTTATTTAATTTTGCGCCGACTTCAAAAGTTATGATTAATTGTATTGTTATAGGTTATTTGGCGAATGAAATTATTTTATACTTTTAGGCGCAATTTAAAGTTTCATTTCGTACCATTTTTTTTTTTTTTTTTTTTTAGTTGTTTGAATAGTAGTTGCTTTTTGGAGTCGGTTCTATTTTTTTACAAAAAGACTTTATTTTGCTCTTTTCAGTGAAAACTTATTCATATAGCAGAACATCAGAAGACGTTCGACGACAGTTTCACAAATCACAACTTCCAAGAAAAGTGACATAACTCAAAAAATGGTTTATGTCACTGAAAAATATATGAAATGCACCCAATGTGAACAAAAATGTTACTCCTCCATCTACAAAGTTATCCACTCGTGAGACAGTTATGCCAGTTTTATTCTAGTCAAGTTATTTTTAAGTTGATTTTTCTCAAATTCTGCATTTTTAAGTTGTGTCACTTTTCTTGCCTTTATCGGATATGAGCAAAAAACTATCAATTGAATGAACATACGTTAAATTAAAATGTCTTTAGAAATGTAAAGAACGGATACGCTGTATTCGTAACCAAAAATTCTGTTGGGCATATATATTGAACTTTACAGTGAATACGTGTCACCCGCTAAGCTGGGAATTGCGAAAAGTAAAGTTCAAACAGAAAGTAAAATATGCATTGCAGCTGACGGACAGACGTTTCAACATCGATACTTACATACTACTTTTACCAGTGTAGCTGCATGCGTTCAGCAGTTAGAGTGAGAACAGACTTTTGTGAGTATCCTGTAATTTGTTTATATCTTAATGAAATCATAATGAAACCTATTTCAGGCCAAGACAACAAAAAAACAAAATATTAAAATTAAATCTTATCTAACGAAGTTATAAGCTAACAAATTTCAACAACAACAACAACGAGAAACATGGTTTGTATTGAGAACCTCTTCCTTTATGAAGTCGGTTTAAAACGTCTATGCGTTAATCGATGTGACCGCTTACAATAACCATACTTTGAATTTTACATAGCATAAATATCACCCGCTACGCTACAACATATACAATGTCGTTCAAGTGTCCACAAAATAGGAATTTGTGAACAAACAAATGCACGTTTTAAGCGTTCTGTTTTTAGCATTAACGTCTAAACTATCTTTTTGTACTAAATAGATGATGTTCTGCAATTTTATAATTCACTTTTTCCCCCTGACTTGAACAGTTTCCTAGATAGGAACACTAACTCCACCGTTTTACACCAGGTGGCGCTGTAGGCGGATAAATTACTTTCCACGTATCCACTTTACTATACCTACATACCATTTTTATGACTATAGCTGCAGCTGTTCAGCAGTTATAAGAGTTGGGACTGATTTTTTTGGGCACCCTGTATTTTCTTTAGATCGTAAATATATTACAATGGGACCTATTTCAGACCAAGACCTTTACAATAAAACAAAAATTATCAAAATCGGATCATATGTTCAGGAGTTATGAGCTAACAAACAAAAACAAAAACAAAAAAACATACGCTTTTTTATTGAGAACTTCCTCCTTCTTGAAGTCGGTTAATTTGAGCATCTCTTACGAAGTTATAAGCTTACAAACACCAACAACAACACATTGCTCGAATTAAGAACACCCTCCTTTCTGAAGTTGGTTGAAAATGACTTTACGCTAATCGATGTGACCGTTTACAGTAACAGTACTTTGAACCACAGAGTATACGTGTCATCCGCTATGCTGCAAAGTGTGCAACCTAGTTCAAGTGTGCGCAGTGTAGGAAATTGCAAACAAACAACTGCACGTTTTAAGCGTTCTATTTTTAGCAATAATGTCTAAAAACTGTCTTTTCGTAGTAAATCCATGATGCTCTATATCTTCGTAATTAACTTTTCTCCCATCTTGAACCGTTTTTGAGCGCTAAATTCCACTGTTTTTCACCAGATGGCGCTTTATTTTCTTTAGATTGTAAAGATATTACAATGGGACCTACAGTCGGCTGCAAAATTATTCGAGCACTAGCCAATAATTCCTATATTCAAAAAGTACACTTAAGACTGTTTTGCTAAGTAAATCCTTGTCGAATCATCTTCTTAGACTGATTAAGAGCATGACTCGACAAGGATTTATTTAACAAAACTGCATTAAGTGTACTTTTTTTTGGCAAGGATTATTGCTAGTGCTCGAATAATTTTGCAGCCGACTGTACTTCAGACCAAGATCTTTACAACAAAACAAATAGTATCAAGTAACCGTATTTTGAACTATATAGCGTACAGTCGGAAACAAAAGTGTCCGAACACTAGCAAAAATTCCTATGTAAAAAAAGTACACTTCATACGGTTTTGTTAACTAAATCCTTATCGAATCATGTTCTTACACTGACTAAGAACAGGATATGACAAGGATTGTTTTCACAAAACCTCATGAAGTGTACCTTTTTTACATAGGAATTTTTGCTAGTATTCGGACACTTCTGTTACCGACTGTATGTCTCACCAGCTAAGCTACAACGGGTTCAATGTAGTTCAAGTGTATAGTATAAGTAATTGCAAACAAACAAATGCACGTTTTTAGCATTGCACTTTTAGCATCAATGTCTAAACTATCTTTTCGTACTAAATCGATGATGCTCTGCAATTTTATAATTCACTTTTCCCTCCTTTCTTGAACCGTTTCCGAGATAGAAACGCTAGCATGAATGTCTAAACAATCTTTTTTAACCGACTTCAAAAAAAGAAGGAAGGTTCTCAATTCAAACCGTATGTCTTTTTTATGTTTGTTAGCTCATAACTTCTGAACGGATGCTCCGATTTTGATACTTTTTGTTTTGTTGAAAAGGTCTTGGTCTGCAATAGGTCCCATTGTAATATCTTTACGATCTAAAGAAAATACAGGGTGCCCAAAAAAATCAGTTCCAACTCTTTTAACTGCTAAACGGCTGCAGCTATAGTGATAAAAATGGTATGTAAGTATAGTAAAGTGGCCCTGCAGTACAAGGTTAACCGTTTGCTGCGCCACCTGGTGAAAAATAGTGGAGTTAGTGTTCCTATCTCGAAAACGGTTCTAGAGAAAAAAAGTTAATTAGAAAGTTGAAGATTATCATCGATTTAGTACAAAAAGATAGTTTAGGCATTCATGCTAGCGTTTCTATCTCGGAAACGGTTCAAGACAGGGAAAAAAAGTGAATTATAAAATTGCAGAGCATCATCGTTTAGTACGAAAAGATAGTTTTGACATTGATGCTAAATTTACAAGTCTAAAAACGTGCCTTTTTTTGTTCGCAATTTCTTACACTATACACACTTGAGCTACATTGCTCACGTAGTAGCGTAGCTGGTGAGACATACGCTATATAGTTCAAAATACGGTTACCTGATACTTTTTGCTTTGTTGTAGAGATTGGTCTGTTGGTCTGAAGTAGGTCCCATTATAACATCTTTACAATCTAAAGAAAATAAAGCGCCATCTGGTGAAAAACAGAGGCATTAGCGCTCCTATCTCAAAAACGGTTCAAGATGGGAGAAAAGTTAATTACGAAGTTGTAGAGTATCATCGATTTACTACGAAAAGACAGTTTTTAGACATTATTGCTAAAAATAGAACGCTTAAAACGTGCAATTGTTTGTTCGAAATTTCCTACACTGTGCACACTTGAACTACGTTGCACGCTTTATAGCGTAGCGGATGACACGTATACTCTGTGGTTCAAAGTACTGTTACTGTAAGCGGTCACATCGACTAGCGCAAAGTCGTTTTCAACCAACTTCAGAAAGGAGGGTGTTCTTAATTCTTGCTATGTGTTGTTGTTGGTGTTTGTAAGCTTATAACTTTGTAAGAAATGCTCTAAATAACCGACTTAAAAAAGGAGGAGGTTCTCATTTCAAAGCGTATGTTTTTTTGTTTTTGTTTTTGTTTGTTAGCTCATAACTTCTGAACGGATGATCTGATTTTGATACTTTTTGTTTTATTGTAAAGGTCTTGGTCTGAAATAGGTCCCATTGTAAGATCTTTACGATCAAAAGAAAATACAGGGTGCCCAAAAAAGTCAGTCCCGACTCTTTTAACTGCTGAACAGCTGCAGCTACAGTCATAAAAGTGGTATGTAGGTACAGTAAAGTGGACATGTGCTACGCGATTCAACCGCCTAAAACGCCACCTGGTGGAAAAAAGTGGAGTTAGCGATCCTATCTCGGAAACGTTTCAAGACAGGGGAAAAAAGTGAATTATAAAATTGCAGAGCATCATCGATGTAGTACGCAAAGATAGTTTAGACATTAATGCTAAAAACAGAACGCTTAAAACGTGCATTTGTCGTTCACAATTTACTATTTTGTGCACGCTTGAAAAACATTGCATATATTGTAGCGTAGCGGGTGACATTTATGCTATGTAAAATTCAAAGTATGGTTATTGTAAGCGGTCACATCGATTAACGCATAGGCGTAAGCCGACTTCATAAAGGAAGAGGTTCTCAATACAAACCATGTTTCTCGTTGTTGTTGTTGAAATTTGTTAGCTTATAATTTCGTAAGAGATGATTTAATTTTAATACTTTTTTTGTTGTCGTAATGATCTTGGCCTGAAATAAGTTTCATTAGGATTTCATTAAGATATAAACAAATTACAGGATACTCACTAAAGTCTGTTCTCACTCTAACTGCTGAACGCAAGCAGCTACACAGGTAAAAGCAGTGTGTAAGTATTGACGTTGAAACTTCTGTCTATCAGCTGCAATGCATATTTTGCTCTTTGTTTGAACTTTACGCTGCGCAATTTCCAGCGCAGCGGGTGACATGTATTTACTGTAAAGTTCAATATGTACGCCTAACAGAATTTTCGGTTACGAATACAGCGTATCCTTTCTTTACATTTCTAAAGACTTTTTAATTTAACGTATGTTCGTTCAATAGATAGTTTTTTAGTCATATCTGATAAAGGCAAGAAAAGTGACACAATTTAAAAATGCAGCATTTGAGAAAAATCAACTTAAAAATAACTTGACTAGAATAAAACTGGCACAACTGTCTCTCGAGTGGATAACTTTCTAGATGGAGATGTAACTTTTTTGTTCACATTGGGTGCATTTAATGTATTTTTCAGTGACATAAACCATTTTTTGAGTAATGTCACTTTTCTTGGAAGTTGTGATTTGTGAAACTTCCGTCGAACGTCTTCTGATGCTCTGCTATATAAATAAGTTTTCACTGAAAAGAGATAAATAAAATCTTTTTGTAAAAAAATAGAACCGACTCCAAAAAGGAACTACTATTCAAACAACTAAAAATGAAAGAAAATTGGCAGAAAATGGAACTGTAGATTGCGCCTAAAAGTATAAAATAATTTCCTTCGCCAAACAACCTATAACACTACAATTAATCATAACTTTTGAAGTCGGCGCAAAATTAAATAAAAATTGATACCTTTATTTAATACAAAAAACAAATCCTATTCAAAATACACGTCTCACACTGTTACCTGCAAAACGCAGCCGAAAACTACTTTGATTCAAGAAAACAAATAAGATTTCGTAAGCAGCAAAAGTTGGCGCAGATGCTGGCATCTGACGCCCTTGGTGAACGAAAAATCGCAAAATTATCTGGCAAACATATTTAATTTCTTTGGGATATCATGATTATTTTAATAAGGTATATCAAGAGAGTAATCAAGAATATGAAACAACACATCGTACAATATATATTATGAAAATATACATCTTGCGTGTATATTTTTGCTTTACGTTTTTATCGCCAAATTCAAAAGCCCTCAAGGATGATCTAACTTCGTAGAAACATAAATACCGCATTGTGAAGAATGTTGACTGTTCTATGTAGATGCTACTAATGGACCAATTGTATACAGTGATAAAATAATAAAGGAAACATGAAAATGGATCATTCGAGACAACAGCATTTGTTGCTACCGATCTAAAGACAAACCTTTAAAAACTAATTAAATTTTATTTAATTTTGCGCCGACTTCAAAAGTTATGATTAATTGTAGTGTTATAAGTTGTTTGGCGAAGGAAATTATTTTATACTTTTAGGCGCAATCTACAGTTCCATTTTCTGCCAATTTTCTTTCATTTTTAGTTGTTTGAATAGTAGTTCCTTTTTGGAGTCGGTTCTATTTTTTTACAAAAAGATTTTATTACTAAATCGATGATACTCTTCAACTTTGTAATTCACTTTTTTCTCTAGAACCGTTTTCGAGATAGGAACACTAACTCCTCTATTTTCCATCAGGTGGAACTGCAAGCGGTTTAACCTTGTATTGCATGGCCACTTTGCTACACTTACATACCATTTTTATCGCTATAGCTGCAGCCGTTCAGCACTTAAAAGAGTTGGGACTGATTTTTTGAGGCACCCTGTATTTTCTATATACCGTAAAGATATTACAATGGGACCTATTTCAGACCAAGACCTTTTCAACAAAACAAAAAGTATCAAAATCAGAGCATCCGTTCAGAAGTTATGAGCTAACAAACATAAAAAAAAACATACGGTTTGAATTGAGAACCTTCCTTCTTTTTTGAAGTCGGTTAATAAAAAGTTAAAAAAAAATCAAGTTTATGAGTGGATTTAGGCCTGCAAATTATTTTAGCTGAATCAAATTTAAAATTATCGTTTTTCTCCCAGCAATGCTTAGAAATAGTCGATTTATTCGTTCCCTGCTTACGGAAGTAATTAATATGTTTTTTAGGGCGAAATTTAAGACTGCGTTTAGTTTGGCCAATGTATGATAAATCACACTAGCAGGAAATGCTACCGATGCTCCGAGAATTATACATATCTATAGGATCTTTTAACTGAGAAAAGATGAGTTTATTGGAAGGTGAAAAAATTAATTTAAAGTCATATTGCTCGAGAATTTCAGCCATGGCATGACTGGATTTAGGAAAACAGGGTAAAACAATACTGATATTGGAAGAGACTGATTTAGTAGACCAAGTACGAGGAAGTTGTAATTTTTGGATAGCTTTATCTGTAATAGAAGGAAACTCTGTCAATTGCTATGACTTTCAGATATTTGATTTCAGAGCTTAATAAAACAGGATCGGAAGAAATATTAAGGACACGGTTAACAAAAGATAGAAAGCTGCTATTTTCTCTGTAGGTGGGTGACATGAACGCGCATGGGGAGGTATATTGACTGCAAAATTTTTACGATAGACGGTGGTGGAGAAGCCATGTACAGTGCCTGAAACAAGGGTATCAAGGAATGGAAGTGAGCCATTATTTTCTATTTCATATGTGAATTGTATATTACTGTCTTTAGAATTTATAGTTTGTAAGACATGGTACTATTTTGTATACTGAATCCTATATCATTTAAATAATATATTAGTGAAAATAGTAAGACGGTAATTGAATTACAAATCTACAGAAGTAGAATTTAAATTCATATCTGTGAGAGAATAAGGTGCGATTAATACTCATGTTTCTCTTACATATAGGTCATTTTTATTAATGATTGATGGATTTAAAGCCCTGTAAAGGCTAAACCTTGCTAATAATCTTTTTTTAGATAGGTTAAAAGGCAAAAGATATTTTAATAACAACTTAAATGTTAAAAAAAGTATATAGTTGTTAGTCACCAATAAATAAATAAATAAATAAATAAATAGAATAGAAATAAAAATAAAAAATATAATATAATAATAATACCATGACAAGAACTGAAAATAAATTTGTGAACTTAGTTGAAATCGCCATAAATTTCTATACGTAAAAAGCATTTGCATTTTGCATTTTGTGTTTTAAATTTTAATAGGATAATGTAAAAAAAAAAAAAAATTAAATAGAATTACCATTTTAAAGATATTTAAATGTTTCATAAGCCACATAACTCATTTTTTGTAAATTCCAGTTTAGAAAATTTTTATTCTTTGCTTAATAAAAAAATCCTCATAAACTTTAAAAAAATTTTTGTTGCAACTACGAAGTGATATGGCAAAAAAGATGAAAAATAATACTTTTCAAGGATTCTTTTCATGACATATTTAAAAGCTTATGAGATGACATGTATTATTTTTGTAGAAAATATTTCTGCACATGTGTGGGCGTAATTTATATTTTAAACTTTTGACATTTGTGCAAAAAAGTTTTTTTTAATAAGATCTGTTATATAATGTTACGTTTTAACCTTAATAAACCCTTAATAAGCATAATTTTAAAACTGCTAGTAAAGCATGTTTTAGCATTTAATCGTAAATTGGCTGCGAATTAATTGACATTTAGAAGCTGTGTGCAATCTTAAATAAAATGTTTTGCTAATAAAATTTCTAGAAGTATTTTAAAAATATTTTCAGAAAGTTCCTTTGTTTTTAAATAAAAATAAACCTAAGAAGTAATAATTTGAATAGCAGTATATTGTGTATTTTAATATCAATAAAATTTTATGTGGATTTTAATGCAATAAAAAACAATACAATTTCAGCATGACATGAATAATAAGTGGTTTAAACCTCTCCACCCGCCTTAAGCCGTGGTGACCTCTGCTCATGCTTTTAATTATTATTGGTTTTCTGTTAAACTTTGTTCATATTTGTTAGATATGATATCATATATCAATGTCTCAGAAAAAAATTCACATATTAACTTTTTCAATATCTTTTGCTTTGTATAAGGTTTCACTTCCATACGTAATTGTTTATTGATTAATTCAAGTCTTCACTCCTGGTGCTTGATAATTGTAATGATGAATTATATTGTATTTATATACAATCTAAGGGAAAAAAGAAATCGGCTCACCAAGAAGGAGGTATCCATATGGCACGGAAATTGGTAGCTGTGATGTACATATAGAGAAAAATAAATTATTACAATTTCAAAATAAAAAAACCCGAAAGAGTTTTTCAAGAGAAATAGCTTCACAAAATGAGCAATTCGGTAACTCGTTGATCTCCTCTGGCCCTTATGCAAGCATTTATTCGGTTTGTCATTGATTGATAGAGTTGGTGGATGTCCTCTTGTGGGACATTGTGCCAAATTCTGTTCAACTAACGCGTTAGATCAGCAAAATATGGAGCTGGATGTAAAGCCCTTTTTATAATGCTCCACACTTTCTGAACGGGAGAGGGATCCGGCGATATTGCTGGTCAAGGTAGTATTGGCAGGTGCATAACACTTTAGTCCCGCCACTTTGGTCCAGTCGCTTTGGTCCTGCCATTTTGGTCCTGCCGTTTTGGTCCAGTTGTTTTGGTCCCACATTTTTATCCCAATATCAGGGACAATCAAAGTATTACAGGATAAAAATAAAAAAGGAAAATTTTCTTTCATATTTCGAATTCTTGTCACCTGCCTTGAAGAGATGAGGTAGGAAAAGTTAATATTATTATTTTTATTATTATTATTTTGTAACTGAAAGTTCTAGTAACAAATAGAACTGAAAAAATGTTTAAAATTTAGAAATTTAGGTACTTTTCTTTGTACGATGGAGTAAAAAGGGAAGCAAATACAATGTGAAAAATTCGGGCAAAAGAGAACTTAGACAAATATTTACTACTGGAGAGTTCTATCCTACATCTAGGCTGATCGCTTTGTTCTTGATGCTGTGTTCAGCCATGGTTCACCTATTCCTTTTGCTGGCACTGTACAATCAACATAAAAAATTGATATATACTTAAAAGATCGCGAAAAAAAAGTGGGACCAGAATGTTTCGGGACCAAAATGACCAGGGATCAAAATTTTCTCTGAACTAAAACGACAGGAACAAAGCAGCGGGTCAAAGTGGCGGACCAAAGTGTCCTGCTTTGAGTGTTGGCAAGTACGAAGACAAGCAGAAGAAATTAGGTCGGGCATTATCATGCTGAAATGTAAGCTCACGATGGCGTAATATGAAGGGAAACTCAACAGGGCTTAGAATATCGCCAACATTCCGCTGTGCTATACGGGTGCCGCAGATGACAACCAAACGGGTCCTATTATGAAATGAAATGTCAACCTGCATCATCACTACTGGCTGCCGGGCCGTATGGTGGGCAACAGTCAGGTTGGTATCCCCCCTCCCCCACATTCCCCGGGTTATCTCCAGAAATGTCTTCGTTGGTTATTGGTGCTCAATTTGAAGCGAGACTTATCACTGACGACAATTTTACTCCTTTCAGTGACATTCCATGTCGAGCGTGCTCGACACCACTGCATACGGGTTTGTCGGTGTACAGAGTTTAATATCAGTCGGCGCAAGGGGCTGCGTAAGCTCAACCCCCTTTCTCTAAACCGCGTCAATTATGGTCTTTGAAATCACTGAAGTACCAGTCACACGTAGGATCGATGATAATGATGATTCTGGGGCTCTGAGTACCACTCTGACGATTAATCGTTTCTCACGTTTTATCCTCCCTCAAGGCTGATCACTTTGTTCTTGATGCTGTGTTCAGCCATGGTTCACCTATTCATGCCAACATCGTCTAATAGTGGCATCGCTGCTATCCAAATGTCAAACGATTCGCCGATTAGACCAACCTGCTTCTTTGAGCCCAACTACACTCCTGTCTCAAATGCTGACATCTGCGCATATTGTTTGCGCATCTTTATGCGAGGCATAGTTATATTATCTGTCTGAGTAGAGGAAATAAAATTCTCAAAGAATTTATTAATCTGGAATCAAAATTTATTCTTTTTAATTTATTCTCTACCAGTCGCGCAGTTAAGATACGCTGCAGCGTCACATGCTCATTAAATGGCAGCTAAACTTTTAAATTTAGCATTTTCCTTCCAAACCTGTATGCACATCAATTTACGACCAATTTGTATTACTCATTCTTGGTGCGTCATTTTTTTTTGTCCTAGAGTATATATGTATACAGATACTTTGCGTGATAAAATAATGTGAACATTTTAAATTTCATACATTTTGTTGATAACCCATATAGCACATGTTTTCAGGATATCATCGCAATGGCTAGCTCAAGATTCCATTAGAGAAGGTTTGCTGTATGGGAACTTAAAAGGCAATGTAGGAATTCTTCAATAGCTTTTGGGAATTGAAGTAAATGTTTGATCACATATTTTCCTATGGCATTTTGCGCAAAATGTAATTCAAGAGGCCCACTAAAATAAAAAAATACATTAGCTCTGAATTAAGTACGTATTAAGTACGTTTTGGTGTTCTATATGACATGAGACCACAAAACTGTCTATTAAAGGTAATTACAATGTTTGTGTTCACTTGTGTAAGGATAGCTCTTATATTCATGAAAATATAAAAAATTGTTTTAAAACTTTATTTAAAAATGCTCATATATATATTTATAAACTGATAACGAATGCAAAGCAATCCCAAAACACATGGAGTCTTCTTCAGGGAAATCCCCCCCCCCCCACCTCCCACCGCTTCGTGTAGGGAAGGGAAAATGAGAAGTTTCTGAAGGAACATGTGCTTTAAGCCAAAATATATGTCCCCAGCCACCAACTTCTCAAAGATGAAAGCAAAAAAGTATATACAGACAAGATTAAAAATGAAATAATACAAAACATTAATCTAAAGAAACAAATTTACAAATAAAGTACATTGGTATATAATAATATATCAATATAAAATTACAAAAATATAAATACAGGGAACTCTCACTTATGCGCCGGCCCAAGGGACCGACAGAAAAAAGCGCATAAGTGAGAGAGACGCATAAGTGAAAAAGTCTATGAAAAATTCTAGAACTCAGCATATATTGCGATGAGAGCACAAATAAAGATGTTTCTAGAGATTTATATACAGATACAATAATGGTTTGGCAATTACTGTAACTTTTACACAAAAAACAAAAATTGTAACATACCTTAGCATTTATTTCTTTTCAAAATAATCCATAATAGTTGATTGTTTTGTTTTTGCCGATGTATTACAGAAACAACTTTTTCAAGTTCATACAAATAAGAAAACGGAGTTTCAGCAGCTGAATTAAATTGCAAATAGTCCCGAATAGTGTCTAAAGCTTCTAACGCTTTTGTATGATTTGGAGGAATTTTTGCATCATCATCTTCATTATCATCATCTTCATCACCATCACCATCACCACTAGCCATTTCATTAGCGATGTCTTCAGTATCTCTTAGTTCTGTTGTTACTAAATTACCATCGACATCAACAAATTCATTAAAAGAAACAAGTCCATCAGATATGCTTTGCCATTCGTCATCATTAAGATTTACATCCCAATCTTCTTCATTTTCGTTAATTTGGTTACGACATTCATATTCATCAGGAAATTTAAATCCAGCTTTTTTAAAGCAGTTCTTTATGGTATGCTCACTTATACTTCTCCATGAAGCACATACCATATTCATTGCATCAAGAATTGAAATTTTTACATCGGCTGCAGCTGACTTGCCTGTTTCTAATTCGGCAAGATATCGACGAATCAAAGTTTTTCTATAGTGCACTTTTAAGCAACGTATTATACTTAGATCCAGAGGCTGTAACATACTCGTACAGTTTGCAGGAAAAAACTGCACTTTTACGCAATCAAATTTCGGCAGATCACGAGGATGAGCAGGGCATTGATCCATAAAAAGAAGAACTTTTCTTCCTTCTTTCTCCATTTTCTTGTCAAATTTATGAAGAAAGTTTAAGAAAATCTCTGACGTCATCCATGATGCACTGTTGCTAAAGTACTCACACGGAAATCGCTTTATGTTTTTGAAACATCGAGGTTTTTTTGATTTTCCGATGATTAAAGGGGTAAGTTTTTCTGATCCATCTGAGTTACAACATAACAAAACAGTTAATCTTTCTTTACTGTTTTTGCCACCATGAAAGGGTTCCCCCTTAAATGCCAATGTTTTTGTAGGCATCATCTTGAAAAACAAACCAGTTTCATCGCAATTAAAGATGTCCTTAGGTTTGTACTCTTTTATTAAGGATGATAAGTCCTCTTTCCATTGCTGTACAGTTTTTTCATTAACAGTTGCACTTTCTCCAGATAGGGTTCGAGTTTCTAAACCGTGGCGGATCTTAAATTTCTCCACCCAACCATGTGATGCTGAAAAGTTTTCAATTTTCAAAGTCTCTGATAAATGAACAGCTTTCTGTCTGAGTAGCTCAATGTTAACCGGAATGTTAGAGGCACGGGCTTCTTTAAACCATTGTAATAAAACACTTTCTAATTCTTGAAACTTTCCTCCTTGAATTCGGCTTCTCTTTGAAGATTTATTTCCACATTCTCTTTCAGCAGCTAGAATTGCTTCCCTTTTTTTTTAAGAATTCTTTTTAAAGTAGACTCAGGAATTTTAAAATGATCAGCTAAAGCTTTTTTAGTAGTTGATGGATTTTCTTCAAATTTCTTAACTTTGAAAGACAAGGACAATTTCGTTCGTTTTGCCATTTCGCCACAAACCAAGCAAACAAGCACAAGTTAAAAATCTCTAACTGAACAGCTCAGTTGTTGGAACCCAAATAAAAAAGAGAAATCATCCCCTTTTTACCGTGATAAGAGAAGAATGACCACTTTCTAGTAATACAGCATTACAATTGGGGGGGGGGGGGGATAGAACTAGCAATAATACGAGTTCTTTTCCATCAAGATGGATCGGTTTTGAAAGTGGGTGGGGAAACAAATAAGATACCCCATTGAACATTCATGTTCATGTTGAAAGAATGTCTTCATAGAAGCGTCAAATGTCGAAAGGGGGCAGGTGGGAACTGAAAATAAAAGACTGGATCGATCTATACGTTTCATTCTATAAGCTGCAAAATTTGTTTATTTTGTTAAAATTTTCCTTCTAAAGCATTTTCTTCTACAAAAAAATTCTAATTTTTAAATTATTTATATTTAAGGAAAAAAATAAAATAAAATTTTGTGCTTTCTGTTATATATATATATATATATATAAAAAAAAAAAAAAAAAAAAAAAAAAAAATCGTCGCATAAGTGAAATATAGCGACGCATAAACGAATGATTATACCATTATTTTCCTTTATAATGAGCCGGGACCAATAAAAATCGTCGTATAAATGAAAAAGGCGCATAAAAGAGGCGGTGTATATGTGAGAGATCACTGTATATATAAAGACAATTTAATAAAACAAGCTGAATGATAAAACGAAGAATGAATCCCCCACCCCTTCATTACAAACACACACACACACAAAAAAAAAAAAAGAGAACCCTCTACGTCTAGTAGGGCCGCTTACCAGTTCTTACATGTTGCCCGAGAGGAAAAAGCTATATTAGGCTATATTCAGGTAAATTAAAATGTTCACTTAGTAAAAATGTAGGGTAGCGCTTAACGGTTAAACTGCTTTTAAGGTTTTCAAGAGCATTATTCCAAATCGTTTTAATTCTGTTAATTTGTGTGAACATAATATTTTTTAAAACTTTAACAAAGGAAAACCAATTCGTCAAATTGCAAACATTAAAGCCAAAATCCTGGTTTTTATCTTAAATACCAATCGACCATTTTTCATCATTTTTTCTAATTTTTAAATCCAGAAAAGAAATTTTACCATAAGTGTCAGTTCGGTTTAAAATAAGGTCTGAGGTTTAGGTTTCACTAGCTTACTTCACATAATTTTTTCATTTAATTTCTATTACGTCATCTATGTATCTGTAAAATATGTGTTTAAATTTTTTCTCAAAAATATATAAAAAGTGTTTACAAAAGCACTCGAACTGCTAGTTTTCATCGGGATTCCTCGAATTTGTAAAAAATATTCCATACCATTAAATAAAACATTTTCAAAAATACAAAAATTTTTAAAGGTCAATCCAACATTTCTTTTCACAGTTAATCCTCTTAAAAAACTAATCATAGATATTTTCAAATATTTCAGAAACCAAATAATTGGGAATACTATCAAAAAGGTTTTCAAAATCACAAGTATTAATCGTTACGATATCATCTGAGTTTTCTTTAAAATATTTTAAGACCTTGTAGCTATTTTCAATGATATGGCAGTAATCTTCAGATTCTAAAGTATATAGAATATTGTTCTGAAAAAAAAAAAAGAATTAAAAGAACTGGTAAATGATCCAACCATCAGAAGAGGGTTCTCTCTTTTTGGTGTGTGTGCTGGGGGGAGGGGGGGGGTTCATTTTTCATTTAGCTTGTTTTATGAAATTGTCTTTATATATATTTATATATATTTATACATTTATACATTTATATTTTTATATTGATGTATTTTTATATACTAATATATCTTATTTATAAATGTGTTCCTTTAGATTAATGTTTTATATTAATTTATACAGGGTGGGACAATTAAAGTGTAACATAGAAACTAAGGTTGTGTATAAGGGAAAAAAAATATTGAAACCTTTTCTGATATAAAATAACCTTATACTTGAAGGATCGTAACATTATACAGAATTTTCTAAAATAACCTCCTTTATTTTTAATTAATAGCTTAAAACGTTTATTCATACTTTTCACTGCGGCACGCACCACGTCTTGTAGAATTTCGTTCCATACCTTTGTTAAAGCTTTTCTAAATGAATCTAAACTGTTGCATCTAGAAGAACACACTTTATTGTCCAATATACCCCACAGTGAATAATCTGAATGATTGAGATCAGTTCTGGAAGGTGGCCATTAGATTGTCTTTATAAATGAAAGAACATTTTTCTCCAACTACACTTGGCTAATACTCGCAATATGCAAGGATGCAAAGTCCTTCTGAAAGGTGAAATTCACTTTTCTAAAACAAGATTGTTCCCATGGCGTAAAACGACCTCCCAAAATTAATTCTTCGTGCTTTGAGCAGTTTTTATACCTTGAGGAACAAAAACAGGAGGGATACAACAAGTGGCAGTTACTCCGACACAAACTATAATAGAAGCAGTTTTTTTTTTCTGCTGTTGACTCTTAACATTTCTTGATCCGCGAATGATTTTTTCCTTGACCAATCTCTATCGTATTGTTTGTTGAGATGTTCAACAGTGAATAATTTTTCATATGAGAACACATTGTTTTTCAATTTGCCATGCGCAATCCTCTGCTTAGAAGCTCTTACTCTTATGACTTTAATTTTCGTTTGCTGTTTATTTAGAAAATGTGCTGTATATTTTTTATATAGTCGTATATTGGACTTATTTTTAAGAATTCGTGTAACTCTTATCGGTGAAATATCCATCTGAACAGCGATTTTCTGTGCACTCCAGCTCTAATTTTTCTCGCACTCTCTTCACATTCACTGCAATCTATAGGTCTGTGACCACTAATATATCTTTTTCTTACAGATCCAGACTCTGTTTATCTTTTTCTTGTTCTATATTTCAAAGTTTTGTTGATATTTTTGTATTTTAACTTTTTTAATAACTCACATGATCTTTTCCCCCAAGAATAAACCATTATTACCTTCTGCCTTTTTTCGTTCATCTTTCAAGTGTGTTGTTATACTGCAAAAAAATTTCTTTCAAAGAATTTTTCTTGGTGTAGAAGAGTGCAATTTTAGTATAAATTAAGATGATATTAATTAAAAGCAAAATGTAAATAAGATTTTGTTAAAAACAACAGTGTTACACCTCAGTTGCCCCACCTTGTATTTTTGCTTTTATCTTTCAGGAGTCGCGGGCTGGGGATGTATATTTTAGCTTAAAACACATGTTTCTTCAGAAACTTCTCATTTTCCATTCCGTACATTGAAAGGGTAGGGGGGGGGGGTTCCGTGAAGAAGACCCCCATGTGTTTTGCAATTTCTTTTTATTTGTTATAAATTTATAAATTTATTTTCGTATTATATTTCCTTTTGCTGCATTTTGCGCATTTGTTTATAAATACTTAGTTTCAAGTTTTTATAAAAAAATCAGGATTTTTATTAATTGATTTTCAAATTTTAGTTTCATATATATATATATTGTACACACATTTATATATCATAACCGAATGTAGCGCCAGTTTCAGGTATATTTAGAAAAAATATTAGGAAAAATAATCTGCAATTAGAATATAAATACATTAAACGATTTATGTAAGTATTCGTTCGAAATAATTTGAAACTGCGCTAATAATTTGAAACAGATACTAACAAACATTCATTGTCATACTTTAATAGACAAATATACGGAGCAACGTCTACAAAAGATGAAGATGAATATAGTGAAAATTCAAAATTTTATCAGTGATAGATTAAGTGATTTTTTAAATGAGTCGAAATATAAATAATTGTTCACACATTATTGACACTGGTTTGTAAAAGTTAAGAAACAACCTGTTTTCCGTCTTTTTATATTGCGCATAATTTTTAAATAAATAAACACATGGAAATAGAACTTGGATGACATATCAGTCTTTAAATCATTAATTTTGTGACATTGACATCTTGAATTACGTCTTTAACTTAAAATGAAAACTTAAAATCATAACTTACATTTTCTTAAAATCCGCATTTGAAGAAAGATAAAAAGAAAGGAACTAATAATACATTAGTTATACTAAAAAAATACCTGTCTCCAAATTTTAAATTACAGCCAGACTTTTCTTCCTTTATACACTTTTCTATTACTTCCATAATAAAGTTTTTGAAATATATATATATATATATATATATATATATATATATATATATATATATTAATTTGTAATCTAAGTTCAACGACAGAATAATAGAAATTCCAAGAAATAATTTTAAAACGGGTATCTTATCCAAAGTTTTTTCTTTCTTTCTTTCTTTTTTTTTTTTTAAGTTGCTCATATAGAAAAAAAGAAAAAAAAAAGGTTTTAATTAATTTTTTAAAAGTATTTTTAAGCCTTCGTTAGAGAATCTCTTAAAGTTACACATTCTACAGCTGATAACGTTTTGATTTTTTACGACATTCATTTGCATATGCTTTTTTTTTTTTTTTTTTTTTTTTTTAAAAGAAACATTTATATTTCCATTCTAAAAGATCTATCTTTCACACACATGCAAACAAACCTTATAAATGATCCAGAAAAGAATGTTCTACAGTTACAAACCATTTAGAGCATGTAAAAGCAATCGAAAATATTTTTTATTGCACTCTTAGTGGGACTTTGAATGTCCTTGTGCCATGTTCCCCTTCGGAATTATACAAATATAGATTATTCACAATACAATATGAAATCTGACCATCAATATCCTTAAATTCATTTCAATATGATATCTTGGAAAAATACAGTTCTATTTTTTTTTTTCTTATAGACTATATTATTTAGATAACATATTTTTATAAAATTCTCTTGTTGTCAGAATAAATTTCTAGAACACAATTGTAAAATTTCCTGTGGGTTAAAATTCATTTGGTGTCAGAGCTCTAGCCTTTACTCTTCAGGAGTCTGGTTTGTATTCCGATTCAGGTAATGTTTGCCGTGATTCAGTATCCACTTGCAAACACCGTATTGCAACACCCCAAATCCTGTAACAATAGCCACAGTATAACAATAGACACAAAATATTGTACAATTTTACTATTGCTAACACTTTCGCGACCGATGACGTAGATTCACGTCATTTGAAAATTTGTAACTCCTCCAGAGGGCATTTCGCTCGCAGTTTGTATGTTCATATTTATTTCTTAAGAATAAACCCAATATTCAAATTTTCATAACCAAATATACTATGGATACAAATACTTTGATTAGAAAGAATATAATTATAATGTATATCCATTTGTAATATAAATGTGGATACAGAAAATTTTATTCTGAAATACTGTAACTCGGGAGAATAACGCCCACAGGCGGACCTTACTGCCAAAAAGACAAAAGCATGCGGTCGCGAAAGTGTTAAAAACAAAACACAGCCTCTTAAACTAGATGCCTGTCATGTTGCTCGGAAACTTGGCAACAGTTGAAGCGGTAGGCAGCGTCATCAGGTAAAGATTGCGCAACGTTTTTATTCAACTGCCACCAATAATTTTAAGAAGTGATATATGATATATATAATCGACGTTTCTTCGATTCTATTCGCTTTTTATGTACATCGTATCCCACTTAAAAAAATTTTTGGTGGCTGCTGAATAAAAAAGTCGCGCAATCTGTACCAGGTGGCGCTGTCTACCACTTCAACTATTGCCAAGTTTCTGAGAAATGCGGCAGGCATCTAGTTCAGGAGGCTATGAACAAAATATACCAAATCAAAACTAAGAAACAATAGGCTCCTCAAGATGTAAAGTTATTGGTTTATTTAAGTAACAGAGAAATCATAGAGCATATTTCTTATATCAAGATTTCATTTTTTTAAACTGTTAAGTATCTTCATCATTTTAACTCATTATACAGAATTAGTTTAATTATTTAATATTTGAGCTTAGTCGTAAGCTTAAGTTAGGAAGAATTTTTCAAAAATTTAGGGAAAGTTGGAAATTGGGATAACTCCAAAGTTTGTGAGGTATAGCAAAGTTAGCGTAATGCTACAAATGAAGTTCGCACTTTACGAATTGCACGTGAATGTGTAGAGTTCAGGATTCAGTTGATGAATGGAGTTAGTTCCTATGCTAAATTAAATTGTAATATGCTAATATTCTGGAAAGTGAATTGTATAAAAGGAGAAGGAAGATTGTTTTTTGGTTGGTTAGTTGCGTGCGGCTTAGAAGAGGTAGCCGAGAGAGAATGGTAACTGCTTAGGGGGAAGCAGTAAGAGGCGGCTTGGAAGGAAGTTAGTAGTTGAGCTGCTTAGAGGAGGAGAGTAAGAGAGGATGGTAGCCGATTAGAGTTAGCGGCTTAGAGTACAATAATAGAAGATAGTTAGTCAAGTAGTATAGTGGCGTAAGGAAACCCTCCCACTTACGAAAGATGAGTAGAGTCGGGAGAGTTAACGAAGTTAAATGAAGTAGTTGAGATTATTTGTGGTTATCTATTTAAAGTTAAAAGTATTTATGAAGGCTGCCCCCTTAAGTTTATAAAGGTATTAAAGGTGATTATAGTCCAACGCCCACCTTTTCATTAAGCTCAAAATAAAAGCTTTTTGATTTATTTTATATGTCTGACTTTGTCATTACTTCATAATTTCATTAAGTAATTAAGCTAAAATCCTAAGTTAAAGCATAATGACGTCCATTCGTTCGTCACGAGTTTATAAGGAAAATCGAGAAACATTTAAAGTTTTCATTTAAATAACTCAAAATACACCGTGCTGCAGATTACTCACGAATTCCGAATTACACAAAAAATATATCTATGTGCATATATTTATCAAATATATCCAGAAACTAGCATTTCAACTACTACTTTCTTAAAATAACTCTAAATGAGGCGTTTTATAGATATAATGACTAGAAATAAAATTTAAACTTTTCATTACTTCAGAAAAAAATTCAACGAAATACATTTTAAAAGAAAGAAAAGAAAATACTAATGACACAAGAAAAGTACGCAAAAAATATGACACTGATTAGCAAGTTTTTGTGAAGTTTTTATTAATTCATTCAAATTAGGTTTTTTTTTTTTTTTTTTTTTTTTTTTTTCTGTGTCCAAACAAAGACAGAATATTTTCACAACAGTAAATAATTAGAATTCAGTTTGTAAAATACAAGATTTCGGAAATAAAATTAATGAAACACATAATTTGTGATTACAAAGTAAAATTTGCAAAAACCTTCAACACTTTTATTGATAATTTTTATGACAAACTATCATTACCTAGGTTAAAGTGTATAAGGTGCGATTACATAACTGCATTTATTGTGATCATATTTATTGGGAATGCATGAGGGGATGTTTAGATAGGTTAATATTCTTTCATAAGCTTCTTTTCGAATTGGTAGTTTCATACAGAAATAAATGACGAATGAATTGCAGATTATCTCCAAATCATGAGCACTCTAAAGAGCATAGGACGAGTTTTACCATTATCCAATTATCTCCAAATCATGAGCATTCTAAAGAGCATTGGACGACTTTTACCATTATCCAATTACAGAAGTTACTGCACAAGTGTTGCACTTAATAAGAAGTGACCAATGACTTATCTATAGATATAGTAATAAGACATAGATTGATCAGCGAGAAAGAAGAAGTGATACCTTTTTTTCGGGAAAAATCACTCTAATGGCTGCCTTTCCCCGAGTAAATCACACAGAGGAATACACACGGATAATTTAGTAAATAAAATTTATGAATAATTTATTTACTAAAGGTGAATGAAAAACTACAGATACAGTTTCAAATTCATTTTTCTTTTTATTATTTTTTTCAATACTCTCTAATGGCTGATTTTAGAACTTTTTTTCGGCATCAAAATTTTTTGCTCGATAACATGGGGATGATAGATCTATATATATTACTATATCTATGGATTTATCCTGATCTCTAATTCTCCAACTAAAATAACGATTTTAACGATTTTATGTTCGTTTTAATCTGTGGCGTAATTCTCTGACTAGATTAAATTACTTCTTCAAAAGCGTAGCAAGTGTCGTCAGGAGAGTTCATACCAACTCAAGGCATTCTAAAACAAGAAATAAATATCACCAAGCTATAAACAAATGGTTACAAGAAATTAAATGTAAATATCCGCTTATGAAATCGAATCTAACAACAATTGAGATATTTTCCTTATACTGTTTTTTTTTTTTTTTTTTTTAATTTTTAGTCATGTGAATTAATTTTTCATTCCGCAACATTTTTTATACTACAATTCTCTACAGCTAATACTTGTGAAATATATATACTATATTAGACCTAATTTTTACTTTTAAATATTATTTTTGTTTTCAGTAGCATCGATCGTACAAATTTGTTACTCTTACTTAATTTAAAATTTTGTTATTGAACAATGTTTTGGGGCAAAATTACTTATATATATGTTTGTAAAGTTTGTTAAAAAAAAAAAAAAAAAAAAAAAAAAAAAAAAAAACAGAAATGCTTCTAATAACAAACTAAGCAATTTACTTTATAAATATATTTTCTCAGTGCATTACTTTCCATATCTTATAGTGTTAAGTCAAACACTTATACGCAGAACTTCCTATAGAATATTTTAAATCCTCTAAGGAATAACCTTTTATGTTTACTCATAGCACATATTTTTCTAATGGAAAACATTCGAAATATTTTGGGTCTTGTATATACTTAAGTTGGTTTGACTTAATTAACATGCATCGTTGTTTAAATTTCTTTCTTGTATTTTCAACAACTTTTCAATTATAAAATGCGCTTAATTTACTTTCTAAGAAAATGAATAACAACTTTAAATGCCAGGAATATGTCAGATAGCGTAACTCAAACATTGGCAGTTACTTAATTAACAAACTTATTAGACTATGTAAATTTGACCTTTGTAATCTAATTAAATACATATTCTAGAAATAAAAATAAATAAGATGTCTGCTTTCTTGAGAAATAAATATCAGCAGACGATAAGACGAAATATAGTAAAAAAATTTTAATGAGCAAAATAAATAGCTAAATTTTTAAGTTATAGAAGCTATTGAATAAATTCCAAACCTGAAATGTAATATTTACTAGAATTTGTGCAGTTAAGAGGGTTGCCTTTTGAGTTTCTACAAAATTAGGAAGAAAAAGAATTTTTTCGGAACAAACTGTTTTATTGCTTTTTTAAAATATTCACCTTTAAGATTTATACTCTGTTCCATCCGTTTAAACCAATTTTTAAAACAGTTTTTCCACTCTGAAGTTGATATCTCAGAAGCATGGTTTTGAAGGCATCAACAGCTTCTTCAGGTGATGAAAATCCCTGCCCACGCATTTTTTGTTTGACATAAGGCAACAAGAAAAAGTTGTTAGGAGACAAATCAGGAGAATATGGACAGTGAGACATTAATTCGATAATTTATCTTTCAAATAATCAATTGTTTTAAGTGCTGTGTGGGAGCTGGTGTTGACGTGATGAAGAATGATGCGGCGATTTTTGTTGTTCTTTCTGATTTCGTTGATGACTTTTGGCAAACAAATTTTTGCATACTATTTAGCGTTAACAGTTTTTCGATCCTCTAAAGGAATGGTTACGATATGTCTTGTAAGGCCGAAGAAACAAGCAATTATTTTTTTGGAAGTGCTTCGTGAACGAACAACTTTCGTAGGATTCGGTTCATCCGGAAACACCCAAACAGCGGATTGTTGTTTAGTTTTCGGCTCATACGAATATATCCAAGTTTCGTCATCTGTAACGATGTTGTATACGGATTTTGCTGTTCCGAATTTGAATTGTTTTAGCATTTCCTTACACCAATTTACACGAGATTCTTTTTGAGATTCTGTCAAATTGTGCGGAATCCATTTGGAACAAATCTTTTTAACAGATAAATGTTCGTGCAAAATAATATGTATTGCAGTCTGTGATATTCCAAGGTATTCTTCTATCTCACGATATGTGACATGCCGATCTGGTTTGGAACCGATCGATATTGTTTGGAATCACTGTCGATTTTGGTCGCCCTTCACGAGATTCATCACTGACGGACGCTCGACCACGACAAAATTCTGAAAACCAATTGTAAGCAGTCTTTTCCGATGATGCTTCATTACCAAAAGTTTCACGAAGGGTTTCTATACATTCTTGTCGAGTGAGGAGTTTCTTAAAATCATAAAAAATCATCCAACGGAAACGTTCAGGAGTTACGTCCATTTGTTTCACTCATTTGCTTCTTTTAAACACTCACTGTAAACAAAATACGCAAACGATTTCTAAGATGCCACTGATTCCAAGATTAAAAAAAAAAAAAAATGTGAATTTTACAAATATTCTGAAGACACATTTCAGTAGCGCCTTCTTTTGGTCGTTTGTAGAAACATAAAAGGCAACCCTCGTATTGAATAATATCTATTTCTTGAAAAAATAATTTTTCAAAGTATTTGATAATTATTCTTATTTATTTTTTTTATTTATTTTTATTATTTTTATTTTTTTCTGACAGAGTCAAAATAATTGTATTTCTTTCTCCCATTGTTTAATGCTGTTTTCCTTTACCTGCGGCTTATTTCTGTCGAGCTACCTACATGATAGACCAGATGTTTCTGCCTAAAGGTTGTCTGAGTGAGTAATGTCCACCGGTAGTCGGCCTGGATAGAACAATTGGTAGAGCCTTGACTTTGTAAGTCAAAGATCTGGGGTTCAAATCCCGGTCCAGGCATTATTTTCACTCAGTCGGAGAAAAAAAAATTAATAAATATGATTTTCTTCCCAATCAGTTGATTGTGTGATTTTAATATTTTGTAATTATACTTATGTATTATTCTTATATATTATTCACATATTTATTTTGATTCAGTCAATGGTAATACAGACTCCGTTGATTGTAAATAAATATTGAGAACCCCCCCCCCCTCCACTTACCATTTTACCCATTTTTGAGAAGAACTGAAATTAGGTTCATTCTATCGCATACAACTGTTTGAATTTACATGGTATTTGTTGAAGGGGGATGGGGGGATTTATATAAGTAACTCAGTACTATTGGCTATCATATCATGGAAATGAAATTTCGCTAAAGCTTGCGAATGCTCAGTCAAAAATTATTTGTAAAAATACTCATATATTTAATATTTTTGCATTCTGATTGCAGATGCTTTGAGTAATGTGGCGTGCCAAGTTTCTTGAAAATGGCTTTGCACTGGATTTAATACCTTGTGTGTGACAAATTTTTTGCAGTTTTTAAAGAAACCGTTATATCTCCATGAACCTATGCAGTAACCTCATGCAAATGTATACAGAGGATAAGAAAAAGCGTCATAATCACATACCACAGCAAAACTGCATATTAAACATTTTTTTTTTTTTTTTTTTTTTTACAGGGTGACCCTAAATATTTTCATTTTTATTTAATTTTTTACTGGCCAAACTTTTATTTTCGTGGCAAAACTTTCACTGAAATGTATGAGGTGTAACATGTTATTCATACTCCTGAAGTAACTTTTGAGACATTTGAAAAAACGTCTGAAATCAAAAGTGTCTGGTCATTTTTGGAACGATAATGTAATTAAAAAAATCTGCATTTGAAGAAAAGACTATGTAAACGAGTAAAAAAAAAAAAATGTATATATGTATATATTAAGAATAAAATAATATTGTATTCAATTCGAATGTTTTTATTACAAAAACACACACAAAAAAAGCTTAAATTATAAAATGACGGGATACATAATTTAAATATAATTATAGTCTATTGAGGGGTAGTTTCATAATTAACCTTTCTGAGAAGTTCGAGACTGTTTTAATCTTTTTAGTATCTTGAAATTATAATAGTTTAGATTTTTTTCCACCTATATTTCATTGGTTCCAAATGAACACTTTTATAATCTACACTAGCAGGCTACGCCCACTTAGCTGGTCACTATTTTTAAATGAATCACTAAAGTTAATGAATTCTCAAAGTTACATCAATTTTTATCATGCGAAAAATAAAAAAAGAGAAAAAAAAATGCGATTGCAAAAAATGTCGCAACGGGTCCCCACAGCCCTTGGCAGCGCTACGCGCGCGCATTTATGCTCAACACTCTTAATGAATCACTATATTATGATTATCGTAAAGGAAAAACATAAATAAATAAATAAAAAGTTTTCTCCCATCAGCGGAATAATCGGTTCGGGCCACCACTGCTTGCGGCAGCGCATACAGGCGCGCAAGGCTCGCATGCTCGTTCATCTACCGTCCTCGCCCCTCCTCATTATTTTAGACTTTAAAAAATACTCGCAGTCGTTCTCTCGTGATTTTAAACCTAATAATACTAATTTGCATCATTTTATCTGAATTTCTTTATTTTTACCCCTGCGCCCAATCCCTTCCCGCCCTTCGTAATAATTCTGTACTTTCGAAAATATCCGCAATCGATTTAACGGGCCTCAAAAACTAACAACACTAATTTTCAGCGCTCTAACTCTTATTTATATATTTTTGCCCTTTCAACTCTCCTTCCCGTCTATCCTAATAATTTTACAAATTCGAAAATATACGCAATCGATTTGTAGGTATCAAAAACCTCCATGTACCAATTTAATAACTTTACAAATTCGAAAATATCCGCAATCGATTTGTAAGTATCAAAAACCGCTATGTACCAATTTTGAACGACCTAACTCTATTTTTATTTTTTGCCCCTCCGCCCCCTCCTCCCACCTCTCCTAATAACTTTACAAATTCGAAAATATCCGCAATCGATTTGTAAGTATCAAAAACCTCTATGTACCAATTTTGAACGGTCTAACTCTATTTAGATTTTTTTTGCCCCTCCGCCATCCCCTTTCTGACCCTCCTAATAACTTTACACTTTCGAAAATATCCTCATTCGACTTGCAGGCCTCTAAAACCTATCTGTACCAATTTTGAACGGTCTAACTATATTTCTATTTTTTTACTCCATAGCACCCCCCCCCCTTTCCCGCCCCACCTGGGACGAATTTCTAAAATTAAAGAAATTATTTTTTATGCATTTAAGGGAGCTATATTTTAGAGCAAAAATATCTTATATATTTTTTTTTCTGTTTGCAATATATAAAGGATTATTTCAAATCACGTTTCGCCCCCTCTCCTCCCCTCTTGGGGGCTGAATTTCGAAAATTCCAGAAATTATTTTTTAGACATTTGTATTAGCTATGTATTAGAGCAAAAATTTCACATATATCTGTTTTTCTGTTTGAGATATATAGGAGTATGTGAAACCACGTTTTGTGCATGTGAAAACACGTTTTGCCCCCTTTCTACCCTTGGGGACCGAACTTCTAAAATTCCAGAAATTGGTTTTCAGATAATAAAATTAGGTATATTTTAAAACAAAAATTTTACGGATATCTGTTTTTTTTTCTTTGAGTTGTGAAGGTTTTTGTGAAATCACATTTTGCCCCCTACACCCCTTGGGGGGCGAATTTCGCAAAATCGCTTCTTAGGGGGTGCTTACACTATATGTTCTATAATCTGACAAAGTTTCGAGTCAGTGGCTCCAGTAGATTTCGCTGTGCGTTGATGAGTCAGTGAGTGAGTGGAAGTACTCTTTTATATATAGATTATAATTTGCCACAAAGATATAAATATTTTAGATAGTTTTTGTTTCACTTATAACTGTTTTGTTTTGCCTTTAGGAACATAACCTTCACTGGGATATGCGAGATTGAACATGTTATTTTTACTTCTAAAGTTCCAAGGCAATCATGATTTTTTTTTTTTTTTTTTTTTTAGATATTCGTCAAAAAACGTCTAAATTCGAAAGTACGTATTCATTTATGTCCATGACTGTAAATCTTAAAATTTACTTATTTTAAAGACACTAAAAATACCAAAATTTAATCACTTTTCAAAAATAAGTTCATCTAATAAAGTTTTAGGTTAAGAGATTTACTTTAAAATTTTTCCCTTTCCCTTTTTGGGCCCACCAGTGGCCGAGCGGTTCTGCGCTCAAACCTGGTAGAAGAGAAGAGCCGGGTTCGATCCCAGGTCGCACTCATCGACCTAGCCGTTCGAAGTGCTCCGTGGTTTTCTGCGGAACTCGAGTAAATATGGGCTATGACATCTTCGAAAGACCTCCACGGAGGGCATTACACCCATAAGCCTAGGACCCTAGCGTAGTCAATCGGTCGTAAACCCTACAACCAACCAACCAACCCTTTCCTCATTAGAATATAGTTAATTTTCTGTCACTATTCTGTTTATTAAAAAGAAAAAAAAATTAAATTGACAAATTTAAATGAAAAGGCTGCAATATGACTAATATTTCGCATTTCAATTGATTCATATTGAAATATTGCCTCTTAAGTAAGAATTAAAGAATAGTAGTAATATATATATATAATTGTAAATATTTAGATAATAAAATAAAAGGAAATTCTAGATTTGCTTTAAGAGATGATTATTTTATCCATGAAAATCTATTATCTTTATAAGCTTTAGATAAACTTTATTACTGTTTTATGAAAGGCTCAGGGGGATAGTCTGATCAAGAGAAATTTATTTTTTGTATCCTTAATATTTAATAGATAATACGTGCCACATCTTAATGAAAAAACTGTTTTTATATTAAATGGTTTTCTTTAGTGCCTGTTTTTCTATTTGATTTCCTTTGTTGTATGGTTATAGAATACTGATAATTTGTTTTCTGAACGTGTTTTATAAAGTAGAATTTTTGCATAAATGTTAAAATAATGCTGTATATATGTGTGATACTGCGCTACTGAAATTTATGTTTTATGAAAACTTTAATGAAAAACAATTCTTTTTAATTAAATTATATAATATTACCTAAGAAGGAACAGTTAACTTCAATTTCATAACTAAATGTGATAATGTAATTTTAATCTGTTTCGAAGTAGTAGTTTTTAAATATTATTTTACTAAATTATTATTAAGAGCACGTTCAGAATTAATTGCCACATTTCTGGAGTGAGAGAAGAAGGATTGTTGCACTAAAAGCATTTTACAATGTACGCTTACATTTTTTGATATGCAAAGAAACCTATTAATATGAAATAATCTACGTTAAGGAAATTGTCATACATTTGGTGTTTAAGAAAGAAAAAATAATCAGAATTAATTAATAAAATATACCTTTGCTAACGTTATTTAAAATAGCGAATACTAAATTGATTTATACTTTTAACTAATCTCTAAAGTTCATTTCCTTTAATGAATGAAAGTGGTATAGTTTCTTTTTAAATTGATAGTCAATTTATACTAAGTTAAGATATAATTTAATTTAATGGAATCGGTAATATAAAATATCTTAGTTTGCTAATTTAATGAAAATGTAAAATACCTGGTAAAAATTTTCTAAAAAAAAAAAAAAAAAAAAAAAAAAAAAAAGTAAATTAAATGAGTTACAAAATATCAAGCGATTATATCTCAGGCATAATCATGTATACTGCAAATAGAGATATCTTAAATTAAAACAGAAGTGTATTTGAAACAATTGCAAATTCAGGCACAATAAAGGCATGTATGAAAAATTGTATGAAAAATTTCAGAAAATGTGGACTGAATGTAAAATTTCCAACAGTCAGACGAATAGGGAACAGCGAAATCACAATTTACAAGGTTTTTAAAATTTTTATAAATATGAAAAGCTTCAAAGAAATCGAGTTCATGAATGAATTTAGGTCTGCAAATTATTTTAGCTGAATTAAATTTTAAATTTAATCATAATTTTAAATTTAATTCAGCTAAAATAATTTGCAGACCTAAATCCATTCATGAACTCGATTTCTTTGAAGCTTTTCCTATTTATAAAAAATTTAAAAACCTTGTAAATTGTGATTTCGCTGTTCCCTATTTGCTTGACTGTAGGAAATTTTACATTCAGTCCACATTTTCTGAAATTTTCTACTGTTTATACAGCTAACATTCCTAAATTCCTATTGGCCACACTCCCCACCTTTCCCGTAATCCTATTGGTTGAACTAAATTAGGTCCTTCTCCTATATATACGAGTACTTCTCCAGATTCAGAATTCTTTTTCACTGAAGACGGTACGCTTAAGGCTACCGAAACAGCTGTATGCATTTCAAATATTTTTCTTTGGCGTTTCTGACGTAGTAGTTTATCCGGGTTTTTAGTTTAAATATTGCTTGTTAACTTATATTACTTGTTTCAATGAGAAAAAAGAATAATTTGAACTTAGATTTTCGATTTTTTTAACTTTTCCTCTCACTTGTTTGCCCCCATTTGATGTACTTATTTTTTATCGTATTTCATTTTTTATCGTATTTCAGAAGGTAACTTCTCAAGCTCACTGGGACAACCTTGTTCATCTCTCTGGCCGCCTTCGAAAAGGGTAAAATTCTAATGTTGATTTCACTGCAAAGTTCTTTCAAAGTTTTAAAATAATGCTTGTTTTTTAATTTGAGATTACAAATATAACAATGTACTTGAAGATAAACCTTGTGAATATATTGTATGCCGTCCAAATATGCAAAACAAGCAAAATTGTGTAATTCTGAATAATAAATCTATTGTGGAAAAGAGGACAGCTCAGTAACCGGATATATCCATCAGCGGCGGTGAGATAGTTAAGGTTTTTTACACTAAAGATTACGACATAAACTGGATTTTGAAAATTTCGAAATTTAGTCACATTAACCGTATTGTGAGAGCTGAATTATTGTAATTCACCACATTTTCGATCGTATATCTTAAACTATCTAAATCCAAGCACATGTGTTGTTTTCTTGGTTGTTTCGTTCACTACAGGTCAAATATTGGGATTTTTTTTTTTTTTTTTTTTTTTTTTTTTTTTATAATAATAATTATTTTGTATATACGATATATTTGATTAAAAAAAAAAAAACTTTAACAGCAGTACTCTTTAAAATTCGATGGAGTTGTCTGTTTTAGAATATATATTATAATTACAATTGAAATAAGCTGTTTTTGTGTCTAAAATAGTAGAGATGTCAACATTTATAATTTACTTGGTAGCATTGTTTATACCCATCTTATTTGTAGAATAGTTTTCCATAATATGCATTTAAGATTATATGGAAAGAAAATTACTCTTCAGAAAGAGTAATATAATTGAAATGTGGATAATAATAGTGCTACGGAATAAATTGGAATTGTTGGCAGTTCTAAAGCAGGTATTGCACAACTTTTTGACATAAACATCAATAACGTCTAACAGCGTCCAAATAGTTCTGAGAGGAAACTGATCCGTTATTTCATCTAATTGCATAAGGAATATCTGTTAATCAGTATTTTTTTTTTTTTTTGTTTTTTTTTTTGCGTTATTTAGAAATGTATGTTCAGTTATTTAATCATTTGTTAAAATTGAAAGCAAAAAGTTTCTTTGATTTTTTGTAATAGACATATTTTAGAAAGTACATTTATGGTTACCAAATACATTTGATTACACAATATACCAAATTACACAATATACCATAATACCAAATACACACAATTATTGCTGAATAATTCTTAAAATTATTCCCAGCAGACTAATATATAAACAACATAAGGATGTAAATCATAATGTCTGACAGGTTTTATTGCATGATTGCGTAAAACATCATATTAGATTAAATTGAGCATCCAGGTAGAAGCTTGAAGTTAGTGGAATAAAAATAATTTAAAAATGACATTCTGATGTATTTATAAATTGAATTTTGTGAATTAAAAATGCATGTTTTTTTAATAACAGCTATATCTACAAAAGGAGTTCACTTGTAGAAACAAATTTAAATTCTTTACGATAAACATTTACGGGATGATTATAATTAAAGTTACGATTTCAAAACGCTGTAATTTTAAAACTACCCATCAGAGTGATTAGATATTTTACCAGAACAATTGTGAGGCAATGGAATTTTGTCTGTGAAAAGAAAAAAAAAAAAGAAAAAGTTCCACAATGGGCCGTTAATTATCCGTAAAGTATTTGTTTCATGTAGCTCCTCTTTTTCTCTTTCCACTATGACTGTTTCCGCTGTAAACACATATTCTTGTCTTTTAGTTGAAAAAATTGTAGTAAACCCTCGATTCTCTTGTTTTCTGCTATTCCATTGTGTTGCTAACAACATTCCTGTGTTTAATGAGTCCATTTAGGCGTTTCCCCTGACATTACCCTGACAGCGCCATCTATAGGAACATGTTGGAACTACTTTTTTCCTCCTCCAAACAAAATTTCATTGCCTCACGATTGCTCTGGTAAAATATCAAATTGCTCTGATGGGTAATTTTAAAATTATAGCGTTTTGAAATCGTAACTTTAATTATAATCACCCTGTATATAAATCGTGTTTTCAATTAGTTATGTTTGAGAATGTAGTTATTAGCTTCAATAGGGTAAGGCGTGTAGACTTCCACTGCATTTCCTTGAAAAAATTTGGTCATATAATGCAGAAAAAGCATAACCCTCCTCCCCGAGAAAAAAAAAAAAAAAAAAAAAAAAAAGTGTGGAACAACAAGAAAATCTGCTTACTCTAATGTATCAAATGTGAATCTAGCATTTCTTTTTACCTACTCTGTGCTACATTTTACGTATGTTTTTATTCCTAGAATTAGAAATAGATGTCAGACTATTATGCTGCAGTATAGAGCGTTACCAAAAATCCTCTTCCATCATCGTAATCGAACATAGGCTTAAAAATCGTTGTACAGGGTTTGCGGCTTCCCGTTCTATTAACAACAGCAAAAACTGTTTATGATGACGATTTCGATAAAAAATAGCAAAATGTTTCAAATATCATTATTGGATTGCATTATTCATTGGATATTTAGTATAATACATCAAGGTTGTTTAGATGAGAATAATAAAAAATACCTTTTTTTTTTTTCTTTTGTTTAAATTTTTAAATTTTGTGTAATGAACCTTTTTATATTTCTTCCAGACTGAAATATTATTGACCATTTAATTAATCTACAAGAAGCATTAAAGTATTGTTACTCTCTCATGAGCTTTCTTTTAAAAATATACCTCAAACAGAAAAAAATTGCAAAGTTTATATTATCAAATAAATACTTTTTAAATTCTTTCGCTATGGAATAAAGATAGAGCAATATCATGTTACAGCTTTAATATTTGGATTTTCTGTAATATTTTTGAAATATCTTTTTTTTTTTTTTTTTTTAAATTCTCTGTCATTTATATAATATTTTTCATAAAATTCTTAATGTATTTAAATTAATTACAAACAAAATTCTAGGAAGTTATTTTATTAAACAGACAACGATTACTCACCTGAAAAATAACATAATATGGCTAAGTGTAAATTTCAAGGCAAATATATTTCTAAATTTTAAAAAGAAAATAATAAGACTCTACATCCTAGAATCCTAAATTTAGAAAAGTTCCAGCTTTATATTGTAGGTTCAGAACGGTAAGCATTTAAGCTTCTATTAATGCAAAACCGTCCCAAATATAAAATTTGAGATTATTACCTGCAGTCAGAACCAGATGACTTTTATGAAAATGATTCTTCAGACTGTGAAAAATATAAAAGTTGCATTTCTGACATTTCGTTTACGTTTGAAATAATCATTCTTAAAAACTTGAAACACGCAGCAAATATTTACAATGCAAAATATTTTATGTTGTTATTTCCTTTTCAGCAGCCAACTATCACAATTTAAATTTTCTAAAAGTAGAAGTGAAATATGTCAGTTTCAGCTTAAAATATAGGCTTGCAGCAATAGAATGAAAGTGAATTTTGTAAATACTGAGTTCTACAGGTTAAACTTGGTTTATTTGTTGCGTTCAGAAATTTAGATTAAAAAGTGTCTTTTAATACATATTTAAAGGAAAGTAACATTTATGAAATATATTGACTGTAAATAAATTTGTTTCTGGCGCAGAATACGCTACAAACATTTTCTTGTCTTTAAAAGAATATTAAAAAAAAAAAAAAAAAAAAAAAGAAAGAAATTGATTAAAAGTAAAGGAAAAAAATGCACCAATAAATAAATAAAAATTGTATGGTTTATTTCGACATTTTTTGGTCAGATACAGTCAGATTTTTTTTTTTTTAACTTTTCTGTCTTGATATTATAATAAAACCTAAATATATTTTCATGGTTTTTACACATTATAGAATGACATTTTGTAGATGGCCGGAAAAGCATTTTTTCTCAAACTAATATTTTAGGGAGCTAGTAATCGAATGTCAACATGCATGACATTTAAGTTGCTAATTTTTAACTAAATCCTTAACTAGTTAAACTCGAAAACTTCTTTACACACCATAAAATTAATGTAAGTACTACACATTTCGAAAGGATGCGGCCTTTCTTGCTCAGGTGCAAAATACGTGCAACTGCCTTGGAGGCAAATGCAAGACTAAAAGCAGGGCAAAATTAAAAGGAGGAGGAGCAACACAACCAACCAATGAAGCAGCCTGCAAAACTAATCAGAGAGAAACACAACCAAAAAACATGAAACAAGAGAAACAGGCACAAAAAACGAAGGGGATGAATTTTTAAATAATTTATTATATACTCTTATTTTATTTTTGTTTAAATACCTTTAATATTTATTGTATTTTTTTAAACTGTTAAATTTAATTTTAATTCGTATTTATTTATTTCATTATTTCATTATTTCATTATTTATATATTTATTTGTTTGTTTGTTTGTTTATTTATTATACTTTATTTATTAATTAATAATTAAAAAAACTAATTATTTTATTTATTTTTATATTTATCTATTTATTTGTTTATTTATGTTTGTGGTTAGTGGTAATGCAAATAATTATGAGTTTCAGCTTCCGTATCTAATAGCTTAAATTTTGCATTAAAAATTAATCTTTATATATATATATATATATATAATTCAAATTTATTTTATATTATTTTTTCATATTTTTATACATTTTATAAACGGTAGAGTAATATAAAAATAATGAATTGTAGATTCAAGTAATATTATAACATTTAATATTTGAATAACTTCTAAATCAAAGAATTTTGCATCATTAAATATGTAATTATCTGTATATAATTATATAAAACTATTTTTGCCGATTTTTATGAACAAAATAATAAAGTGAAATTTGAAAAAAAAAAAAAAATCATGACTAGTGTAAAATTTTTTAAATAATTTAAATAAAAAAAATTTGGTGTGTAACAGCATGACTTCAATTACCCACTACTACACATATTATATAACCTTTTCGTATAGTGTAGTCAGAATAAATCAATTTGATTTAACAGACTTAATATCTTTAATAGACTTAATATCAATTTTCCTGTAAGAATAAAGTAATACATGCGTCGTAAAAATCACATAAAAAAGAGTTTACATAGCGAGTTAAAAAAAAAAAAAAAAAAAAGTTAAAACCTTTTTTTTTGAAACATCTATTTCCGAGCTACCTTATCAGAATGCCTGTCAACTTTCCTGTAGTAATTGAGTAATATACATGGAAGGACATCTAAAATGGGGTTATGCAGGAAATTTAAAAAAAAAAAAAAAATCGTAAGAGCACTTTTTGAGATAGAATTACTTATATTCTCACTTACGATTTTCCCCAACTTTGACAAATTAACCTGTTCATCGTAAACCAAAAAATACTTAAGAATATAGACATAAATGAAAGATAAAATGGCGAGTTTGAAGAAAATCCGTGGAGTCATCTTTACGCACTTGCGAGATTTATATTTTTTTTAACTAACCAACTAATGAATACGAAAAGGCTTTAAATAAGGTACACACACACATATACACTGGCCAATTGCCAAAAACTACTCCTTTGTACTCTAAAAATATGTAAATTAGGCGAAAGCGTAGTATCGGAATATTTGACCGGATGCAATACTTCCATTGTATTGCAAGTTATTTTTTATAGCAAAGACATATAACAACCAAATAATAATTTTATATAGAACATGTCGACGAAATTACATGATTACACATTTATTTTAATTAGAGGTTTCGAAAATAGAAATTTAGTTGCAAATATCAGATACTTATAATTTAAAATTATGTTAAAAAACAAATCTACCTCATCACTTTTATTTCCCAATAAATATTATTATAAAACGTATCAAAATACCAAGTTCAATGTTATTTTCAATTTTTTTTTATACTTTATAACGAAAAATAGAGCACTTTGTCATATTCGTTATAATTGCACTGAAAAAAAAAAAACGTGTTATAACGGTGTTAGGCTTAACGTTTTTCATAAAACTGAAATTCTACGTTTTATGAATGGTACAAAACACACATTTATAGAGCGTTTTAAATAATGCTTCTCTTGATCGTCGAATAGAATGTCCTTTTGACACGAAACATGGTATTTGAACTATTGCAACCGTTATTAGACAATCAGAGAACTTTCATGTGCTACTTGCACTGTAATAAAAAACTATTACCAGCTGCAAGAAACTCTCTGTGATTGGAGAAAATAATTATTTTCTCCAATCACAGAGAGTTTCTTGCAGCTGGTAATAGTTCTTTTTTTACAGTGTGGGTATGGTCGCCAGAAACGGGGTTGAAGAATATTAGCAATTAGCTCGTCCGTAAGAGTAGTTACAAAGTACAGTTCCTTTCTTTAAAAGTGCACTGCACATTTAATGAATATTTTGATTAAATCAAATACATCTGAAAAGATCAATTTCATAAGTACGTTGCTTGTTATCAAAACACTTTAAACAAATAAAATGCTATTGCGTTTATTTTAACCTTTCAGTGTTATAGGTATTTATTAAATTCTCTAGGCATATATTCATACGTAGTGTTCAACTTACTACTTTTAAGATCCTCTAATTAGTCAGTGACATAATGTATGTCTGCATAATTATATTAAGTTAATGATACTTCAAAAGAGAATTATAATAACAAAATAATATGTTGATTCTTGAAACACTTGTGTAAAATTTACAGAAATATTTATAATCATTAAATTTTTAATAAACTGAATTTATCAGTTCACGAAATAAAAGTTGAAAGCCACTTATGCATTTTATTTCTTCCTTAATTAATTCGTATATATATTCGTTTTTGAAAAAATAAACAATTAAGATAATGCTTATTGTAAGAAGCATCCACTTTTTTTTTTTTTTTTTTTTTTCTAAATTAAGAACTCTTATAAAAATTAACATTTGTTGTATGGTGTAATGAAATAGTTTAAATTAATAAACTGTGTATTATCATTAAAAACATATAATAAATGGGGAGAAATATGATTTAATTCAAAACGTACTGGTTAAACGAATGCATTAAAATTCATAGCTAAATTAATTTCTTAAAAAAAAAAAAAAAAAAAAAATCAATAAGTATCTGAATGCTGACCAAAATTACATATGGTCTCTATTCTTTATAACAATATCATTAAGCATTTTTATGAAAGATAGAGTACATTGTCTTTATTGCAGTTAATTTTTACAGACACCAACCTGAAAATTTTAGGTTTCTTTTTGCATCACAATTACCGTAAAATCCGGCGTATGGGCCGCACTCGGTGCTTTATTCAGTAGCCACCACTAAAATTCAATTATAGCGTTTGCCTAATCACTTCGAAGTGTAGTCGCCTATTACATAAATAAAATGTCACTCTTAAAAGTTATTGGTGACTATTGATTTAAAAAATCCCTCAGTTTGGCGGTACTGACTGCGGCTCATACGCCGGTTTTTAAGGTAGTTATGAAATATTATGCGGTGATGCCTTTTCTCACTGCAAATTAATTTTTACGAATTTTGGGTCAGAAGATACCAACAAATAGTATAAATATTCTTCTTCATGGAATTAAGGAAAATTTTCTTAAAAAACACAGGTTTGAAAAAAAAAAAAAAAAAAAAAAAAAAAAACTTTTTTTAAACTGCGTGAAATTTTATTGGTAATTTTTATGTTTCCAAGGATGCTGAATTAAAAAATGACCTAAATTTTTGCTCATCTCATGCATTTTTTTTTTTTCAAAATACTATGTATTTTAATAAAATATTACTAATTTCATTACATTAAACGAAATATATACTTTTCCAAAACTCAACAAACTGTTCCTTCATGATATATTTAACATTCTTTATTCACTATTTTTACCCATGAAAACCTTTCTTCTTTTTTTTTTTTAACTCCCTCCGGAAACACTTCCACTTTCACAGTTTCTACTGCACCCTTCCACATCCCTCCTATTTTCAATTTTGCATTTAGTTTTGGTTTTAATTTAATAAATATTGTTTTAAAGTAAGAAATAATTATTCAACACGTTTTTATAATGAATTATAGGATACTAATTTTTATGACTTTACACGAAATTAAGCTAAAAATAGAAAAAAAAACAGACATAATGGAACTTTTAACGATTATTTTTGGTTTCAATGAGTTTAAATCTATAAGAAACAGTAAAAAAAAAAAAAAAAAAAAAAAAAAAAAAATGCAGTTTTTTTTTTGGTTGCAGACCACTCTAATTACTAGCGTATAAATATATATTAATAAACAATGCTAAATTAGATATATGAGGATTCAGTTTGAAAGATACTGTAAAAAGACTACGAGTTTATATTTTTAATATAAAATATCTATTTTAACGAATATTTATAAAGTGAAGCAATTTTAAACTTTAATGACTTTTTAAAACAATATTAGAAATTAAAAATCAGTGCTGATAAATCTAAGGAAATGCATTGTCCTTTGTTATTCGATGTACAAATTACTTTTAAATGATTTTTAGAGAAGTAAGTAACATGAAATTCCGACATTACGTATATTTTAGATTTTATAATCATTTTAATACATTTTTACAAAAATAAACTAATACTTTTAGAATTCGCTATATCATCTAAGATATCACCCTGAAACAAGTTATTTATTCAATAGAGATATGTCCTAACTTTAAAATGTAATGTCTTAGTCAAACACAATTTCTATACATTTTTGGTACTTTTAGTGTCATCTGTGACATAGTAGAATGAAATAAATGAAATTTAATAAAATGTAATCCTTCTTTATACAGCGCTTTTGGTGGTATATTGACTGTCGCTCTGGTCTTCAATTGTAAGAAGACGTGCTTGAGTACCAGTTACAGCATGAATGTCCGTATTACCGTAATTTCTGGTAGATAAGCCGCAGGTTATATAGTCCAGTTTTGCACCAGAAATTTCTATTGATAAGTAAATTTATATTTGTACGAGCTCTTCCTTCGAAAAAAGTATAGATTTCTCTATTAAATAAAATTTCTGGTGTAGTAATGACACATCTTACCTGCGACTTATCTACCAGAAATTACGGTAGTACGGAATTTACTTAAAACTGTAGGTTCCAATTTCATGAGACTTAATGTGAGAAGGTGACCATAATATGCTTAAATACCATTTACAATATTGAGAAGCACCCTACTGAATATCAACATTCTACTTTGAAAATTTTGTAAATAAAAGCTTAATCGAAATTTAAGCTTTCCGTAACATGGTAGAATAGGGAAAAAACTCGCGTGAATGTGCGTTATGATAATTATTTTCTCGTAAATAAGTCTGACTAGTTTTAATATATTATATATAATATTGGTATGAACATTAATGAATGTGAACAATCTTCTTTAAAAATATATTTTATTTATTTCATTATTGTTTCGAAATTAAACTTTTCTTGGAAAGGTAGAATAAGGCAATACTTCGCACAAGTTTAGGTTATGGAGCTTTACTGATGCATAGAAAATACGAAATTGACATTAAAGTAATTACATATATAAGGGAACCAGGGCCCAGCTAGACGAAATAGTTACACCTGGCTCGATACAAAAACTTTAATAACGATTCACTATATTACATACAGATAAACGAGTACTTAATTAAATATGTACATCGCGCGCAGTAAAGAGAACAGTTGAATGTAGGTTGCATAAGACGGCTATAACTCCATACAGGCTGCCTGTGGCCCATGGCCACTGACAATTAATACGAAAAAAGCTACATCATTTAGCAAGAACCGATTAACTTCTGACTGACTTCTGAAAATAAAATGTTTTCACTTCACTTTATGGATTGGCAAAATATCATTAGATATTTTGCCAAGAATGGCGACAGTGCCGTTTGTATTATTTTAAAAGATAGGGAAGATGGCTCAATATCGATAGGCGATTTAATATATTCGTAAGAGTTTGAACTTAGCGCGTTACATTCTCCCCCTCTGTTCCCGAGCCTACGTCTCGTGGCGGGAACAGCACTTAAAGCTTTCCGCGGATAGTACAGGAGATTGAACTTTTGTAACTATAACATTTTAACATGAATGTGAGGGTCGATGCGCAACAGATACCTAAATTTTAATTTAATCAGGGTTCACTATTTCAAAGGTAGTACATTCTATTTAATAAAGAAGCATCAATAAACTGGCGTTGTAAAAATATTACTTACAAACTTTGAATAAACACCATAAAATGCAATAAACTCGCAACAATTGTTTCGGGTCGAAAAACACACGACCCTTCATCAGGCGATTAAAGTAAGCACGAGTGCTGCAGTCAAAGCGGCAACGTGGTGCGTTGCCGCTTTGACTGCAGCACTCGTGCTTACTTTAATCGCCTGATGAAGGGTCGTGTGTTTTTCGACCCGAAACAATTGTTGCGAGTTTATTGCATTTTATGGTGTTTATTCAAAGTTTGTAAGTAATATTAGTACATTCTATCCCTAGTCGGAAGATATGATTTTTTGAAAACTTTTAGATAAATTTATAAATGTATTTAATGCGTAATAGAAATATGCCTATTCGTTTAAACAACTCTAAACCAGGATGGTTTCACATTGTACCAGAATCGGGACGATTCTATCAAAATAAATTTGAACCAGGGTGGTTCCGTAATGCACCAGAATCGGGACGATTCTATCAAAATAACATTGAACCAGGGTGGTTCCATAATGCACCAAAATCGGAACGATTTTACCAAAATCACCTTGAACCAGGATGGTTCCGTAATGCACCAGAATCAGGATGATTCCCAGAAAAATAACTTTGAACCCGGACGGTTCCACAATACATTGGAATGTAAGACGATTCCTTCAACATAACTTTGAATAGCACGCACATTTCATAAATCGATAATTTATTTTCAGCAGTAACTTTAACTCGGAGTTCTAAAGCGAAATTATGGGTTTTTTTTTCTATCTATATCCATTTTAAATCAAGTCATATATATATATATATACTAAACATAGTATCATTGTATAATTTAAGAACAAATACACAATTACTGTTAATAATACCGTTAAATTGTCCATCTTCCCTTTGCAATGAAAGATAATTAAGATCAATTTTCAAAATACTAATAGAGAAAAAAAAATAAATAAGCAGAATTCTTAACCATATTAATTTGAATAAACATTCAAGAACTAAAGTAATAAAGGACATAAAAATGAAATAATAACTCGTTTAATCCCTATTTTCAAATAATTATTTGAAAGTAAATAATAAATGCTATTCCTGAAACATTCCTACAAAATTGAAAATACAATATATTTCAAATTTATGTAAAAATTCCACCAAAAATTTATTGTTAATGTAAATGACAAGAATATAATTATCAAATCGATATTTAAAATCTCATATTTAACAAAACAAACAAGATATCTGTTTAATATATCTTTATTTAACATTGTTTATTCATTCTTTTATTATTATTATTATTAGATACTTATTAACTCTATAATTAATAGAAATCAATAGTGTTCAATAGAAAATAATATTTATTCTATATTCATATCGTAAATAAATATGTTCAATAAGATTAAAATATTTATTCAACAACCTTTATTTAATCTTTTAATTAAAGTTTCATAATAAATCATAAAGCAAACAAAAAATTTTCTTTTCGGTTGGTTGGGTTTTACGTCGCACTAGTGCTGCGCAGAGAGGCAATTGGCGACGGTCTGGGACTCACCCCTAGAGATGTTCCGGAGACATGCCATCGCAATTTTGATCCTCCACGGAAGGGATGGCTCTCCCGCTTCGGTGACCCCTAGAGGTATAATTTTTTATGGGAACATGGAGGACATTGCGGCCACGACAGATTTTACGTGCACCAGCCACCATTAGTGTACACGACGGTCTTTGGCCGGCACGAGCACCGAACCCGCAATCTTCCAATTACGAGGCCGGCGCTCTACCGACTGGGCTACCGGGGCCCTTTTTCTTTTCGGTTTTACTATAAGCGATTAGTTGCGCAATAATAATGAAAGTTCACTTGTTTATTTTTCTCGTAAAACGCAATGGCGCCGAAAAACAGAAATACTGTTCTTAATTTATTCTAAGCAACTCGATGCTATGATTTACTTAATTTATTCTTCTATGTTAGAGTTATATTAGACTATATTTTATTAAATAGCAGTACACCATTATTTCAACTTTTTTTTTTAAGAAATAGCATTTTACATTCATGTTTAATTATCAGAACAACCCTTGAATATATATTAAACAGTTTAATCAGAAATGTTTAACAAAATAACTTAATAAAATGCCAATTTTAAAGAAATAAGTAACTTACTTATACTTGGTTAATACATTAAAATAATGTTACTCTTGAAAATGTTCTTAAAATAATAGCAATAGTCAAAATGGTCTTAACTGTGCACAAAATTTTGTAGTAAAATAAACATAAATGTATCGCAGAACACAAAATTATTTTCTAAAATGCAGTCGGCTGCAAAATTATTCGAGCACTAGCAATAATACTTGCCAAAAAAAAAAGTACACTTAATACAGCTTTGTTATATAAATCCTTGTCGAGTCATGTTCTTAATCAGTCTAAGAACATGATTCGATAAGGATTTACTTAGCAAAACAGTCTTAAGTGTACTTTTTAAATATAGGAATTATTGGCTAGTGCTCGAATAATTTTGCAGCCGACTGTAAATATAAATGTATCGCCGAACACAAACTGATTTTCAGTTTTAAACAGAGAGGTTTGCCACTTTTATAAAAGGTGAAATTTTGTTCTCAAACAAAACGGAAATACATTTCACAACACTAATACTACTTTTAAGCAAGCATATTTCTTCACGATAACACGAAAACACTAATATTTATCTTTAAACTGGCAGGTTTGCCGCTTTTAAAAATGGAATTTACAACGAAGTAAAGAACTTTTCTTCTTTTTATTTATTTTAATTTGAAAAACACAAAGAATCTGGATGATTCTATAAAGCACTAAATCAAGATGATTCAGATTCCATACATAACTCTTGGAACTATTTCCATAGCAGGAACAATGACGGCTCCAAAACAGATTTAAATTGACCGTTAAATCAATAATGACGAGGCTGGCAAGTGCATTCGCGCCACTCGATTGGGCGCCACTTTTTATAGTGGTACCAGTACCCAGCTAGACGAAATAATTACACCTGGCTCGATACAAAATCTTTAATAACAATTCACTATACTACATACAGATAAGCGAGTACTTAATAAGGAAAGGGCATGTTTACAAACAAACGCTCCGTCAATCAATCTTTGCCACTCTCGAGTGGCAAAAGATCAATCTCTATTGGTGGAAATGCCAATGTTTTGCCACTTTACCCATAATTTGACTGCGAGTGACGTCACGTGCCCTTTCCTTATTAAATATATACATCGCGCGCAGTAAACAGAGAACAGTTGAATGTAGGTTACATAAGACGACTATAACTCCATACAGGACACTGCCTGTGGCCCATGGCCACTGACAATTAATACGAAAAAAGCTACATCATTTAGCAAGAACCGATTAACTTCTGACTGACTTCTGAAAATAAAATGTTATCACTTCACTTTATGGATTGGCAAAATATCATTAGATATTTTGCCATGAATGGCGACAGCGCCGTCTATATTATTTTAAAAGATAGGGAAGATGGCTCGATATCGATAGGCTATTTAATATATATGTAAGAGTTTGAACTTAGCGCGTTACACATAGGAAATTAGCATGAGGAAAATGTATCAAAGGAGTTAGGAAGAATAGCTTAGTGTTAAGGGCATTTCAGTCTCCTACCAAGTCGAGTGATTAATCGAGTTCATTGCTTTTATTCCAAACATAGTATGATTTATAGTAGAAATTTATCAGAACAAATATATGACGGAAAAGTTAATCAGAATAAACCTATGCCAAAAAGCTTAATTTTGTCTTGGCGTTTCTTACTTAGAGAATCTCTCATACCATTTATTGGATGAAGGAGTAATATATTGTTAACACGTTTGTCGCCACGTCACCCATATCTGGGTGGCGGGTATGTTTCTGTAGGGGCCACCCAAATATAGGTGACGCTCTTCTTGTTCAAGTTAATAGGATATTCAGTTGAATTTTTAAAAGACATTTATTGGAATAAGCACTAAAATATAAATATGGGATATGTAATATAAAAAATACTAAAAATATACGTATTTTATTATACAGTCGGTAACAGAAGTGTCCGAACACTAGCAAAAATTCCTATGTAAAAAAATTACACTTCATACGGTTTTGTTAAATAAATCCTTGTCGAATCCTGTTCTTAGTCAATGTAAGAAGAAGATTCGATAAGGATTTATTTAACAAAACCGTATGAAGTGTACTTTTTTTACATAGGAATTTTTGCTAGTGTTCGGATACTTCTGTTACCGACTGTACTTTTTATTAATTTACACTCCTGCTCAAAAGTTTAGCAAGATTTGCAAACGATAAGTTATTTTTTTCAATTTAAAGATTTATCTCTCGATGAAATGTTTTCAAACATTGGGTATTTAAAGAACTAGGTCTTCCTCATTTTCTTCAGTGAAAATTGGTTTAAGACAACATTTAGGGGGCCGGTAACAAATTGAGCAAAATCAATTTTGTTTGTGATCACCCTTTATCGTTAAGTGAACGAAATAAACTGTAAATTTAGGATATGTTAATATAGACCCAGTTCAATTTGTGGATGAATTTGTGCATAATAAATAACGGAAATATAAGCATTATTTTAAAACTCCAAAAAATCAGCGTGGTTTCAATTTATAACATACAGATTTTTTAACGACAATTACGCGTGCGTGTTCCTGAATTTAAGATACAAATTGCACTTCTCATGTAGCTAGAAAATTGAATTCTAGTTTGCTGTGTGTTGTATTTTACGCATAGTGCTCAAATGTTCAACATCGAAATCTACATTTTACTAATTTTGTTTCTTTATTTTATTAAAAAGAAAAAGACGTTATTTTTATAAAATGATTAATTACTTATTCATTAGGCCACACCAGTAGCCGAGGGATTCTACTCTTGAAGTTGGAAGACGAGAGCTACCACGGCCGATTCCAGGTCGCATCCGTCGGCGTAGCCATTCACAGTTTTCGTGTTTTATCCGAAATTTGCTTAAATACAGGCCAGGTCACCTTAGAAAGACCCCCCTCGGAGGGTACTATTCGCAGGCTTAGGACTATCGTGTAGTCAATTTGCCTTGATTCCAAAGACGAACACTAACATAATTTGTATCAAAAAATTAAGAAAATCACTGATGTTGATGGAAATTAATTTATAAATGTAACTGCATTCCTGTTTTTTTTTTTTTTTTTTTTACAAAAGGTTTAAAAAAGTGTAAGCTTCATTGTTAAATAATTCTGTCAAAAATCAGAAAATTTCTGTAACTTTCCTACAAAAAAATGTCTGTTTTCTAAAATTACAGAATTTCTTTTAAAAATATTATCTCTGTCTGTCAAAAGATACATTTTTTCTATAACCAAATAAATTTTGTAATAATACGGATTTTATCTGGTGGGTACATATCTTTTTCTTTATGTTGTAAACGAAATAGCTTGAAAGCGGTGTTAGAAAATCAGCATAGTATGTTGTTTCGTGGCTAAGAGGTAAGATCTTTGCCTGCTATTCAGTAGGTCCAAGATAATTCATGGCTCGTTGAACTGGCGGATTTTATTTAATACACGTTTCACAGTGTGCTTTATAGAAAAAAAAAGAAATTCGTGTTATATGGATATTTTCTGTATTGTTCTCTTGCGATATGTTACTGTTAACCTATTTTTTCCATAGCATAAGGATAAATTCTGGCAACTTTACTGCCAAAAACTGTCTACAATATAATAGGATTTTATTTTATTTTATTTTATTTTTTACTGTGTTGGTGAAAATAAAGAATAATGTTTAAACATTTTTAATATCTACCTTACCTCTACATAAAAAATTTAAATCTAAAGTAGGTAATCGCATTAACAGAAAATAAATTTAAATATTCCAAAACACAGATTAAAGAAAGAAAAAAGAAACAAGTGATGTAATATATTATAACTAAACTGTTTACATAACACTTGATGCTTTAACAAATGTTATTTCAAAAGTAATCACGTATTTTCTTTATTGTTACATTAAACTTACAAATGAAAACCACGAAGCCTTAGTGTACTGGTAATTGCTTTTGAAGTCGCAGATGTATGTTGATATTTTATTTATTCCTCAAACCTTAGAAATGTCAAAGCGTTTCAGATTTGTTGCTCTTTTTCTTTTAGGTGTTTAATTAACACTCTTATCTAAGTAATTCCATTTTTTTTTTCACATACTTCAATATTTTTTTCACTTTTGGCATGTTTTAATTAAAAATTCTCACGTAAGGTAAATGCAGGTAATATGGCCACTTTAAGAATAGAAATTTTTTCGCGATAGTACTAATCGATTTAAAAATAAATAAAAATTCTTTAAAAGAGAAGACTCTTTTTAGTACTCGAAAAATTTTTTTTTAAATAACAATAATCAAGATTTAAACCTGCTAGAATTTTTTTTAAAAAGGCTAATTTGGTGAAGGTAATATGCCCATAGGTGAAATATAATGAAACGATCTATATTTAGCGCATGAAAGCACATTAATTATTGTAAAACTAAATTTATTTTTTGAAACTTTACAAAAATTAATGAAACGATAAATAAGAATAAAATTTAGTAAGTAATGTTAAGCAATTTTAAAACAATTTTCAGCAATATTTTAAGCAATTTTAAACTTTTTACGGTCAAAAATATTTTTAATTTATTTTGACTTCCCACGTATGACAAGTAAAAACTTCGTTTTATTTTTCGGTAAGTCCTACACATAATTATTACACACAACACATAATATCATATCCACAACTTTTTACTTCTTGAAAATACAGTTAAACCAACTTTCTTTATCATTTTTCTTTGCTTAGGGATCTTTTCCACTATTATTCGCAAACTGATATATATTATCGCTGTTGTGATGTTTGAGTGTATTCAGTATTAGTTTGAGAAGCCCTAGGTCTTTTTTCAAAATTAAAGCACGATAGTTCATTGCAGATATTACGACAGCAGTACTTGAGGGACAAGAAGTATGACGAACCTGCTTTTCAAAAGATGTCTATGAGGAAGAAATTTGTTTTCCATTTTTAGCATTATTTTTTGTTGGAGGTGCGTTTTCAAACACAGATCTTGGAGCAAAAGCTTCCCCAGGAATTACTTTGACAGGATAGATAGGATAGGATTGACACAATAGATACCTATCTCTTTTAAGTTACATTTAACGCTGGGTGTGTCAACTTTATAGCTTTGTCCCAAACTGGAGTAAATATTCTTTCAAATCGAGCTTCTGTAATGTTTTCATGATTAGTTTGTTACAAAAAATAAAAGAGCTTCTTGGTCCCAAAATTGCTGAAATGGCACAAAACAGGATTTATCAAAAGGCTACCGCTCATGGGTTGTATTAGAAGGTGAACAAGGTATAAGAACGCCATTTTTTTCAGCCTCATCCAGAATTAAGTAATCAAGATGGGACTTGACCCCATAAAAGGTGAGAAGACAGTGTCCTTGTGGTTTAAATTTTGGTACGTGCTGGTAATATGCCCATTGAGCATATCGCCAACAATAACGAGTTTTAAAAAGCGCTCGTAATTCTGTCTGAAAACTCAGCTATTGAAATTCATTTATACAGTTGAAAAGATCATTAAACCAGCTAAAATATTATGTATAACACTAAATACAGATACTTTGTTTCAATCAAAAAAGTAACAAAATTACAAGAGACAAGTTCATAAAATGCCAATTCAACTAACAACAAACCAATAATAATTGTCCCCCCACGCACGCGGTAAAGGTTTGCGGGCAATGTGGTACTAAACTATGTTCTTCCGACTTCGAGCAGCTAGATTAAAGCGCCATTTTTCGGATTTCACTGAAATTAATAACATTATAGCGGGTTGGCCATATAACCTGCATTGGCCATATTTGCATAATTTCACTTATTTAAAGGAATTTAACAAAACTATTCACCAATTATTTTTAATTTGAATTATTTATTATTGCATTTAACATCAGTTTTGATATGTGTTTGGAAATCTAAAAATAAAGCGATGTAATGATACAATTTGATTCCTATTCAACGTCTGGTATATTCGTTTAAATGCAAACTACAATTGTCGATGTATTTTAAACATTTTTGTCATTTTTAGAGATTTGCGAAACTTTTTGTATTTGCTGAAGCCATAAAATTAAAATATAAGATTAATACATGTTTTTTTTTTTTTTTTTCGAAAACTCACACCAGTTTTATATAGCTGGAATGCTGAAGCTAACCGGCTCAAATTGCCTCAAGATTTTAATTAAATTTTCATAAATTCAAATCGAATTGTAGAAATTCCCATTTTGACATACAGAAAAAAAGAAGCTTTTCATTTATGTGTAATAATTCATTACCTTTGTAGCCATATAAGTTCTTCGTTCATCTATGTAGTTCTTGTTTACATTGCTTTTGGGTTTTAGTTAAGTCTTACTAGATGTAATAGACTTATGCAAAGTTCTAATTTTCAAACATATCCTAACATGACAGAAGTTACGCATCTAATGTAATTATCGTTGAAACTCGATATTTTATGTAATCCTGCACGCACTTCAGTTATTCAAGAGTTACCCAATTAATTATCAGTACTGGCTTTGGTGTTCTCGTGTACATTCAAGGAGTCCTCATGTTAGATATCGACCTATTTAGTCTTTATGAGAACAAGTTGTCCTATGCAAATTAATTTCTGCTTTGGATGTGTTCTCGCATTTTAAAATTTTATTTTGAATCATCAATCGATACTCTCATTACCCTATTTCATTATTTATTATTATTTATAATTGTAACAACATAATTTAAGAAATATCTCTGCAAGCTTATATCATTTATTATTAAATAATAATAAAAATTTAGGTATATGTAATATAGTGTGCATCTGAAAAGTTCGCCCAATGCTGAAAAAGGAAAAAAAATGTGTTATGAGGGAGAATTCACATATGAGCAAAAACACATTTGACCAAGGTTTGCATATCGGTGAAATAACCAACTTTAAAAACAATTAATAAAAGTACTTATTTTTTTCGGACATGTGGTCATGGACCCATTTTGTAAAAGAAAAAAAAAGTTTTACTTATTAACTTAATCTAGTTTTGTTCTGCCACAATTTTAAATTAACATCATTCCCTTTTTTAAAAATCTACAAAAACATTATCTTTATAGTCAATCTACTTTTATTATTATTTTTCAGTATTTTTAGAGCTAGAATGAGAAGAATATATGTAGCCTTCCAGCTAAAAAAAAGTCTTAAAAAAAAAAAAAATAATAACTATAAAAAAAGAAGAAAAAATACAGATAATCTAAAGATATTTTGAACAATAACAAGTTTAAGGAAAAAAAAAATAAATACCTGCAAATATTTTGCTTCCAAAATACAGTTATTCTGCAGATTAATGATTCTTGTTTCAAATATTTTCAGATTGTCGCATTATTTTTGTAGTTTTTCTGAAGATTTTTTTTAGCTGGGCTGTTGCAGTAAAAGACATCAAATTCTGGTATTGGAAAGAAATCAATAAAAACAGCCTGAAAATGTACTTTAATATTAGAAAATGTTTAAAAATCTAAGGATGATGCCAGATTTTTATTCTTTATTTAATTGTTTCTACTATAATATATGTATATATATATCGATAAAAACAATTATTTCAATATTTTCATATTTTATTTTTAGTATTGATGTATTTTCTTTGAAAGAGTAAATCTGTTCTTGGGTAAATCGATTGTTAAACTATTCGTTTAGTTTCTATATTAAAAAAATAAATACTCTGTGAGAAAAAAAAATCTACAAAAAATATCAATTATTATAATCAAGTATATCATATTAAATCAAGAAAAGTATTTCATAAAAATCAAATGAGTAACATTTTTTTCATAAAAAATATTTAGACGTTAAAACAAATGCCACTTTAAGATTTCAAAAGCAAAATCATATTTTATTGAAAATTTACTTTTATAAAGAAAACGAAATAACTAGAACTAAAGATTTACACAGTGTTTTAAAAAACGTTAAAACAGATGTTATTGAAATATGAATTGATTCACTATTAAACACTTTCGATTTAATATTAACGAAAACAGCAATAGAATATTGTCTATTAAAGTATAATTCCATGAGTAGATCTTTTTCTTTTGTGTTTAATTTACTCGTATTTATATCTTTAATTTGTTTAAACTTATATATAACCCATTTGTATAGTTAAAATTTGAACTGTTTTTGTAAAATTATATATTGTGACTAATAAAAATTAAATAAATATATTTTTTAAATTAACTATTGAAATCGTGACCGACCGGCCACCATACTCACGCTAAAAAAAGTTCTATAACATGAATATGAGCCCAGTTTTTAGTATTTAAGAAAATTATAAATGTTGAGTATTCAATTCTTGCATTAAAATAAGAATGAAAAGCTTCCTTCTGCCATTTCTGGCTAATAAAATATCAGCAAAGAAAATACTTATGGATTTAAGTTAAAAGTTTCTTTAAAGTTTTTACACCGTTCCCTCTGACATTTAAGTTCATAGTTAATGTTCATAATGGTAAAATAAATATTGCAAAAAGAACAAATAAAACTGAATAAATGTTTTAAACGTGTAATTCACAATGAAAATTGTGATATTAGAATAAAAAGCAACCTTCCACTACTAGAAATGCAAAACAAAGACTATATGTAAGAAAAATTTGGTACAATTACTATTGTTGTGTAAATTTGTAAATTGGATTTATGATTCGTTTTCCTTTTTTATGTATTTTACAAGTATTTGTAATGCGCATGAATGTTGTGAAATAAATTATCACTAACATATTCATTACAATTATTTGAAGAAAATTCAAATTAAAGGATAGGAAATGTCAACTGATGCACATTGTAACAGTAATTTAATTTTTTTTAATTATTTGAATAAATGCACTTCTACTATGAATTTAATTCTGATGGCGCTTTCACGCTATACTCGGGATCACATTTTTCCTGCCATAAAGGATTGTGCTTAATAATTTCGATCCAAAACAATTGATGCATGTTTCTATAATTTATGTCATTTTTTTTATAACAATTATTGTTCAGCATGATTAACTTTCTAAAAAAAAAAAAACATATTTTGAATTATTATAGCAGGGGTCTCAGCGAACTTTTTTTTATGTGTCTTATATTATTGTGTTCCCTCTATTTTTCAACAGTAATTTGTTAAATATAATTACAGCACTTCACATCTTTTTTATTTATTAATAGAGCTGATAAAATAATAAAACGCGCAGTAAAATACAGGTCAGCTACGACCTTTGTATTAATCATTTTGATTACAACCTCGAACTAAGGGTAAAAAAAAAAAAAAAAAAAAAAAAAAAAAATCTATATATAAAACTCTATCGTATGTGACTCAGGATTTGACCGTATTTGTATAACGTCGAGTGGCAACAATTAATCAATTAAATTTTTTTAATTAAAGATTTAAAAGTATGTAAATATTATGATGTGTCACTCACACGATTTTCTCTTACCCTGCATTTTAATATTATAAAGATAGATAAATTGTGCTTTTTAGTTCACATTTCAATAAAAGCGTGTTCTTTAATTTTTTAAAAGTATAATTTTATTTTGAGTTCAATCTCCCGCCTTTTCGCTTAAATCCAGGGTATAATAGTGGGGTTTTTAAATGTAATGTTCTGTATCATGGTCAGAGATTCTTATTATTTTATTTCCACTGACTAGCCTCAAGTTTAGAGATATATGATTTTTTTAAAAAAATATTTTTAGACATGTGCATCTAAGTAGAATTGGGAAATACAGCTTTACTTTGTTTTATCTACTTCTTCAGTTTCTCACTAAAAACATTTATTTATTTTACTTTGTTTTTATAGCATTGGCCGAAACCTTCTCTAGACTCCTTTTGCTCAGATTTGACTAATTTTCCTCTATAGTGGATATGCATTTTAAAATTATAAACAAACTATTATTTTAAAGTGAATTGGATTCAACGGAATTAAATTTTAAAATCAGTAAATTGTGAATTTTTAGGATTCATATATTACTTATGTATGATAGATTACTGAAAGGTAAAATTAAAAATAAATTTTGTATTTTAGATAATTTTAATAATTTCAAATCGAGAAATTATTTTGTTTATAAAATAGAACGCCGTGTGAACTAATCAGCATTACAAATGCATGTCGTACTCGTTGGCTTAGTAGTACGGAGTTTTCCATGGTTTCTTTCAAACTCGCGTGAATATGGGTTAGGACCTCGTGGAAAGATCTCCACTGAGTTATTTGGCCTTAGTAAATGGTTAGTAATTGGTTTATAGCCTTTGTAATTAATTGCCTGCCTAGTTAATTGGCCTTAACCATAACACTACATCAACAACATTAAAGATGATTCGCGGATGTTCTTAGTTAATATGACGGTGCTAGGGTTAAAAACCAATTAACTGTGTTAGCGCCCTAGGCATGAGGAGGATTGTCCTCCGTGGGGGGGGGGGGGGGAAACAGCTTAGTCCGTATTTACGCAAGTTTCGCAGAAAAATACTGAAAACAACGAACGACTAAGCTGCCGACCTGGGATCGAACCCGACACCTCACATCTGCTAGCTATGTGATCAGAACTTCTCAGATACTGATGGAGCTATTGGCTAAGGAGTTTAATTAAAAATAAAAATACTTTTTTACGCTTTTATACCTTAAATGGAAATTTTGGTAAAAAATTAACTGAACTCATTGAAGACTTCTTTCTTGCTGCAACTGTATTAGTGAGTCTTATCTGTAGGATTTTCATTAAAATTAAATATTCTTCGTCATGCTGCAAACAATACTTTTCAAATATTCGGTGTAAGTGTAGTTAAATGTCGTTACGTTTTTTAAATATCTTATGATTCCTAGCATGAAAAAAAGATGACCTACAAAGAAATAATATTATAGTTTTAAAAAATTAAAGAACACGTTTTTATAGAAATGTGAACGAAAAAGCACAAAATATCTATCTTAGTATTAAAATGCAGGGTAATAGAAAATCGAGTGAGTGACACACCATAATATTTATATACATTTAAATCTTTAATTAAAATAATTTAGAATTAAACAAAAACCATTTTTAAAAAATCTCCCCTGACTGGGATCGAATGCTAGACCTTTAGGTTCGTAGCGCGGAGCTTTACATCACAGCCACAGCGGTCACGTAGGGAAAGTCTTTTTTTAGTCTTTTTTTAAATTTTTTGTTTGCTCCCAGAGCGGTTACAAACATACAAACATACATACAGGTGAAGCTAATAAAAGCGTGTTAAAAAAATACATAAAACTATAAAATATTTAAGAATAGTCTTTTATCTATTGATATTTTATAAAGAATAATATGAGAGCTTTTACGAAATGCATAATTAAAAAGGCTAAAGTTTCTTTAGTATTAAAATACCAAAACATTTTGTTAACATGTTACACAAAAGTATATTTTTTGTTATTTTTCTTTTCTTATCTCTTAGGATAATTTTGATTTAATAAAGCAGCAGCTGGGTGGAGCGTTCTTTCTTTGAAAGATGAGACATTATCTGTCTTTGTAAATTATCTTCATGGATTTACCTAAAACATTCTCGACAAATAAAGTAAAAGCTTTTGTGAACAATATATATACTTATTATAAAAGAAAAGAATATATTTACAGCACATAGTGTTAAAAATAAAGAGTGCAAGTATTTTTATTAAAAACGTAAATGTTAACCCAAGCGTTTTTAATGTGTTTTTAATAACATTATACACATAGAAATGTGTTTTGACAATATCATAACTAATTATGTTGTTAATCTACTGAAAAAATACACAGCGTGTAAGCATAAATTCGTAGGACGTTTAAAAAATTAATACAAATTCAATCAATTGAAGTGTGAGAGTGCAGTTTTGATGTAAAATGTTTGTCATAGTCTACATTTATATTTTATATACTAAAATAGTTTGAAATTTGATCCATAGATGGGGCCCTTTGGAAATCTCATAAACGAGTAAAAACAATGAATGAAATAACCCACTGTTGTACACACCTCGATCTCCAAACTAAATACCTCTTAATTTTTTTTTTTTTTTTTTTTTTGGTATAGAATAAAGTCCCAATGTACGCTTCCTCTGCCATCAAAAAATTTAAGGCAATAATTATGGAAGCAGTAGACTCCTCCGCAATCCATGCTAGCAAACTGAACAACGCCTGGAACTAAAATTAAATGCCATACACATATGGGTAGGGCTACAAAAAGGGTTAAATTTCAAGTGATGCTATGAAAAGGAAAATTATGCAGAGTCTCTTTTATGTTTTATGGTATAACGATTTTGATATAAAATGTTTTGAATTTTCTTCTTTAGTTCAAAGCCAATTCTTCACCATGACAAAAATTTCAATATAAATTGCACTGTTATATGTCGGTTGATTCTATATTAACTTTTAAAATCAATCATTAACTTTTTACTTGCACTGAATATATTTCTCATAATACTTAAGTATTACAATAATGTCTTTTAATAGTGAGTGGATGTTTTGAGATGATTTCGTGGAATTCTCTTCATTTCTTTAACATTTATTAAAGAAAATATCACTGTTTTACATATTTGTATAACTAGTTTTTTTTTTTTTTTTTTTTTTTTTTTTAAAGACGATTCAATCAGTGTCATTAAGAAATCTATTAAAATAATACTTTTTACAAAATGTGCATTAAATAAAGGTATTTCTCTTAAAATGGTATTTGTTATGCTCTTTAATCTAAATCAAAAGTAAAAAAAAAAAAAAAAAAAGTTTTAATAGCAATAAAGGAGAAATTGTATTTCATGTTGTTAATGAACATTTTTCCTAGAAAAAGAAACCACTTAAAAGATTCCGTATCATTAGATCACATTTACTGAGATTAAGATTCATTATAAAGATCAGTTTTAAGTAATTGAAAGTTTTTTTTTTAATTTAAAGGAAATTAATATTTATTAAAAAAAAAAGCTGATAAAATAAGCTATTTTATAAACAAATATTGTTAAGTGTTTAACGAATGAAAAAGTGAAAAAAATTTTAGAATATCAACAAAGTTTATCTAATTAAGATTATGTCTGAAAGATAACATTTTCATGATCTTTTAACAAACAAAATTAGTTATGAAGTAAAGCTAATTAAATATGCCTTTTCAAGCCGCGAATTTTATAGAAAGAAACTTAAATATATTTCTTTCGAGGATGTTATGCACAGTTAACTGCAAATCAAATCTTTTCATTTTATAATTAACTAATTAAATTTAGAAGTTTAGCATAAAAGATTATTTCAAAAGATCCTTTTAGCACTGTCATTCACCATAATTTTATCTGACAACGTCTGTATCTACCAGTAGTACCAAGATCTAATAGATTTCAAAATATTCATTTAAAAGTTGAATTAAATATTTTGTAAAAAAAAAATATTAATTCAGAAGCAACATATAATGTTTGATGTAGACTCATTTTAAATGCGAAAACTGCTCGTACATTGACTGAAAATTTCGAAAAGAGTTGAAAAATTTAACTTTCGAAAGGTTGAAAATGTTGACTTCGGAATGAGAAATTACATTAGAAATTTTTTTCTTCATAACAAATGATTTTTTTTTCTGATAAAAAACTTGGGATATTTTAATTATAATTTAAGTAGTCATATGTTAAAAAGTTAGGTTTATGATTACATTTTTTAATAAGATAAATAATTTATTGACAATGGCAAATTAGTTGAGGGTTTACTTGATTCATGATTAACAATTCTTCAATATTTTATTTTTCAATAACATTTAGTAATCTAAAGCTTATCAATTACTCCTTAGCAATCCTCAAATTTTTTAGGCCTTTAAAGTATACCTGATTATGAACCTTCATTTTATATTTTTGTCTAAGAGTTCATTTACGTGAACAAAATCTTATATGAATTCTAAAGGAAAAAGATTTTTATGCAATATTATTTCTCCTATACCTCTCATTTTACAATGTTTCAGAAAATACCGACATTAGACATTTTTATCATTAATGTGTTTTTACGCTTGAACCACCAAATAATATAACTTTGAGATAATTATGACGGTTGGTAATTATTAAGCCAAAAGAAAAAGGTTCTGTTTCTGGCTTGGACATTTTTTGCTCAATGTAAAAATCAATCTAATTAAAAATTTTCAATATCGCTGAAGTAAGAATCGTCTCATTAATCATCAAAGAATCGCCTAATGTTATACTCTCCGGCTACGTGAAGAAGAAAATTATATATATTATATGAAAATATTATTTGAATATTTTCATGAATAAGTAATTTTCTTTAAATGCTTCATTTGCGAAACCTATAGAATAATATTGACTTTTTATACAGTTCTAAAACCTTTTTACCTCACTATGGTAATCTGTCAGTAACTGACCACTTAACGGGATGCTTCACCTAACGTGGATGACAGTATAACCCCATGTCATTGTATGGAGAAATTTGTTTAAAAAATTTACTCATTATCTGATGCATTTTTAAAATTCCATTTTTACACATGTAAAATTCACAAACTGAATTAAAAAAGAAATCAAATGCTAATGAGTAATTTATAAATATATATATATATATATTTTCCGCAGAATAAAATGATGTTTAGATGCCGGTCACATTGGGTGAAACATCTCTTTAAGCATAAAAATGTAAAAACAAGAATTAATATGCGAATTTCTGAATCTAATTGTTAGAATATATAATATTAAAAAAGTGCTCTACAAAAATTTCAAATAGCAATTAATTTTTTGATTTGATGTTATCATGGAACAATTACAAAATTGTCCATAAAGTTTAAAGAAAGTAGTTATTAGTATTAGCCAGGTGTTATACGACGTTAAGCTTAAAACATAAAGCTGAATTTAATTATAAGTTAACATTGAAGCGTATACAGTCGGAAACAAAAGTATCCGAACGCTAGCAAAAATTCCTATGTAAAAAACGTAAAGTTAATACTGCTTTGTTAAATAAATCCTTGTCGAATTCTGTTCTTAGTCAGTCTAAGAGCATCATTCGACAAGGATTTATTTAACAAAACAGTATTAACTCTACTTTTTTTTTATTCAACAATTTTTGCTTGTGTTTGGATACTTTTGTTACCGACTGTAGGTCATTTACATTTATTTTAAGTAAATAAATGTATTTTTATCAATAAACTAATTATTTTTATTGGCGTAAGATGTAGTCAATAACTAGGTACGTAAAATATTGTCAATACTTGTGTAATACAAAATTGTTAGACTACAGAATTTCTGTTTGTTTTCAACTTAGTTTTTAGTAATTGACCAAGGTGGTTAATTTAAGATTTAAGATGTCTAATTTATGTTTTTTCGCAGCGGAATTCTGAAATTGCGAAGGTTTCTATAATCAACTGTAATAGTGTACAGTCGGCAGCAAAATTACTCGAGCTCTAGCAGTAATTCCTATGTAAAAAATGTACACTTAATTCTGCTTTGTTAAATAAATCCTTGTCGAGTCATGTACTTACTCAGTCTATGAACATGATTCGAGAAGGATTTATTTAACAAAACAGTATTAAGTGTACTTTTTTTTTCATAGGAATTATTGCTAGCATTCGAATTATTTTGTTGTCGGCTGTACAGTCGGCTGCAAAATTATTCGAGCACTAGCAATAATCCTTGCCAAAAAAAAGTACACTTAATACAGCTTTGTTAAATAAATCCTTGTCGAGTCATGTTCTTAATCAGTCTAAGAACATGATTCGACAAGGATTTACTTAGCAAAACAGTCTTAAGTGTACTTTTTAAATATAGGAATTATTGGCTAGTGCTCGAATAATTTTTGCAGCCGATTGTATTTTCATCAATAGCGTTTTAAGTTAAAGTACTTTTAAACAGGAAAACTGAACTTGTTAATTACTAACACAGCCGGTAACAAAAGTGTCCGAACATTAGCAAAAATTCCTATGTAAAAAATGTACACTTAATACAGTTTTGTTAAATAAACCCTTATCGAATCATGTTCTTACACTGAGTAAGAACAGAATTCGACAAGGATTTATTTAACAAAACCGTATGAAGTGCTCATTTTTTACATAGGAATTTCTGCTAGTGTTCGGACACTTTGCTACCGGCTGTATGTTATCTTTTGTTTGATGTAAATAGTCAATTACTAGAAAAACCTGATTTTGAAACTAGTATTGTGAATAACATAAATTGATAAAGCGGTAACAAAGGAATCATTTTCAGTTATTAATCATTATACAGTCGACAGCAAAATTATCGAAACACTAGCAATAATTCGTACACTGGTTTCGCGTACCTAATACTGTTTTGTTAAGAAAATGTTTGCCAATTCATGATATTAGTCTTTATCTATTTATAAAAAGTAAGTTGATGATAGAAATTGGCGATCAAACTAAAAAAAAAAAAAAAAAAATGTGTATGTGTGCTTCAATAATTTTGCTGCTGACTGTATACTGATTAGTACTTTAAAAAAGAAAAAAAAATCAAAAATATTGTCAATGATTATATTAGAAAACAAAACAAAACTTTTAGAAATTTTCATTAATTACTGGTTTGTTCGCATTACGACCTTTCTGCACAAATTTAAGAATTTTAAGACGACCTTGAAATATAGAATTTTAAACATGACATTTTTATAGGATATAGCAATAGGTTCTTATTTTAATTGTTAGAATGTGGAGCATGGTGCAAGATTTATACCATCTCAACAAACCGTTCTTTTAGATAATACGGTATTTACATACAGTCGGTAACAAAAGTGTCCGAACACTAGCAAAAATTCCTATGTAAAAAAAGTGCACTTCATACGATTTTGTTAAATAAATCCTTGTCGAATCCTGTTCTTAGTCAGTCTAAGAACATGATTCGATAAGGATTTATTGAACAAAACCGTATGAAGTGTACTTTTTTTACATAGGAATTTTTGCTAGCGTTCGGACACTTTTGTTACCGACTGTACAATCGCTCTTTGAAAATAAGAAACATTAGATGAGTATTTCCCCAGTTGCTAAGAAGCTGTACTTTCAAAGCTAGCAGACGGGAGGTGTCGGGTTTGAAAGTAGGTCATGATCATCGACCTAGTCGTTCGAAATTTTACATTTGTATAACACTCTTAATTAAGAGCTTGGATTCCTTAGAAAGACATCCTACGGAGGACCTTCCTCTTTGGTCCAGGTCTTTAAAATAGGCAATCCATTTTAATTCTGACGCCCACATATAAAAAGAGTTTTTATTAATAACTGTACATCAACAGCATAGACGATGCAAATTGAAAAATATTGATAGCTTAAATATATATGCTTTTTCTTTCTCTAGGAAGAATTAAGAGATTTGGTCTTTCGTTTTTTTTTTTAATGTTTAGTTCTCATTAAGCAGTATTTTTAATTAGGTACTATAAGAAAATGAAACATATTTAATTATGATATGATGAATAAATGTTTTTGTTTAATAGGATAAAATAAACGTGTATTATTATTACTATTACTATTATTATTATTACTATTTTTATTTTTTTGCAAAAACGCTATATTTTGCTTTGCGAAATATAAAATAATTTAACATTTAACGTTATACGTAATACTGCATTATAAAAAATGAGCAAAATTAATTACGCCTTTTCACAAATGCATAGAAAAAAAAAAAAAAAAAAGAAAAACTTAAGTTCAAATGAGTATATTAATTATTACATTAATTAAATTCTAGAAACTACTTTTCAAATGGTATTAACTGTCAGGGTTCTTATTGTATTACGTAAATTCTAAAATTCATAATTTTTATTTATGGTGAAATACTTTTTTACTTTGTGTATCTCATATTCTTACTAGTTTTCAATTTTAATTAGTTATAAAAATGTAACTTGTATTTCGCGTCTTAATGAATTCTTCTTTATATGTAGAATTCGTTTTTCATGACAATATTTTTATTTATTTATTTTTACGCGAAAAATATTCAGCTGATTAGGATAAAAATATTGTATATTTTTATCCTAATTTGCACTGTGTGAGAAATTTGCATTTCTCACACAGAAAAAAAAAAAATCTTTGCAACAAATTGATATAAAGTAGAGCTACAATATTTTATTTATATAATAACTTGTAATCGTTTTTAAGTAGTGTATAAATCTGAGTTTTTAATGCTACATAATCATGTTTATTTGACTGAAATTCTGTGATGTGAGAGGATGATTTATGTGAACGTAATTTATAAATTTTTGAGGTAGTTACAGAATAAAATGTTTTCAGTAATGTTTCGTTTTTCTCATTCTCATTAATATTATTATTTTACTTTTGAATATTAAAATATAGATGAATGCATGTATATATGGCAAAACTAGAAGAGTTTGCGCACAATTCAAGAGAACGTCGCAAAAAACCCAAATTATAATTTTTTGCAAAACTATTGGTGCATAAGTTTGAAGTGACCCTTCTTCTATTCATTTCCTTACTATTTTGTTGTACTGTTAACAAAAAGAAAAAAAAAATCTGTAATAAAACTAAGAGAGCTATTTTGTGCAATCTCTCCTTATAGGGTAGGAGTGATTGCGCACACCGGTAGGAGAGATTGTGCTTAACTTTAAGTAGAATTACATTGTTAATAATAATAATCGCACTTAAATGACATTGTTGTAAGGTATTTTTAAACAAATATTTTTGTATTGGGAGTGAACATTTCAATTGAATAATTAAAAAAATAAAAGAATTAATAATAATAATAATAAAATATATATATAAAAAGAAAATATTAAAGAAAATAAAAAAAGAACAAAAACCAGATAAAGATTTCAAAATAATATAAAATTACTAAATGACACGTTTACTTAAAATTAGTACATTTCCTTTTCAGCTTGAATGTTTTTTTGTACACTGACCGAACCTCTCGTTGTCCACAATCGTTGCACTCGATGCAGTTATCATGCAACCATCAACTACAAATGAGCCTGTTCGACAAGGATAGCAAACCGTGTGTGGAATTCATTTTCGAGCAAATAAAAGAAAACGGGTAGCACACCATATGCGATGGCTAGTCCGTCTACTTTTAAGCCTAGAATCCGCCCACCGTTTGCAGTTTATTAAAGATTTTTTTCTCAAAATTTTCCGCACAAAAATGTTCAAAACACAAAACCTAAATTTCACTTGGTTTGAAATCTTCTCGTTTTAACTTTAAAATCCTTTACGTTTATTTATTTTATTTTATATTATTGAAATTTAGACGATTACAGTTCATAAAGAGAGTTTAAATAGGCTGATACTTTTTGCTTGCATTTAGTTTTATCGCTTCTATTTAAGCAGCCGACAGCTGCACAAACCTGAGTATCATAATGAAAATGCAAAACTAAACAGATATACAATAAAATTTAAATACTTTGCGATAAATTTCTCATAAGCTAACGTTATCATTCGAGAGGTAAATCCCCGATCGTGCCACTCCTGAATAATGTTACATTGCGCAGTACTGGTGCGACGTTAAAACCAACCAACTAACCAACCAGTCTGAATAATGTTAAATTTCCGATTCTGGGGACTGTCTTCAAAAAAGATGCTTCGTCTCGAATGGGTTGAACTAGTCCAGACACTTGTCGAAATTATTTCCTGATACAGCTCCACACATTCAACAAACTCATCCTCACCGTCTTGTCATTACCAATAAACTGCAAAATCTCTATTAGTATGTATATAATTTTATTAAAATCAATGCGCAATCTCTCCTAAATAGTAAAAGCGCAAAATCTCCCATTTTGGTAAGAGAGATTGCGCAGTATTTTATTAAATAATTATTCGCTTTTAAAGAAATTCGTGGTGCTCGTACTATTAGTCTAGTTTAATACCTTATGAGAAATTGTTTAAATAAAAAATATTTTGTACTCCTACCATTGTGTTGAAATTCCGAGGAAGGATTGTGAAAGTCAAGCATCTATTTTTGAATACGAGACAAAATAATCATGATTTATCTTAGACTCTTGAAGCAATCAACATGCACATTCAAGTCGGCACTTCTCTATTGATGTTTTACAACCATCTGAAATCGTAACTCGCCAACTCTACTCTTTCCCGCCGATCCCTTATGTGTGCAGTCTCTCCTAGCTTTCCTTTACATGTAATATACATGGAAACAGATAATGAAAATTATAGAATAAATTTACATATTTTGCACATGTCAGGATTATCGAGTAAAGTTACTTACTAACTATGCCCATCTTGTAGGGCTATGGCTACAAGATGGGCACACTTGATGACACGCTTTGGCAAATAGTTAGAGCTCTGGCCTTAAAAATCCAGGTGCCAGGTTCAAACTTTGTTGAAATTTGAATGTTGGAAGTGGTTCTGAATTCTTTTTAAGCCGTTGGTCCTGGTCTAATACTCTTCAATGAGAAAAAAAAAAGAAATAAGCTGTAGAGAAAATCACAAAATCCTTCCAAGTGTTTGAAATTCTAGTTAAAAGACATTGAGTTTAATTTTTTCGGTCATTATAATCTTAAAGTCTACAGTTAATACTATCCCTACTTTATTAGGCCATTTTAAAAGTAAATATTCCGTTTTTGAAATGAATTAAAAAGAATGTTTTATGTCAAAGTATTTACATAAAGAGAAATTTGTGCAAATTTATTTGTTACACTAATTAAAAAAAATATATATATACAGTAGAACTTGGATAATTCGAAGTTGAAAGGACCAGAAAAAAATTCGAAATATCCAAAAATTCGAATTACATATACTATTTTGTCAAGAAAAAAAGAGATAAATTAAAAAATTAAAACTCTACGATCAAAGGTTTAACACATAAACTTTATATCTAAGAATACTGCTACATCCCCCTCCCATTAAATCAATATTTTTTACGAGCTTAATTATTCAACACTTTTTTAAAAATAGTCAGATATTTTTTATTTCTTCTTTAAGTACAATCTTTGCGTCATAGCACATAACTTGATACAAAAATAGAATCTACAAAAAAAGAATTAGACATGACTTTCAATTAAAAATAACCTCGAAGTTCATGTATATGCACAATATCTTCTGATGCACCAGTTAGGGGCTTCTTTTGTATTTCCTTATTCTTCTTTTGAAAGACTTAAAATATATTATCTGAGAAAAATCTCGGGAACAAATTTTATAGTAATATTTAAAGGTAATCGTAAGAAAAATTCGAATTATCCAAAATAGAATTCAAATTATCTATCATTTTTTAACATTATTTTAATACAAAATTCAAGGGATCGAGTGAAAAGTTCGAATTATCCAGAATTTCGAATTAAACAAGTTCGAATTATTCAAGTTTCACTGTATATGCTTTAACAGTACACTTATCCATAGTACATCCTGAGGATATCCATTGGATGCACTTTTATCCATAATATATCCTGAGGATGTCTTGTGGATGAGATGTGCTGTTAGGGTGTAGAAGAGAAAATTTTATTTTAATTAAATTTGTAACTGTCCTGTTATATCTAAAATTGGTTTGATGAAAAGCATTAACTGAATTCTCTTTCAAAATAGTTTCTCTTAATTTTTTCATAGTTTGTACCACAATTAAAGTAATCAAGCAATAAATACTTAAGAAGTGTCTTTAAATTATATTTTCTTTAACCTCTGTACATTTTCCAAGCCCTGTTAGTGGCTGAGATGTTCTGCTCTCAAAGCTAGTGTACGGCAAGTGCCAGGTTCATATGCGGACGGTGCTCGTTGGCCCAGCCAATCTACGATTTTTATTTTTTTCGTAACTCGCATCAATACTGGCTAGGACCCTTAGAAATGCCCCCAATGAGAGTACCACACCCAAGCCTAGGACCCAAGCGTAGTCAATCTTCCTTCATCCCTATTAATTTTTCGAATGTTTTGTTTGTAGACCAGAATATAAATCCCCCCCCCCCACTCTTTTTCCAGTTCAAATGTTGAAGTTGATAAGGCGCTAATATTTTATTTATTTACAGTGGAACCTGTAAAAGTGACCACCTAGGTAAAGTGACCACCTGACTAAAGTGACCATTTTCCTGACTAAAGTGACCATTTTCCAATTTTAAAGAGACTTTATAAAGTGACCACCTGCGTATAGTGACCATTTTAGCTGGTCCCTAGGGTGGTCACTTTAGACAGGTTCCACTGTATTTTTAATAATGGTTTAATTCTTTTTTTTTAAACATTCAATTCATTTTTTTTTATGTCGTAGATGATTGAGTTCTTAATAATTAATTGAAATAAATAATCTAAGCAGAACATTAAAAAAAAATCATATCCATTAAAATTAAACACTGTAAGAGGCATATTCATATTTTCACAAAATTATTTTAATCTGAAATGTATACATAATGTGTCCTCATTAGTTTACTCTATAATGCAAGTTATATATGAGAGAAAATGAAATATTAGTGAACAGAAGTGTTAAATTTAGTCTCTAGAGATTTGCAAAGTGAATTGTTCTCTTCTGTAATTTATAGGAAATATCTCTTGACACAAAACTGTCCACATCATTTAAATTATCTTTAACAAATCTTTTGTCAGGAAGTTCCTTCATTATTTGTTGACATTACATGATTTGAAAATTTAACTTTGATATTAGCCGTGTTTCTGGAGCATAGATAAATTATATTATTTCAGAATAATATAAACGTACTTATATTCAGTTATCACATTGGAATTATTTGAAATGTTTTGATAAAGTAAAAACTAGTTATTTAAAGAACTCTATGCCCCTTTGAATTTTTAAGGTATGATAAAATGATTTAAGTAATGGGAAATAAAAATCATTTTTTAAAAATTTTCCGGAAATTTCATTTATGTTATAAATACGCTTTCAAAGAACTATTACTTTCGAATATAAAGTAAGAAGCTTACTTAATATGCTGAAACGAAAGCAAAACATTTCTATTTTGGCAGAAAATAAAACTCTTAACATCAGGAGGAAATTAAATTAGAAAAATTAAATTTAGATAAAGCCTTTTATTAGATAACATGTTTATTTTATTACAGTTTCAAAGTCACTGGTTAAGTATGCGCGAGAAGAACTATATAAATATGAAATGGTGGTACAATATTAACCAATATAATCACCATAATTTTGAGTGAAAGGCTGTAAACGTGTATGAATTTTGTTGTACAAGGGCCGCGTGTCATTTTGTGGTATGGAGTTCTTTGCCAGTTGCACCTGATTAGTATAATCAGAAACAGTTAATGCTGGTTGTTGACGACACTCGATTTGTCGTTCAATAATGCCCCATACGTGCTCGATAAGAGAGACATCGGATGATCTTGCAGGCCAAGGGAGCATGTCGATACATTATGTACACTGTTAAAGCTAAAGGTGACAAATCGGTGCCGTTTAAGACTTTGGGTAAAAAGAAGGTATTATTTAAAATCTTTGAGTGCTACTGAAACTAGGAAATTTGGTTGGAGTGCCGATTGGCCACTTACTTGGTGAATGGAAACTTGTGCATGAATTGTGACGTGGGTACCTCTTTTGTTGGCGTCGGCAAATGAAATATGCGGCTGTGAGCGAATCAACGGTTCAACGTAACGGCTGTTATTGTAGAGTGGTAACGGCAAATCAGCCGTACCGCTATACCGGAAACTCAAAAGAGAAAGTGAGTTTACAGTTGTTTTGAATATCGTATATAATTAAATATTATTATCAAGAAAGTTTATAATCTGTAATCTATGTACAAATGCGGGTAAGAGAATTCAACAATTCTCGTATTACGAAATCTAAGAATTAATTTCTGTTATCCACATATATTTATCTCAAACTACTTTTACTTTTTAAGGAAAATTTTACCAACAACCTGAAAGTTTAGCCATGTGCTCACCAATTATAATAGATATTTACATGCATTATTTAGATTGTCAAATAATGTTCTTAGTCAGTCTAAGAACATGATCCGACAAGGATTTATTTAACAAAACAGCATTTAGTCTACTTTTTTTTATATAGGAATTATTGCTAGTGTTCGGAAACTTTTGTCATCGTCTGTACGAGATTGTAAACAACGGTTCAATTCCTTTCTTTGATACCTCCGTCCCTCGTACTGAAAAACGCTTCTTCACTACCATTTATCGTAAATTTTTGCAATTTCATTCCCTTCTCCTAAGCTTGTTCAAGTAATTCACCTACCTAAAAAATAATCGCTTTTTTTTTTACATTTGTTAATCGTTTCTTGAACATTTGTTCTGTTTCATATTCCCTTAATTTTGAAATTATTGGATGAGTGCAAAAGTTCTACCCGTTTTTATTACCCATAAAGAAGAGCAAATAAACGCAAAATGAACGGTACCTATTATTGTGCATAATCCCCATTGCTGTCTATGATCTCTTGCTATCTTTCTGGTCGGAGATAAAACCCACGGCGGTAAAATTCCGGCGGTGTCGAGTCAAAACAGTCTTGGATCGCAGTTTTCACAGCATCAAGATCATCAAAGATTTTCTGAAGGAGGGAATTGTTCAACGCATGAAATAGGTGATAGTCGTTGATGCCAAGTCAGGAGAATACGGAGGGTAGGGTAAAACCTCCCAACCAAGTCCAGTAACTTTTGGCAAGTGAGGACAGCAGAATGTGGCCTGGCGTTATCGTAATGAAAGATAACACCGTGACGATTGGTGAGACCTGGCCGCTTTGCTACCAAATTTGAATGTAGCCTGTCTAACTGTAGACAGTAGAGCATTGAGTATTTGGTTGAGTGGCAGGACTTCCCAGTGAATTATTCCCTGCACATCCCACCACACATTCAATAACACCGTTTTAGGATGAAGTTCAGCTTTCGAAGTCGATGCAGGCGGATCAGAAGGGCGACACACAGTCCTACGATGTTTTACGTTATGGTACATAACCCACTTTTCATCTCCTGTTACAATTCGTGTCGAGAATGGGACATTTTTGTACCGGGAAAGCAAGGAAACACAGGTAGCGATATGTTCATCCCGTTGATTAGCTGTCAGGTTATGTGGAACCCAACGATTCAACTTTCTCGTAAAACCCAACGTAACCAGTCATCTCTCGACCGGTGTACGTTGAAGGTCTCCGCTAATTCTTGCACGGTTGGGTTCGGGTTGTTCCTTATGGCTTGGTCAATATCGTCGTCTCCAATGTGTGATGGCCGTCCACTCCTAGCCTGATCTTGACAGCTTCTGTCTCCTACCCTAAATTTTTGAAACCATCGACGACATGCGCTTTCGTCCATTGCATCCTCCCCATAAACTTGACAAACATTGCGACATGCTGCGGCTGCCGTACTCTTTTTATAGAACTCGTATAACAAACAATGTCTTATATGCTCCTTCTCGCTTTCCATGTTACACACTATGATATATATATATATATATATATATATTTTTGTAGATGATTAACTTTTGAGACACTAAGTATTTATATGTGCGGCATCCACACGTTTGATTGGCCGACGATTTGCGTCATTACAATGTCACATGTTACGTAAATTTCATTGCAAATTTTTATATCCAGAAACAGGTAGAGCTTTCGCACTCACCCAATACACTGTTAAAAATTTTTTTGTGAATTTACAGAGAATCTATTGGTAATTAATTATATTAAGTCTTATGTAAATTTACGGAGGATTAAAAACAGAGATTCTGTCAAAATATAGAGAAACTACACTGTAAATTAATCATAGTCTCTGTAAATTTACATAGATCAAAATATTCAAGTCTCTGTAAATTTAAATCTGTGAAACATCATAGTCTCTGTAAATCTATATATGCAAAAATATGCAAGTCTCCGTAAATTCGATCATGTAAAAGCATATAAGACTCTGTAAATTTACCATTGTAAAAATAACCACGTCTCTGTAAAATTACATATGGAAAAACATCCAAGTCTCTGTAAAATTACATACGTAAGAACATCCAAGTCTCCGTAAATTTCGTATATAATATTATGAAAATCTCAGTAAATTTATCCATGTAAAAATACCTAATATCTGAATGCCCCACCATTGGCTGAGAAGCTCTGCTCTCAACGTTTGAAGGCGGAAGGCGCATGGTTCGATCCCAGGTTGAGATTTTCGACCTACCCATTCGGAATTTTCCGCGGATTTCTCCAAAACTTGTATAAATAAGGTATAAGACATTTTAGAAAGACCTACACTTACGACAATCCCCACAGGTCTAGAAACCTAGCACATCCAATCGGCTTTAACTAACGCCGATTAAATACTAGTATGTTTACAAGCGTATCGAAGACACTCTAAATTGCCATATTACTTAAAATAAATTTCATATTATTATCAATTTATAAGTACAAAAATATCCAACAGTAAGTTTATATTCATGAATATAGGTAAGAATCTGGTAAATACGTTACATAAGTACAGATTCTTATACAACTTAAGGAAAAGAAACTTAAAGTTGGATGCTTTTGCACTTGTAGATTCATAGCCTTGGGATTTACTTTAAATGCGCGTCAGTTTAGAGTGTTTTGAATATAGGCTTCTAAATATACTAATATTATTGTGGTGGTAATCACATTGGTTACTCCAGAGTTCTAGGCCTGTATACAATGCCTTATGTGTAGGTCATTCTAAGGTGTTCTATCCCTTATTTACAAAAGTTTTTTAAGAAAACCTTGGAAAATTTCGAATGGGTAGACTGAAAATCTCAACCTGAGATCGAACTTCGCACCTCCCACCTTCAAACTTTGAGATCAGAACTCCTCGGAAATTGATGGGACAAGAAGACCGGACTTTAGTATATATATAGACATACTATATATTTTTTATCAAAACTACATTAAAATTCAGAGGTATAAAATTGGTTAAGCTTGTATTACCTTTGGTAGGATTTTTATTGATGCGCTTTAACAGGTCTTTAACTACAATTTTTATTAATGTTGTGGTACATTTTGCATCCATTAAACTTTTAATAAAAAATTTAAAAAAGAAGCTAATTTATATTATGGTACTTCGAATAAAATGATCAGAAATAATTGCAAAATATATCATATGTTTGCTTAATATTGCTCGGTTATATTTAGTCCATACCAAAAACAAAACTTAATTCCCTCATTTAATATGACTCAATAGTGAAAGATCTCACAGGTCTAAATCTAAAATTTTGATTTGATAATTATGACATATTGATGGTTTTTGCTCGGCTGAAACCAAAACTAGATTTTACTCTATCACATACATATATTTATCAATACAAGGTGCGCTATTTTTTTCATGACTCTTCTACCAATATAATTATACGGTTACTTTTATAGTATGATTCCATGATTAATTACAATTAATCATGGAATCATACTAGAAACTACCGAAAGAGAAGGTATTGTGTCAGTAGACACCCTGTATTTGCAAAAGCTACGTGTAACAGAGGAAAATTGGCTTCATTTTCGGCTTCAGCACATTAGAAATATAGGTATCAACTAAAATAAATAAATTAAATTTTGCCAACATTATATTTGTAGATCTGTGTTAACAACCTCAGTTTCTTTCATTCAAAAAATACATTCACTTTTTAAATACACTTTAAAAATAAATATATTAACTAATATACATATATATATTGCATTTTGATTAGATATTAACTTAAACAATTAAGAATGTAATTAAAACACTAATCGTTTAAAATTCATTATGCTCTTAAAAAGGTGTAAACTTTCTAAATTGGGGGAAAAAAAAGAAAGGAAGAAGTACTAAAAATTTGTTAGGTACACTACCTTTCCATAATGACCGCACACTTTCGATTTCAGACACTTTTTAAAGTATTTCAAAAAATGTTAAACAAATCATTTTGAAACTTCAGGGATGTGAAAGGAGGACCAGTAAAAATAATTAAAGTAAAATGAAAGTATTTGGCTTAACCCTGTAATAATTAATGCTTGAAATACGATATGGCAGTAGCATGTGATTATAGGACTCTTTCTCATTAACTTATTAAGTTTATATGTCTCTAACGCATATAATCAGGGAGATAAAGGTTTCTTTAAAAAATTGCAAAAAAATTTTCTTTTTTTTTTTTTTTTTTTTAGCAATAACACGCAAAATATGAAAAGACTGAGCAAAGTTATTTTCAGGAAACTGGACATACAATAATAAACACTGTATACTGCAATCAGAATGAAAAAAATATTAAATATCTAATGAAATATGAGTATTTTTACTAAATTTCTAACTGCGCATGCGTAAATATTCAGTGACATTTCATTTTCAAAATTTAACAGTAAAATTTTTTGAGCTACTAAAAACCCCAAACAAAGATCGTGTAAACTGAAAAAGTTCCATATCATACAGAGCTGCCAACCAAATCCGGCAATTTGTTAGTACCCACCCACCCCCCCTTCCCCTTTTCCTACACCACTTAATTTTTAGAGTAATTCTCTTCAAATATATTTACGATGAATGAAGAAAACAAATTCTCTAAAAATTAAGTGGTGTAGAAAAAGAGGCGGTAGTAACAATTTGCCGGATTAGGTTGGCAGCTCTGGTGATAGAATAAACTGAATTTCAGCTGTTCCCCAACAAAGAAATTGTTAAGAGGGTTTTCCCAATATTTATTTACAATCACAGAAAATTGCATTACCGTTCATCGAATTAAAATAAATATGTGAGCAAAACTCCTTATACTTTAGCGTTTCTTCGAGAGAAACTGAAGACCGGTTCATTCTTTGGCGAAGAACTTTTTCAGTTTACACAATACTTGTTTGGGTTTTTATATAAGTAGTTTAATGCATTTGGCTACTAAATTATACAAATGAAATTTAGCTAAAACTTAGTCATGCGCAGTTAAAAAGAATTTAGTAAAAATGCTCACGTTTCATTAGATATTTAATATTTTTTTCATTCTGATTGCAGTATGTTGTATCTAGGGTTTCCCGAATATAGCTTTGTACTGGATTTAATACCTTGCATGTTATAGCAAAAAAAAAAAAAAAAAAGAAAGAAAGAAAAAGAAAAAAAAAAAAAAAAAGAAAGAAAGAAAAAAAAAGAAAAAAAAAAGAAAAAAAAAAAGAAAGAAAAAAAAATGTTCGGCAATTTTTTAAAGAAATCTTTATATCTCCCTGATTACATGCGGTTGAGACTTGAAAAATTATACAGAAAATGAGAATGAGCCCCATAATCATATGCTACAGCCAGAATGTATTTCGAGCATTATTTTATACTGGGTGATGCCAAATGCTCTCATTTTTCTTTAATTTTTTACTGGTCCCATTTTCACTTTTGGCACAAACAAATAACTGAACTACATGAGGTATAACATGTTTTTTACACTCCTGAAGTTTCAAGATGATTTGTTAAGTACTTTTTAAGTTATTTTAAAACGCATCTGAAATCGAAAGTGTCCGGTCATTTATGGAAAGGTAGTGTATTAAATGAATTTGAATTTTTAAATATTCACATTGATTTTTATATTAGCTAAAGAAAAAAATTACTAATTAATTTCCATATAAAGGTCTCTCTTAAAAACTAGGCATACAGTTTTGGTAGTTTATTTAAAAAGTAAATTTGTGCAACGTATTAATGAAATGCGTAACTTGTCACTTAAACCAAGACTAACAAATTTGATGCAAATTTTATTTCAAACTGTAACAAATTTTGAACATTTTTCAATATTCTGTTTTTAATAAAATTGGTTTTTAAAAGTTATTTTATTTGAAAATAAAAATTCTCATTTCAGATCAGATTTCTAATACGTTATCGTAGAACTATAGGAACGTATTAAAAGTTTGATACCTAAATAGTTTTAATTTTTATAATTAATTCAGTACAATGTGTAGAATAATTTCCTTAGTTATTGTAGTTTCTGGGATATAAATATTTTTAAATAGACGGCAAGTGGAGAGAAAATGTTCGCATGTATTAAATAGTATGAAAAGAAATATAGAGCTTTTAATATTTTTAAATATTAATTTAGGGTTCAGTGCAGATGAAACTCGGGTACTCTTTTGGTTTTCGTCACTAGTTCCATAAATTCAAATCTTTAAAATATATAACTTTTCGTTAAAAGAAACCATTAAATTATTTTGAATTAAAAAATTTTGGACTTTTTTTTTTTTTTTTTTTTTTTTTTTTTTTACAAAAACAAATTTTAAAACATTTTTTTTTCTACAAAATAGGATCTAAAGAAGAAACAAATTCTACGTTTTTATACATGAAATCAGCATCCCGGTAATTTACTAGAATCATTGCAAAAAGCTCACTAAGAAGAAAAACATCTTTGCTGCAAAGAAAACATACAATTAAAAATAATTAAAAAATAAAACATACTGAATTAGATTAAAATTAAACTTTATTTTACTAACATAACACTGACCGTATCTTTTTTTTTTTTTTCTAAATGACATTAACAAAAGATAAATGGTGAAAAACTCTTTAACAGGATAAATATTTGGTATTTGTAAATGTCTCTAATGAGGGTATTTTACGGCATTTTCTATTTTCATATTTCTTAGACAACTTGTTTCATTTCTTATATCAGGATCAATTTCCATTATAACTAGAAAAAAGAAAAATTATGCAAAATTACTATTGTAGGAAAACACTTCAACTATAAATTTTTAAAACAAAATCTACATCCTATGACATTTTAAGCAAATAATGAAAAGAAAGGATTGTAATTACATGGCACTAAAAAGAAAATTAAGTATACATAAGCGAATTTTAAAGTGTATCTTAAATATTATTACTTACAAACTTTGAATAAACACCATAAAATGCAATAAACTCGCAACAATTGTTTCGGGTCGAAAAAACACACGACCCTTCATCAGACGAACAAAGTAAGCACGAGTGCTACAGTTAAAGCAGCAAAGGTGCGTTGCCGCTTTGACTGCAGCACTCGTGCTTACTTTGTTCGCCTGATGAAGGGTCGTGTGTTTTTTCGACCCGAAACAATTGTTGCGAGTTTATTGCATTTTATGGTGTTTATTCAAAGTTTGTAAGTAATGTTTTTTACAACGCCAGTTTTGTGGTGCTTTTTTATTAAATGTATCTTAAATACTCCATCTAAATAGAATGTAATGAAAAATCATCTAAAGAAAATAAAAAGAGATAAACATGGTATTTTAAATCATTAATACAGGAAAAAAATCACTTATATAATGAAATCATAAGATATTTAAGCTCTATTTTATGAACGCCATTGTAACAGGAATATTTTTGAAGTATTTTATATTAAAAACAAGTATGAGTTGGATTGTATTTGGGAATAAGGCCGATTGACTGCTGTAGGTTCTAGGCCTACTTTGAAATGTCTTTATCCCCAAGAAAAGATCCCCCCCCCCGCCCTTCCTATATGAAATTTTAAAGTTTGCCCCTGAGTTCACCCCCCCCCCCTTTTTTTTCTTTTATCAAATGCCTTAAAGTTTTCAGAAATTCCGAGACATTCCCAAAGTACAAGGAGTAGAGTGGGACTTTGATAACTATATATAACGACATTTTCAAAATATATTGAAAATAATTTAGACATTTTTAAGTAAGCCTCAATTTATTACCGAAAACCCCAACGTGGGTTGACTTTTAAGGGGTATTAGCCCATATTTACAGGAATTTCAGAGAAAACCTTGGAAAACACCGAACGACTAGGAAAGCATGCGCGACTACGTATCGAATTCATCACTTCCCGTCTACCAGCTTCAAGAACAGATACTCCTGTCCCCAAGACCCACTTTTGTGTATTGGATTATTATAGTAATATGAAGTAAGCAGCAAATGCAGCAAATTCTTTTTTACACAATTCGATTAGGAAATATTTCCAGTTTATTAAATATATTTAAAAATTGTTTTCTAAGTATTATTTGGTCTTTAATAATTACATAAACTAATATAAATGCAAATTACAGTAATTTTTTGTGGTCTTAAGCTACAGGTAAATTCTTTTAATTAATATCCTTCTTTATTTCCATTATTAATATTATGATAATTACTTAAATATTCTATCTCCAAAAATTTAAATATTTAATGAAAACACTTTACGCTGGTGAAGCATTAACTCCACCCCTCTCCTCAAACCCCTCAAAAGAAAGAAAAGAGAATTAAAAGTTATAAATTAAATAAATAAATAAATAAAAATTGAATCACTTGATAAATAAGAATTCTCTAAAGATAAAATCTTTATTTTGTTTTTTAATTTATAAAATTTTCAATATGTAAACTATTGTTTATACAAGATGTAGGCGATTTATTTCAATTCTACTCAAATTCTTGCTTTTTGATTTCGAAAATTCAGATAATGTTTCAGTCTTCACGTAGAAGATATAACGGTAAACATTTTTAATGGCATAGAGAGTTGTATAAAGAACATGAAAAAACTTGAAGAATATTAAAATAAAAATTGAAAACAACCGGTAGCAGATTATAAAAGAATATCAGAGGTGAAAGTTTTCAGGGGCTATCTTTATTTCCAAATCCCCCCCCACTTCTAAATTTTTCCTTACAATGCCTTCAGAATTCTACAAATATCATTTATTATGGGAATAAATAAACATTTTAAATAATAGCCACGTAATAATAACCTTAATCTATTCTTCCACGATTAATTCTGTACTGATAAGTATAAAGGATTTAAGTCCATATTCTTGATTTTTCAGGAGACGAAAAATAAAGTTAAACTAACTAAAAAAAAATCAGAAGAATCGATAAGAAAAAGGGATTTCGTTGACTTATACTTTTTATACCATTCAATGATTGTCAACCTTCATTTAATAACGGGAAAAAATTGAATTAAATATTTTATACCATACATGAATGGTAAATTTCTGAGTTGAACCTTTTTTTACCAATGGATTTTCTCAAAGACTAAATGACATAGACTTAAATCCTTTATACCAATCGATTGAGAATTTTTTTCTGAGTCTGACTATGTACTTAACTCAAAATCGACATTTTTGGACTTAAATCCTTTATACTTATCAGTACAGAATTTTGAATACAAATAGCAGTTTTTAGGGTTTTGTTATGTTAGGTAGTTTTTCACCCTTTGAATATGGAAATCAATTTATTGTCTCCTGAGAGAGTGAACTGCTCCTGAATCATCTTTAACCCGATCAAGTTATCGTGGGTCGTTGGAGACCCGAGCCACTTTTCTTTTGTCTCAAACCTAAGAACCCATATATAGAAGAAATACCTATCCATCGTGTCCATGATTTTTTCCGTACAAATACTATTTTTAAATTTTATTATGCAATCTGAATTTTTCAAATATCTCAATTTGTTCAAAAGTTATGAATAGAAGGCCCATGATAAACTGACAAGTTGCCGAAAAAAGCGATAACCTGATCGGGTTAAACTGTACGACTCCATGAGTGGCCGTGCCATTCTACGCTCAGAGCTGATAAACGGGAAGTGCTGAGTTCAATCCCAGGTCTAGCTCGTCGACCTAGCTGTTCGAAGTTTTCAGTAGTTTTCTCCGAGACTCATAAAATCTGGGCTGGGCCCCCTTAAAAAACATCCCCCCCTCAGACGGCACACTACCCCAGACCTAGGACCCTCGAGTCCTAGGCCTGGGGACTCGGCCATAGTTCCAAGCACTCTCTTAACTTTATAATACTCCGAATTAAAAACTGTCCAGTTATTAAAATCTTCCCCTTACAAAGAAGGAAAAGCAAAAACATGTTTAACAAAAATTATTTCTGTCAATGCAAAAACTTGTCTGAAAGTTTTTTGACAATGCGTTATTAAGCAGAATCTATTAGCTATATTTCAGTGAAACTGTATTTTTAAATTGCAGTTGCTCCACAATCGTCTGCGTCCGCCTCCCTTCATAAACATGTAACCGCAGTCTTGGCATGCTTATGATTATGGTATATTCATCCAGGATAATTCAAAAATACAGTTGGATTTTGTACTTAAAAGTAACGTTTTATGTGGATCGGTTATTTTGAGATATAAATTAGTCCGCAACATATAACAGCCTGGATAAAATTTCGTATTAATTTAAACATTTCCTCACTCAATTTGATATACATTCTGTACTTTGAATCCTTAAATATCAAACTGTATTCTGAAAAATATTAACTTGTCAGAAAATTTAATTTGTCCCCCAACCCACCCCTCTATTACCATTGCTCGGCAACAGCAACAGTAATTTTCTTTTTCTTACATTGTGGTTTTTTAACTTGTGCATATATATATAGGCATACATGTATACGCGCAAGCAGATTTTCAAAACTTTCAGAAAGCAAAATTAATAACAATGAACGGTTTAGAATACAAACCGTCCTCCTCTCCCTTAAAAAAAAAAAAAAAAAAAAAAAAAAAAAAAAAAAAAAACATTAATTAAAAAAATTGTTGGATAAAACTCCCATCTACAAAATCTTTATTTTGTATTTCGATTTTTAAATTTACTTATTTTTTTATTATTTAAACAATTAATTATATAATGTGGAAATGACTTACTTTTTCCTCAATTCCTACTATTTTGATTTAAGGTAATCTAGATTATTTTTCAGTCTATGCCAGCAAATGCCAGCAAACACTTTTAATGACAGGAAGAGGCTGTAAAACAAATATATAAGAAAACATATAGAAATTTCAGACGATATTAAACTGAAAACTAGTATGATGTGGCCACCACATGACTTTCTTCTATATAATTTTACACAAAACTTATTCAATAAAAATTACTTATTAAATTACCAAATTCTTTTCAATTATAAATGCAGAAGATTTTTATCTCATAGAAATTAGTATTTCATACTAAATGCCGAAAGATGTTTGTTTTTTTCCAAATCAAAAGAAATGACTTTTTTCCAAGTTTTTTTTCGTAAAAAGTAAAAAAAAAAAAAGGAAAAAATGGATAACTTTGTTTTAAATTAGCACAAATCTATAGTTCAACCATTAGTTTTAAAGGTATTGACGACATCTTTCGAAAGATACCCATATTGAAAATATACTTCACCTGGGGGGTACTTAACCCCCAGGGGAGAGCGATGCCCCCACATGCAAAAATTTCCCCCCTAGTTAACTACTACTATTATCAATAATTCATATTAATTTTAAAATAACTCTCATTATGTACATTTATACGAAAATTTTCGCGAATCAAATGCTTTCTCTATATTACATATAGAAGAAAGTAAAAATAACCGCTAATATAACTAACATAAACATTCATTGTTTTTGTTGATTATTAAAATAGGATAAAAGATTATATAAAATTTAACTTACCTAATTATGAATTCCAAATGAAAACACAAATTGCTTTAAGTTCTTCTATACAGTCAACAACAACAAACTCTTAATGAGTTCTGTCCGTTTTCGTAAACCATGTCTACCTCTCGCGGAACGATCCTACTCGGAAAAGGGGTGATGCGTTGAATGAGATGGGCACTTAGCCAAATGCGCTTTTCGTTCTACACGTGTTCGTTTTCTTTTTATGAGTCTTCAATATTTATTTTACCTTTTTACGCGAATTTAAAGTTTATTCAATTAATTTAGTATTTATTCCTCCATGGCTAGTTCAAGTAAACATAAACCATTCAGGAGTGGTACAAAGAAGATTTTATATAATATTATCAAATTTTGTGATCAAGAAGCAGAAAACGGAGATGTAATTATTCCATTAACACATCCTACAAAACGAGCCAGTAAGATTGCTGGTGTGAGTGTTGGCACTATTAAAAATATTCGTCGAGAAGCAGGAGATGACCTTAATCCAGAATTTGTTTCACCTAAAAAAAGAATTAAAAGAGGTGTTTTTGTAAAATAGAGATCCAAAAATATGGTATTTTTATTTTAGCAGTATAATTTAAAAGAAAAAAATATATTACTTTTACTACAGGTAAAGTCTACTGTAAACGTTGTTCTTTTTCTCTTCTTTTATTAATGAATTATGTAAATTTTACCTAATTTAAGTCATTTTTAATTAATTTACTACTATAATCAGTGCATGAAACAAGTGTTCAGGTATGACAGATATAGTACGAATTTAGAGATCAAGTAAGCAAATAAAAATAATTTTAACTGAAAAAAAAAAAAAAAAAAAAAGAAGAAGAAGAAAGAAAACAGGCATTTACTTTTAAGTTTACGGATTTTATTTTGCATCGAAGAATAAAACTGATCTTCTACACTTATTTAAAAATTACAAGGGGGAAAAATCAGCATTTTGCCTTTATACGAATATAACGAAGAAGTATCGCCTCAAAATTCAATAATGTCCTGAAAAGAAAAAAAAAGAAAAAAGAAACCGCAACTTATGTCTCACTCGTAAAATGTAAACATTCTCTCATCTTCTACGCTTCTACCCTATTTTAACAAAATCAATGCAGACCTCACGCATGCGCATAGGTGAGCAGGGTCACAGCTAACGAAAACAAACAATAGATACGAAGATAAACATCCCGCAGAAACAATCTAATTTTCCCTAACGTTCCCTTTTTTCTCCCTTTTTACGTAATAGTACGCTGCAATGAAACAAACTATTCAGTATATTTCTGCCTTCAAAACTTCTAGTTAAATAAATCTGTATGTATAAATAGGTATTTATTTTAATATAAAAATAATTTTAAGGTTATGTATATATATATAGTTTTTTTATTTAATGTACCTATCAAAATCCCTACAGGGAAAACGTTGTTTAGAAAAGGGAAATATCTGTAAATTAAGAACTGAGTTTCTTGATTCAATGCTTTTAACAGAGAACTCATGTAAATTTACGGAGAGTCTCAATACTTTTTCTGTACTTTTACAGAAATTTTTAACAGCAAACTGAGTTTCTTGATTCACTGCTCTTAACAGTGAACTCATGTACATTTACGGAGAGTCTCAATACTTTTTCTGTACTTTTACAGAAATTTTTAACAGTGTATAAATCCAGAAGTCATCGCTGTTTACAGAGGTTGCAACCATTTGATAATTAAAATATATATATATATATATATATATTTAATACAGCTTCCCCGTACTTAATGTCCTTCTAGATCTATGTTCTCCTCTACTATCAGTATTGTTTTGTCTTTTTTTTCTAAATCTAGTTTTGCCATAGATAAAGGTCTAAAATAATATGACTTCATAATAATTTTCTCCCCTACAAAAAAAAAAAAAAAAAAAAAAAAAAACCTAGCCTTTTCTACGTTAACTATCGTACACATATGCATTACTTTCGGGTTATCTACAGTGGCCCTTGTCAATGTGGAATATCATATATTAACCAAACAAGACACAAATTCTAATTTCGTTTAAAAGAACACATAGGTTATATTCAGAAACAAGAAATAAACAAATCAACCACTGTTAAACATTCCTGGGAAAATAACCATACTTTTTACTTTAATTCAGCTAAAATATTTTTTAAGACTAAATAATTACATGAACAAGCTTTTGAAGTTTCTCTGTATTTATTAAAATCATAAAAATCTCATTAATTGCAATTGCTAGTTACCCACTCTGTCTGACTAATGAAAATATTATAAGAAATCCACATTTTCTTGATTTTTTTCACTTTCCATTTCTACCGTTTAGAATATCCCAATTTCCTATATCCCAACATCCCAATTTCCTATCTGCTTACCTTAATACATCCAAAATTTTATTGTATGTGAATCTCGCTTTGAAATATGCTTTATATATAGGAGAAATAATCCGTCTTGTTATTCCGCACTGATGACAGTATCCTTAACGCTACCGAAACTGCATTACGCAAATATTGTGTCTAATATTTAAACTTTAAAACATCTTTACGCACCATAAAATTAAAACTAGCACTACCGGTTTCGAAAGGACATGGCCTTTCTTCCGGCCCTTTCGAAACTGGTAGTGCTATCTTTAATTTTATGGTGTGTGAAGAAGTTTTAAAGTTTAAATATTGATTGTACACCAGTTTTTTAATTTAGTATTGCGTCTAATTTTAGAGTTTTTATAATATATATATATATATATATATATATATATATATTTACATTTCTGTATCTGATAGAGTCAAGTTTTGATTTTATCTCCTGTTCTAATGTATGTATGCCACAGACAGCCTGCTTCTAAGCGCTCACCTGGCTTCCTTCTAATCATCATAAACTCCTTACTCGCTCCAAGAAAGAAACAGCTCTCATCGGAAAACACAACGCATTGCCAATCTGCTCTCCACTGAGCTTTAGCTTCATGCCACTGGAGTTGCATATGACAGAGATTCGAAAATAATGGTATGAACAATACCGAGTGTCCGGTTCGGAGTTGTCCCTCATGTAATAGAAATTATACAGCTCGTTGAGTCTTTCTGGAGGCTAATAGAATATTTAATTTTCGCTAAAGATGCAGTAAGATCATGAAGTCATGCGATAAATACGACAATTTTCTCTTACAGTCGTGGTTCGAGTCCGACCGGGCATCGGTGTTCGTGTGACAGTGTTTTCCTGTGACCACTGCTGCCAACAATCATATACAATCTCGAGTAGAAAAATTCCCTTCAAAATCTTTCTGCAATATCGTGGAAAGAAAATCCCTCGTAGCCCTTTTATAAGGCCTCGTTCAAACTCATTAAGATGCTTATATTTCCTTCTTCGTCACCTTAACGGACTTCACTTACCGTCGCCAGAAGCCCGAGCCAATGTTATTCTATGGGGTAATATTCTTTACAAATAACTTATTAACTAATACATATTTTTAAATTCCGTTTTCCCATTCAGAAAATTTCCAACTGTTAAATTGACGGACCTTTTTAAAAAATGTATTTTTTTTTAAATATTTTATTTTGAAATTGCAAAATGAAGAAAATTCACATATTGAAAATTCGTATTTTGCAGCTTCAGAATAAAACATAAAAAATTTAAAAAATATATTTTTTTTTAAATTGTCCGTCATTTTAACAGCTGGGAATTTTCAGAATGTGAAAACAGAATTTAAAAATATGTATTAGTTAATAAGTTATTTGTAAAGAAAAAATTCCCATAGAATAACATTAGCTTCGGCTTCCGGCGGCGGTGAGTGAAGCGGGCCCTTAAGGGGTTACACCAGTTTTGAATGTTAAAAAAAAAGTATGTTTTCTCTATTTTTTTTTTCTTTATTTTTTTTCTTTTAATGCAAAAAATAATTTATTTTTATTCAAAATTTTAAGTATGAAAAGAGCAACATATAAATTTTTTTTTTAATAAAAGTTTCATTAAAAAATTTAGAAAATTCATTCGGGGGAACCTAGTTTTCAAAAATTCTTAAAAAAAAAAAAAGTGCCTTTGTGATGGTTAGGATAACTCATGATAGCTTTATTTGAAATTAAAAGAACAATTTTTTCCTGTTAGTAAATAAGTATAGCTGGTTCTTGAACGAAGGATTAAAAGAAAGAAATTTGAAATTTTGCCTAAGTTGTCAGCAAAAACAGTACATTTTCTCACTTATTGCCTTGTAAAATAAGTTGTAATTAACAAAAAATAAAAATAAAAACCTTCATTAAAGCACTAGTCAATTCTATTTTAAGGAAGTGAGCAAAATTTCAATAAGATCGGTGCATTAGTTTTTTAGAAATTGTGTCCACCGAATTAAAAAAATAGTTATTCATTATTTTTGTTTTTATTTTTTTATTATTTTTAAGAGATCAAAGTTTTATGTATATTGGAATGTAGAAAGAACCTAATGTATGAAATTTCCAAATGCTCAGACTTTTACTCTGATTAGCTTAGAATTTCGGGAATATAGTCTAGACAAATTGCCCGAAAAAAAAAAAAAAAGATTTTTTTAAAAATTTTAAAACTATGTGTAGCCTCTTAAAAACATTCTTGACTCAAGTCTAGTCAGCCTGTACAATCTAAACAACGATTATGAAGTTTATATCGGGAAACTGAACAAACGTGCTTTGCATGTTTAGTAATGGCTCTACAAGCGTCACTCTACTCGTCTATTGTGAAATTTAAATAGGTGTTATTTTTCCGATGTGCAGTGGCGTTTCCCGAATTACTTTTATGCAGCTCACTTTTTTTATATGTTGGGGTTTTATTTTCACCTAATTTATTATTAAATTTACTAAAATTAATATTTAAAATTTTGTGACAGGTGAAACATTTCATGGAAAGACCCATATACAAAGCGTAATATTTGTATATGCTAATTGAACCAATGTAACCATTTGTAGGGTAAGTGCACCAGTGTTTGACACTTTTAGTGCAATCTCTGATGTTTTTAATTTTCTAGTCATCAGAAAATATTTTTAGAAATCTTAAGTTAATACATATGGCATGAAAGACATTCAGAACCACATATTTGTTAAAATATATACATTTGATAAAAAATATATTTTTTTTTTATGAATTTTTATTTGACACCCACTCAATGTTCCAGTAATTGACACTGCCAGTTTTTCATTTTATCAGTAATTGGCACCCTGTGTTCCAGTGTTTGGCATTGCTAGTTACTCATTTTACCAGTTATTAGCACCCTATGCTCCAGTGTTTGACATAAAATGTTAAAATTCTTATATGTAAAATATATCATTTTATTATTTTTCTTATTTATTAATTATTTCGGGATATATGTCAATTACTGGAACATTCCAATCACTGGAGCCCTATGAACAAAATACGAAACCCTATGAACAAAATACGAAAAACTTTTTTTTAAATAACAGAATTTTTTTTTTTTTTTTTTTTTGTGTGTAGGTCTTTAGTATGCATAAAATATATTTGTATTAATTATTACATTTTTTGTTGCTTTGTAACATGGTTTTGATTTTCTAGCAAAAATATTTAGTAATTCTAATAAGAGAGCAAACTTCGCACTGATATGATAATATAACAATGTTATTCCTCCTAACTAGTCATTCACAGTAAAAATATGTAGTAATATTCGTAGTAAAAATTTGTATCATTTGGTTTTAAAATATCTGAAATATTTTTAAGCTAAAAAATATGTTTTGGCCGATTTTGGTCTTACAGACCTTTTTAAGTTTTAATACATTCTCTTTTCTTGACTCATTGGGAATGCTGAAAAAAATTAAATATAAAATTTTTGTAAAAAATTTTTAAACTTTTGAAAAAAGTTTTCGGTGTTTTTAAGTTAAATACTCCTTTTCAAATATTGTATTGATTAATGTTGTGATAATTTGTTAGAAAATGTATTAAATAGTATCTCTTTAACACAGATTTCATTATTTCAAATGCATGTTATTCCCAGGAGTTCCTACTTTTTAATTTTAATTATATATATATCTTAATGAATGTATATTTCGTAAGCTAATCATTTCAAATAGTTAAAATTATTTAAATAGTTAAAATATTTCAATTACACGTTACAGTTGTGGCTTTTAAAAGCTTTCTGCAGAGGTATTTTGCTGATACACAAGAATGATTAATGCATTTTTCTCGGACTTAAAAAAATACTCTTTTAATAATTTTCTTTGTTTAACTAAAGCTAGAGAGAGAGGAAAAAACAGATTTTGTTCCACAAACACTATTTTAAAAACTATCAGCATATCTGATAAATATGTTATAATTTTCAAAGATTGTTACTATTTCTTATAAAAAAAAAAAAGGACAAAATCATAATTGCTTCTTTCTTAATACCTATACTAATACCTATTCGATAGATTTCTAAAGTATTATATTACCTTATGTTTTTAAACTGATCATTTAATGATTCTATAAAAAAAAAAAAATTAATTGAGGAAATGGAAAATAATCAGAATGATGGAATTTACCATTCTCTAAGTTTATATGTCAGCGTTATCTTTTTGATTAGTAAATTTTAGAATATCAATCTTTTATGCGAAAGTAAATATAACAAATCAAATGCTTACTACACTAAAAGGTTATTTTCATTAATTGTGTTATTATTAACTTCTTACAGTTCTATGTCTTCCTTTAAAATATAATTGTGAAAAAAATCTTAAAATGGTAATATTTGTTTATTGGGTTGGATATAAAAAAAAAAAAGAAAAAAAAAGAAAAAAGAAAAGAAAAAAAAAATCTCGTCTTATAGGGAATGGGGACCTACCAATGGTTGCGTCTCTATGAACATTTTTGCAAAGTATTATTTATTTTTTTTTTGTATATTATTAGTCACTTCACCACAAGAGACTTAAATGTTCAAACTGAGATTTTTATTTAATTTGTTTTCACCAATTTATATTCATAAAATAAATTTAGTATAATTATAATAAAAATTGTTTTCAAAATTAGAGTATTTTTGTTCTTCATGTCACTCACTTAACGTTTTTAGCTTACGGATGTGAACTTCCAGTACCTCAAATGACCTCCAACATTTTACACCTATATTTATATATATATGAAGCATTTTGATATTTTTTCAATTTAATTATTTTCGAGAATTTTATATTTAAAAAAAAAAAAAAAAAAAAAAAAAAAATTCACATATTATGTCCCAAATTTAGTTTGCGATTATAAATTATGTGAAAGAAAATACAGAAAAATTGCATTATATATATATATATATATAATATATATATATAATACTTCTAAATTATCTTAATCTTTCAGTCAATACATCTTATATAACTGACTTAATGTTATTATAGCTAACCGAAAGATGGCGCTTGTACTTATAGTCCATTCATTCTATCGAGAGAACGAAACTAAATAAACGCACGTGCGGTTTGGCTGCGTTGAAAAACTTGGCATTCTGCCAGGAGTGCCAAACAGAAAGTGTGAATTTCTTTTTTTTCTTTATTTTCACTGTTTTGCTCGTGCTATTGTCTGATTGTTAAATTTGATAATTTTTTCGTGTGATTTCGTATTTTACCATAATGGAGAGTGAGAAAAGTTCTTTGAGTCCAGTGAAGAAGAGAATTAAAAAAAAAAACATTTAAGTAAGGAAAAAAAATTAAATTCTCCAAATTGAGGATTTCGGCTGAAAGTGAACCTTCTTGGCTATTTTTGTGCAACCCTTTTATTTAGTTTCGTTCTCTTCTTTCGTTGAATAAACTATAGTAGTCTTTAACCTTCATTCTTCAGTCCTTATCTTAAACGATTTAATTATTAATATTTTTGGTACGATTTAATTTAACTCTACTAGTATTAATTTTAACATTACCATTTAATATTTACTCTGTGTATTTTATCTTTAATGTAATTGTTCTGAAGTATTTTCGATTAATCGATATCTGTCGAGCTATTATTTTGACTTCAATTTAGGTTTTGGCATCAACCATTTTTCCAGTTTATGTTAACTGTTTTCCATGTGGTTACACTGATTATTTCATGTTATTAATTTGGTTTCCTTTAAGATTTTAATTAATATTTATTTATCCTTTGTTTTAATTCAATTTTTCACTTTTTTCTCATTCTTTATGGTTTTTTTGCTGCATTGATCGGGGCGTGAGATGATATAAATTGCTATGATTAGCAATATCGTCTTACGAAATCATTGCAGCTTTCTCTGCTTTATGAAGTATGCGCCCCTTGATAAATATATTTCTAATTTTAAGCATTTATATCCAATTGATTATGTGGTTTATTATCTTTTTTCTCTTTCACAAGTTTAATGGTCCTTTTTATTATCCTTCAGGTCGGCGTAAGTATTTTTAGTTAATATGGTAACTCATTGGTTCCTTATCTATATCGCAACTTTTTGTGTCATTCTTTCCTCTATGTTAAATTCAGTTCTATATTTTAGTGTGCTGTTATTGTTTTAGTTCTATTAATTGCTAAATTTTAAGATTAAATTTTATTACGTTATCTATTATTTATATATACTGTCCGTTTTCGTAAACCATGTCTACCTCTCGCGGAACGATCCTACTCGGAAAAGGGGTGATGCGTTGAATGAGATGGGCACTTAGCCAAATGCGCTTTTCGTTCTACACGTGTTCGTTTTCTTTTTATGAGTCTTCAATATTTATTTTACCTTTTTACGCGAATTTAAAGTTTATTCAATTAATTTAGTATTTATTCCTCCATGGCTAGTTCAAGTAAACATAAACCATTCAGGAGTGGTACAAAGAAGATTTTATATAATATTATCAAATTTTGTGATCAAGAAGCAGAAAACGGAGATGTAATTATTCCATTAACACATCCTACAAAACGAGCCAGTAAGATTGCTGGTGTGAGTGTTGGCACTATTAAAAATATTCGTCGAGAAGCAGGAGATGACCTTAATCCAGAATTTGTTTCACCTAAAAAAAGAATTAAAAGAGGTGTTTTTGTAAAATAGAGATCCAAAAATATGGTATTTTTATTTTAGCAGTATAATTTAAAAGAAAAAAATATATTACTTTTACTACAGGTAAAGTCTACTGTAAACGTTGTTCTTTTTCTCTTCTTTTATTAATGAATTATGTAAATTTTACCTAATTTAAGTCATTTTTAATTAATTTACTACTATAATCAGTGCATGAAACAAGTGTTCAGGTATGACAGATATAGTACGAATTTAGAGATCAAGTAAGCAAATAAAAATAATTTTAACTGAAAAAAAAAAAAAAAAAAAAAGAAGAAGAAGAAAGAAAACAGGCATTTACTTTTAAGTTTACGGATTTTATTTTGCATCGAAGAATAAAACTGATCTTCTACACTTATTTAAAAATTACAAGGGGGAAAAATCAGCATTTTGCCTTTATACGAATATAACGAAGAACCCCACTAAAAATAATCTTAAATTAATCTTTAAAAAAAATCTACAGAACATCTTAAGTTATTTGGCCCACTTCTTAAGCCTACATATTCTGCAGATTTTCTTCATATTTCTGAAGAAAATTTACAGAATATAATCTTAAGATTTTTTTCAAAATATATAGGCTTAAAAGTGGGCCAAATAACTTAAGATATTCTGCAGATTATATTTTTAAAGATATTTTTAAGAGGTTTTAGTAAAATCTACAGAAAATCTGCAATTTTTCACATACATGGTAAATAATCACAAGAAATATAAATAAATAAATAATAAAATACAAATTTTAGTTAATTTATTTTTTATTTAACATTCTATCCGCTTATATATTAGTTAAAAAAGCTTTTTAAAAACGGTGCTCGATATTCAGAATAAAATATAATTAAATTGTCATGAATTTTTTCTTTTTTTGAAATTTTTTATTATGAAAAATAACAGACGAATGATTTAGATCTGTTTATACAATAAAAGATAAAATATAAATTGTAAAATTAATTAAAAGTTATCAGTTAATCAAAACGTTTAAAAAGCCGTTAAATAAGTTATACATTCAAAATTTAACTTGTTTTATTTATATATTTTTAAGCTAGATTTAAAATTGAAAAAAAAAAAAAAAAAAATCTTAGAAAATCTGATTTTATTTACACTCATAACAAAAAGGAAAAGAATTTTTCAAAAACATTAATAGTTATTAGCAAAAATTTAGTTATATAACTACATTAAAAATGCTTAAGCAACAAAAAAAAAATAGCTTTGTAATAAAAATAAAATCATGAAATTTTTGAAAGTAATTAATAAAAAGTATCACAAACAATTGACATATTCATCATTCTAAATGAGTTTTAATCCCTATATGTTACTATGAGACATGTTCTACAAAATTCAGACTATTTTGTACGTGTGTGTGTCTGTTTAAAAACTTATGCCAATGCTTTTATTTTGATCTTCATAAAAATCACCTTATTATGCATATTTATACATCTATGTGCACAAAAGAAACATGTAATTTACTTAAACAAAACATGCCGTGAAAGTGGTTTACTGTATGTTTACAAAAAAAAAAAAAAAAACCTGCTAATTAAAAAAAAATATATATACTAATCAAACTCCAATTTATATCTATTTAATAATGCTACCTGCTATTTTCTTTAAAATGAAGCAAAAAAAATTTTTTAAATGTATCAATTTTTGAATATGAGCTCATATCAGTTTTTAGCTTTCGATCGACACAGTATCTCGAAATGTGAAACCGAATTTGTTAAAAATTTTTATAAAAAGCACCATATTTTGCTTATTTATATTTCAATGCACAAAAGGAACATGAAATTCATCTGAAGTGAAAACATTTTCAAACCTTTTACTGTATATTTACAACAAAACTTACCATTAACTGCTAATTTTTGCGAAGCGCTAAAAGAAATTTTTTTTCACATTTGTTTCACAAAAAACAAAAAAACAAAAAATTCATAGTCAAAATGCAATTTATAATTACTTTATACTTTTATCTATTATTTTCTTTAAAATGGAGCCAAAAAAAAAGCTTTTAAATATATAAATTTTTGAATATGAGATTATATGAGTTTTAACGTCCAGGCGACATTGTACGGCGAAATCCAAAAACTAAATTCTCAAAAATTTCCCTCAAAAACCCCTTATTCTGCATACTTATACTTCAATGCACGTAAGGAACATTATATTCACCTAAAGTAAACACATTTTAAACTTTTTACATTATATTTACAATAAAAATTACCAATAATTGCTCATTTTTGCGAAGCGATAAAAGGAAATTGTTTTTCACAATTGTTTCACAAAAAAAACAAAAAATTCATAGTCAAAATGCAATTTATAATTGCTTTATACTTTTATCTATTATTTTCTTTAAAATGGAGCCAAAAAAAAAAAGCTTTTAAATATATAAATTTTTGAATATGAGATTATATGAGTTTTAACGTCCAGGCGACATTGTACGGCGAAATCCAAAAACTGATTTCTCATAAATTTCCCTCAAAAGCCCCTTATTCAGCATACTTATACTTCAATGCACAATAGGAACATTATATTCACCTAAAGTAAACACATTTTAAACTTTTTACATTATATTTACAATAAAAATTACCAATAATTGCTCATTTTTGCGAAGCGCTAAAAGGAAATTGTTTTTCACATTTGTTTCACAAAAAAAAACAGAAATTCATAGTCAAAATGCAATTTATATTTACTTTATACTTTTATCTATTATTTTCTTTAAAATGGAGCCAAAAAAAAGCTTTTAAATATATAAAATTTTGAATATGAGATTATATGAGTTTTAACGTCCAGGCGACATTGTACGGCGAAATCCAAAAACTAAATTCTCAAAAATTTCCCTCAAAAACCCCTTATTCTGCATACTTATACTTCAATGCACGTAAGGAACATTATATTCACCTAAAGTAAACACATTTTAAACTTTTTACATTATATTTACAATAAAAATTACCAATAATTGCTCATTTTTGCGAAGCGATAAAAGGAAATTGTTTTTCACAATTGTTTCACAAAAAAAACAAAAAATTCATAGTCAAAATGCAATTTATAATTGCTTTATACTTTTATCTATTATTTTTTTAAAATGGAGCCAAAAAAAAAGCTTTTAAATATATAAATTTTTGAATATGAGATTATATGAGTTTTAACGTCCAGGCGACATTGTACGGCGAAATCCAAAAACTAATTTCTCATAAATTTCCCTCAAAGGCCCCTTATTCTGCATACTTATACTTCAATGCACAATAGGAACATTATATTCACCTAAAGTAAACACATTTTAAACTTTTTACATTATATTTACAATAAAAATTACCAATAATTGCTCATTTTTGCGAAGCGCTAAAAGGAAATTGTTTTTCACAATTGTTTCACAAAAAAACAAAAAATTCATAGTCAAAATGCAATTTATAATTACTTTATACTTTTATCTATTATTTTCTTTAAAATGGAGCCAAAAAAAAAGCTTTTAAATATATAAATTTTTGAATATGAGATTATATGAGTTTTAACGTCCAGGCGACATTGTACGGCGAAATCCAAAAACTAAATTCTCAAAAATTTCCCTCAAAAACCCCTTATTCTGCATACTTATACTTCAATGCACGTAAGGAACATTATATTCACCTAAAGTAAACACATTTTAAACTTTTTACATTATATTTACAATAAAAATTACCAATAATTGCTCATTTTTGCGAAGCGCTAAAAGGAAATTGTTTTTCACAATTGTTTCACAAAAAAACAAAAAATTCATAGTCAAAATGCAATTTATAATTACTTTGTACTTTTATCTATTATTTTCTTTAAAATGGAGCCAAAAAAAAAGCTTTTAAATATATAAATTTTTGAATATGAGATTATATGAGTTTTAACGTCCAGGCGACATTGTACGGCGAAATCCAAAAACTAAATTCTCAAAAATTTCCCTCAAAAACCCCTTATTCTGCATACTTATACTTCAATGCACGTAAGGAACATTATATTCACCTAAAGTAAACACATTTTAAACTTTTTACATTATATTTACAATAAAAATTACCAATAATTGCTCATTTTTGCGACGCGCTAAAAGGAAATTGTTTTTCACAATTGTTTCACAAAAAAACAAAAAATTCATAGTCAAAATGCAATTTATAATTACTTTATACTTTTATCTATTATTTTCTTTAAAATGGAGCCAAAAAAAAAGCTTTTAAATATATAAATTTTTGAATATGAGATTATATGAGTTTTAACGTCCAGGCGACATTGTACGGCGAAATCCAAAAACTAAATTCTCAAAAATTTCCCTCAAAAACCCCTTATTCTGCATACTTATACTTCAATGCACGTAAGGAACATTATATTCACCTAAAGTAAACACATTTTAAACTTTTTACATTATATTTACAATAAAAATTACCAATAATTGCTCATTTTTGCGAAGCGATAAAAGGAAATTGTTTTTCACAATTGTTTCACAAAAAAAACAAAAAATTCATAGTCAAAATGCAATTTATAATTGCTTTATACTTTTATCTATTATTTTCTTTAAAATGGAGCCAAAAAAAAAAGCTTTTAAATATATAAATTTTTGAATATGAGATTATATGAGTTTTAACGTCTAGGCGACATTGTACGGCGAAATCCAAAAACTAATTTCTCATAAATTTCCCTCAAAGGCCCCTTATTCTGCATACTTATACTTCAATGCACAATAGGAACATTATATTCACCTAAAGTAAACACATTTTAAACTTTTTACATTATATTTACAATAAAAATTACCAATAATTGCTCATTTTTGCGAAGCGATAAAAGGAAATTGTTTTTCACAATTGTTTCACAAAAAAAACAAAAAATTCATAGTCAAAATGCAATTTATAATTGCTTTATACTTTTATCTATTATTTTCTTTAAAATGGAGCCAAAAAAAAAAAGCTTTTAAATATATAAATTTTTGAATATGAGATTATATGAGTTTTAACGTCCAGGCGACATTGTACGGCGAAATCCAAAAACTAATTTCTCATAAATTTCCCTCAAAGGCCCCTTATTCTGCATACTTATACTTCAATACACAATAGGAACATTATATTCACCTAAAGTAAACACATTTTAAACTTTTTACATTATATTTACAATAAAAATTACCAATAATTGCTCATTTTTGCGAAGCGCTAAAAGGAAATTGTTTTTCACAATTGTTTCACAAAAAAACAAAAAATTCATAGTCAAAATGCAATTTATAATTACTTTGTACTTTTATCTATTATTTTCTTTAAAATGGAGCTAAAAAAAAGCTTTTAAATATATAAATTTTTGAATATGAGATTATATGAGTTTTAACGTCCAGGCGACATTGTACGGCGAAATCCAAAAACTAATTTCTCAAAAATTTCCCTCAAAAACCCCTTATTCTGCATACTTATACTTCAATACACAAAAGGAACATTATATTCACCTAAAGTAAACACATTTTAAACTTTTTACATTATATTTACAATAAAAATTACCAATAATTGCTCATTTTTGCGAAGCGCTAAAAGGAAATTGTTTTTCACAATTGTTTCACAAAAAAACAAAAAATTCATAGTCAAAATGCAATTTATAATTACTTTATACTTTTATCTATTATTTTCTTTAAAATGGAGCCAAAAAAAAGCTTTTAAATATATAAATTTTTGAATATGAGATTATATGAGTTTTAACGTCCAGGCGACATTGTACGGCGAAATCCAAAAACTAATTTCTCATAAATTTCCCTCAAAAGCCCCTTATTCTGCATTCTTATACTTCAATGCACAAAAGGAACATTATATTCACCTAAAGTAAACACATTTTAAACTTTTTACATTATATTTACAATAAAAATTACCAATAATTGCTCATTTTTGCGAAGCTCTAAAAGGAAATTGTTTTTCACATTTGTATCACAAAAAAACAAAAAATTCATAGTCAAAATGCAAATTATATTTACTTTATACTTTTATCTATTATTTTCTTTAAAATGGAGCAAAAAAAAAAAAAAAGCTTTTAAATATATAAATCTTTGAATATGAGATTACATGAGTTTTCACTTCCTGGCGACATTCTACGGCGAAACCCGAAAACTAATTTCTCAAAAATTTCCTTCAAAAGCCCCTTATTCTGCATTCTTATACTTCAATGCACAAAAGGAACATTATATTCACCTAAGTAAACACATTTTAAACTTTTTACATTATATTTACAATAAAAATTACCAATAATTGCTCATTTTTGCGAAGCGCTAAAAGAAATTTGTTCAACATTCAAAATTGTGCAAAACATAGTAAAATATCTGTTCACTTTTATTTCACAAAAAACTGAATTTAAATTGTTTATAAAATTTGTACATGTATTTCAAAAGTGAATAACAAAATCCATTTTTAACTAAAAGATTTCTTAGTAATGGCTTAATTCCCATGAAAATACCTGTATTATTCTATATTTCATCTGAATAAGGCAAAATAATCATGAATTGCACTTTAAATATGCCTATATGAACATTTTTACCATATGTTAACAAATAATTTGCTCAACATTACAAATTTTTACAAACATAAAATTTTGAAAGTGTTTTGTTTACATTTTTTGAAAATATACTGAAAATTCATGAATAAAACTAAATTTTAGACCTTCAAAATACAGTTATGTATTATTTATTTCAACATTAAGCATTAGCATTCATCTTTATCAAAAAAAAATTCTCACTTATGGTTAAAAATCCATATTTTCAAACTACGGAATGTTGGCGATGAAAACCAAGTATTATATTTTAGAAGTTTCCACGGAAATACCTGTGTGTATTATTGCATATTTCACCTTAATAAAGTAAAACAAGCATGATTCATACTTCAATTAAACCTATAATGAATATTGTAGATAAATTTTTGCAAGAAATTTGCTCAACATTAAAAATTATGCAAGACATAAATATTGTAAAATATCTGTTTACTTTTTTTCACATAAAACTGAAAATTCATGAATAATTCTGAATTTTAATAGTTTATACAACATATTAAATACTAAATCTTATGAATGCAAATGTAATAAACATTTACACAACACATGAAACACAAAATATTTTTAATAAAATACAATCGAGCAACTACGCTAATCGCCATTTTTCCCTAACGCCATCGCCAGCACGCTTGCTGTTAGTAAACAAACATTTTTTATTTTTACTTTTACCTGATCACATCTTAGAGTTGAGTTGTAATTCTCTAAACTTGAATGTATTCCATCGCAGAAGCAAAACATATGGTCATTGTTTTTTATTTATCTAAATTTTAATAAAAGCAAAGAAATGGATTATCATAATTCACACACGCACCACACACCGCACAAACACGTACGTACTAAAGCTGTTTATATGTTTCAAAATGCCCACAAAAGTTCTACAGTTATTTTTCAGATTTAATTTTAACTTTTTGCTCATACCTAAAATAATAAAAGTGTTCGTGTTAAAACTTCAAAAAATCTGAAGTTATTTTAATTATGAAACAAAATCTTTATAATGCCTATAAAACGTCGTAAAAAAATCTGTGGTTATTTTGGTGATAAATCTAAATCTGCAAAATTTATTTAGATATTTTTAATATTTCTGTAGAAAGTTGAAATTTTTTAAGATTATCTCAAGATAATTTTTAGTGGGGAAGTATCGCCTCAAAATTCAATAATGTCCTGAAAAGAAAAAAAAAGAAAAAAGAAACCGCAACTTATGTCTCACTCGTAAAATGTAAACATTCTCTCATCTTCTACGCTTCTACCCTATTTTAACAAAATCAATGCAGACCTCACGCATGCGCATAGGTGAGCAGGGTCACAGCTAACGAAAACAAACAATATATATTTCAAAATTTAGGCTTGGTGAAATACGTACACACACACATATATATACAGTCGGCAGCAAAATTATTCGAACGCTAGCAATAATTCCTATGTAAAAAAAGGTACACTTAATACCGTTTTGTTAAATAAATCCTTGTCGAATCGTGTTCTTAGACTGAATAAGAACATGGCTTGACAAGGATTTATTTAACAAAGCAGCACTAAGTGTACATCTTTTGCATAGGAATTATTTCTAGCGCTCGAATAATTTTGTTGTCGACTACATATACAGGGTGTTCAAATTAATAGATTTTTTTTTTTCTTTTTGGACATTTTTTTCGATTATCTAAAAAATACTAGACGGACTGTCCTGAAACTTTACACATGCAAAGAACATTTAAACTCATGTTTTTCACTATCGATTTAGTCCAAAGTGAAGTTAGGGGACCAAACAACAACTGAAGAAGAGCGAAAATACTTTGGATCACCCTGTATTACAAAAAGTTACAAATGACTTGTAACTGTAATATGTTATTGCACATACTATGTACAATATTTGTGTGTTATGGTGCGGAAATGGAGCAATTAGGCAGATATAATTAAAAAAAAAATTACTACTTTTTCGACAAGTTTTTTGCTTATAACAAGAACAGATTTCCATAAAATTTTACAAAACTAGCTGAAAATTTGAAAAAACATTACAGAAACATTATTTTGAAAAATAAAATTTACACGTTTAATCTCTCTAAAATTTCTAGAGTGGGAATCTCACTCCTTAAAACAGTGACCATTATTTTGACACGAATTAAAGTGAGAAAATACTATTGTCGCTCTTGAAAATGTGACATTTCTCACTTTTCTCTAAAGAGAGACTTGTAGTCACTCTGTTACAAAGAGTGAAGTTATCAGCTATTGCAAGATCAACCTTCTGAAGAGTGAAGAATTGCTCGCGCCATCTACTTTCCATATTCCGAATGAAATATGAAAGTCAATTTCTGGATGATCTGATGCATGTGATTTGTTTAACAGAACTTATTGAAGATATTTGAGTATAAAAAAAGGCAAATAATTACGTTAAAAGCTATTTTGTTAAATATAAATTTTTTATACAATTGATAAAATCGAAGTGTTATTAGTAAAGAATCGAAAATCGTAAGAAAGGTATGGAAATTAGTAAATGAAAGCAAGTGGTTTTATTCGGAGATATATAATGTAGAAAATAAAATATTAATGCAAATACTTAATGCATACCGTCTTAAAATCTATAGGAATTTATATTTTTATTATATTCATTGATACCTAACGCATGTAAAATATTCATAAAGCTGGCTATAATATTTTGCTAAAAATTAAAATCATCAGCAAAATTTACACTCCTGAACTGACTAGTTTTTCAAGAAACTCTGTAGATGTGTGTGTATATATTTTATTATTTTTTTAAACATGCACATTCAAGAATTTTTCTTTTCTCCCAAGCTACTTTAAAAATAACTATTTGTCTTAGGGAATTTCTTTTCAAGTATACATTTTGATTTAAAAAATAATTCTAATTTTAATAATTTAAAAATAATTCTAATTTTAATAATTTAAAAATAATTCTAATTTTAGTAATTTAAAAAAATTCTGATTTTAATTTTAAAATGTACATTAGAATTCTGTAATTTTATAGTTTTAATAAATGAAGTAAAATTTATACATGCGATTAATATGCGATCTCTTATGTGAATGATTTATCACTGTAAATTAAGCGAACTCTGTGTGTCCCCAGTGGTTCAGGGGTAAGACGCTCACCTGCCACGGCGATGGCTTCAGTTCGATTCCCCTCAGGTCCAGTTTGCATCCTTCCGATCGTTTAAGTTGAGACAATGCTAATAAAAAAATATTCAGTCTAGTGTATCCGAATTTTTTTTAGGAAAAATAAACGGTCACATTCTTTGAATTACTCGGAATAATCTCACTCTTAATAAAGAGCAAAAAATCTCACTCTTTAGAGGTTGGATCCATTTTGGCATGTTCAAAGAGTGATATGCCACTCTTTTAGAGTCAGATCTCACTCTTCATATTTTAGAGAGATATTCGTTGAGATAGAAGCGTTTTAGTAAATATTATTTTACTGCGCATGCGCGAAATATAGAAAATTTTTTATTATATTGCTCGAAAGCTAGATAAGTTGAGCAACTTTTGTCAAAAGCTCATTTGAATAGAATAGAAATTAAACATATGTCGGCAAAATAAAGAACTAGATTTTAGGTATTTTCCACAGTTGAAATTTCGAAAGGGGTTTTTCACATGCCGCGTATTTAATTCGAAGATCCAATTATTTCAACCACGTTGCAAAATTTCTTTTTTGAGAAAAACCCCTTATAGGCTTATAACTTCGACATATTTTTACTTATTTATTAAGATTTGTGAGTTCATAAAGGGTTTTTCACAAAAAAGAACTTTTGCAACATGATTGAAATAATTGGATCTCCAAATCAAATATGCTGCATGTGTAAAACTTCTTATGAAATTTCAACTCTGAAAAATACTCGAAATCTAGCTCTTTCTTTCACCGACAATTTTCTTAACTTGTTTTCCATTCATATGAACTTTTGACAAAAGTTGTTCAATATATTCAGCTTTCAACGGATGCAATAAAAAAAAATTCTACCTTTCGCGCATGCGCAGTAAAATAATACTTACTGAACATGCTCATATCTCAAGGAATATTAGACGTGTGAATTTTATGTTTCAGAATAATGTTTCTCTAATGTTTTGTCAACTTTTCAGCAAGTTTTGTAAAATTTTATGGAAATCCGTTCTAGTTATAAGCAAAAAATTTGTGAAAAAAAAAAAATAAATAAAGAATATATATATATATATATATATTTGCTAAATAATTGCGCTATTAATGCACCAAAACACACGAATATTGTACATAGCGTGTGCAACAGTATATTAAAGTTACAAGTCATTTGTAGCTTTTTGTAATACAGGGTGATCCAAAATATTTTCGCTCTTTATTTTGTGGTTGGTCCCCTAATTGCGCTCTGGACTAAATCGGATCTACCCATGTGCAGCAATGGCAAAGCTTCGAATTTTGAAAAGGACACTCTGTCGAAGAGGGAAATGTAATTTTTAAAGCTTTTAAAACTGTCTCTGTTTCATATTTTATTTGATTTTCTAAGGTTAAATGTAACAAAGAAAGGTTTAAAAAAAAAAAAAAATCAGATATGATGAATATTACGTTAGCGAGGATACACTTACATAACTTCACACTATATGCATAATTTTTCAATCTCAATGATTATGTGCTGGTCAAACATCGCGTATAAATTGATCATTCTTATATATTTCTGTATTACAAAGATTACTGCATTAAACTGTTTTGCTTCGAGTATTGTTGTAGTTATTTTTTCTTTACAACGTTCTAATAGAATTTGTTTTCTGACAATAGAATTTGCTTAGTGAAAATTATATAAACTAACCATTTTTATAAATAAATTAGTAACGATTGGTTTGTTGTACTAGTTCTGAAACTAATTTTTAAATGAAAAATTAGCAGAAGATAAAATTATTTAATTATACTTTTGCAGAACTTCTGGCAATTTAATAACGATTTTATCATGTTTTTAATAACTTCGATTCTTGTTTGTTTGTTTGTTTGTCCAGTGCAAAGCTTGCAATCGATTTTTAACTAACTTCCCGACTAGCTAGACATTTGAAACTTTCAGAACAGCTCAGAACACGGTGACAATACACTTTTAAACACTTTTAGCCAACTATTTCAGGTCCCTACTGCCTTTGGCAGCGTTTATATGATTCGACGGAAAATCTAACTAACTTCCTGACTAGCTAGACATTTGAAACTTCCAGAATAGTTCAGAATACGGTGAAAATGCATTTTTTAAATACTTTTAATGAAATTTTTTGGGGTCTCTGCTGCCTTCGGCAGCGTTACCAGTATAAAGCTTGCAATCGATTTTTAACTAACTTTCCGGCTAGCCATTTGAAATATTTATAACAGCTCAAAACACGATAACAAGGAATTTTTTTACTACTTTTAGCCAATTGTTCGGGGCTCCCGCTGCCTTCGGTAGCATTTATATGGTCCAACATAAATTTTAAAAACATGGTATAATATATGAAAAGTTCTTTTTATCTTCAAGCTATTTTAATTATGTTTAAAACATAGAATTTGCTATATTGAAAGAGCGAATTTTATATTATACATGCATAATATTTCATTTAATATTTGCTAACACTTTAACATTTGCTATGTAAGAAAATAATCAATACTTCATCTTATTTTAATAGGATTGCAAAAGTTGTTGACGATAATGATCTAGGAACTACTATGCAAAATAATGTTTTAAATACTACATTTTATATTTCTCTGTAAAAATTTTTAGAAATTTAAATAGGAAACATTATACATTTCTAGAATAATATAATTGGAATACATTGAAGCTACATATTGTAAAATGAATATATGCGATACTCGCTGCTAACTCCATTTCCTCTCAAAACAGATACTTGCTGACATAGGGTCTTTTGAAGTGTTGTAGATTGATATTGTTTTAATGGAGAGTATGCAAACCTGACATATTATATCTGAGATTAAAATAAGATATATTTCAACTTGTCAGGGAATCGGTCTTTGTTAATAAGCTTAAAATCTATTTATTTCTATATATTCAAAATGATTTGCATTTTCAGACATATGAGTAATAAATAGGTAAAATGTATTTATTTAATTTATATTTTTCACATTTATTCACTTTCTTTCTCTAGAATTTTACATAAGTTGTTTTTTAAGTGATACCGGCATTAATCAAAGAAAAACAAATGCAGGGTAATGTTTCTAAAGAAAAAAAAGTTTAATAGTTTTTTTTTTTTTGTACAATTTTCTGAACAGGAACTCCTACCATTGTGCTGTATTTGATTCTTCAAAAATTTTGATATTTAAAAACTTTTTGATATTTTAGATAACTGTTTGTCATTCGCCCTTGAAGACTATAGAAGGCTTGTTTCTGAATGGTTAATTTATATATACTATAAAATTCTTTTCTAATACATCACAGGTGAATACATTCATGAAGTGAAAAAGCCTATAACAATTAACAATAAACAAAACCTATGGGGAAGGATATTAGAGAACAAATCATGAAATATCATGAATAAAAAATATATTAAACAATCATAAGGAATAAAAATTGAAAACAATATAATGCAGACATTCAATGTCTCATAAGCCGGGCAGATGGGAATGTCTGAAAAAAAAAATCTAATTTTTTGAGTAATCTTCGTAACTACCCAGAACAATCTATATTATGAAAATCAGACTTTTGTCTGTAAATTTCTCAGAATCAAATCTTTTTGCGATATTTTCACATTTCACACATTGTGAAAGCCAAAAATGACTTCAGAAAATTTTGTGCGTGTGTGCGTGTCGTTGTGTCTGTATGTTTGTAACACTATTTTTGTCCGGATATTACGTGAGAACAACTGGGCGGATTAAACGATACTTGTCAGAAATATAGGTCTGTACCAAACTTAAAATTATATTTATCAACTTTTGCGAAATTCCCTCGTTCTCCCCTTGGGTGGCAGGAGGCAAAAACACTTTTGAAAGCATTACTGATCTCCAAATAACTTCACAGTAAAGAAATTGCAGAAGAAGAGACTAGACTTGAGAACAGAGAGAGAAAAAAAAGAAAAAAAAAAGGATTTTAGAATTTTTTATTTTTTAAGGGGGGCAAAGGGAAAATCGATTTTTCTCGGGGAATTTCGCAAATTCCGTATTTTTGAGTAGAACTCTACCAAAAATGGTAGAAATATGTGAAAAACAGCCATGCATCTTCTTTATGATATTTCCAAAATAACGTTTCCATTTTTTGTGATTTTCAATTATGTGGGGGCTGTTACAAAGGGGCAAATTCGATCCCAACCCTTTTAGCGTTAAATTTATTTTGGGAAATCTACGGGAGCTGCTGTCAAATCCGATACCTATAGTAACAGGATTTTACGAAATTCCTCCCTTTCTTCCTGGGGGGGGGGAGCAGAAAGCAAAAACGCTTTTAAGCATAACTCGGCTCTAAATTACTTCACGGTGAAAAAATTGCACATAGGAAGACTAGACTTGAGTTAAAAAAAAAAAAAAAAAAAAAAAAAAAAAACATTTTTTGCGATTTTGGAATTTTCGACTTTTAAGGGGGGGGGGGGGATTTCGGAAATTCCAGATTTTTGAATAGAGCTCTACTAAAAATGGTACAAAGATATTAAAAACAGCCATACAATTTCTTAAGGATATTTCCAAAAATCCATTTTTTTTTTTTTGAGATTTTCGATGGGACTGGGCGTTACGAGGGGACAAATTCATGACCCCCCCCCCCCTTTTAGCGATGAATTTTCCCTAGGAAATCTACGGTAACTGAGGTCACGAATTTTTGTGCATAAATTGCTTATATGGATTTTACGAAATTCCGCCTCCATTCCCCCCTTCGGGTCTGAGGAGAATAATAAACACGTTTACAAGCCAAACCTTGCTCTAAATTATATCAGGAAAGCGTTTTTTTTTCATGTGTCAAATGGTAATGCGTTCCCAATACACACATTACAAAGAGATTTTGCGAAATTATTTTCACCCTCCCCTGCCTCTCCCGTAGGGGAGGGGACGGGACAAAATACACGTTTTCAAGCTTAATTCTCTTCCAAATCATCTTAGAAAAGCCATCTTTGGTGTATCAGTCGGTTATAAGTATCCAACACGTAGTATAAAGAGATTTTTCGAAATTTCTACTTTCCCATCCTTTAAGATCGTGGAGGGGGTGATAACATATTTTCAAACACAGTTCTGTTCAAAATTATCTCAGGAAAGTGATTTTTTGATGTGTCAGTTGGTTTTGTGTATGCAACACGCAGTGTAAAAGGATTTTGCGAAACTACCCTTAGAAACACCCTCGGGGCAAAATACACGGTTTCAAGCTTAAATATGCTTGAAGTTACCTTAAAATGACAAATTTTGGTGTGTAGGTGTTCTATCAGTATACGTAATATGTATTTTGATGAGATTTTGCGAAACTTTTAACTTAGCCACGGGGAAGGGTGGTGTAAAAAGTGGGTACGTTGCTACCCACGGTAGTGGGGACCAAACTTCTCATGTTACGAGCGGGAAAACTTCTACCAAACTCAGCGAGAACTTTAACTTAGGTTTCGATTGATTTCAGCGATATATATATATTAATTTTTTATATTTTTATATTTCATTAATTATGATGTGGAAATTTGAAAACTCATTTAAATATAGTGTCCAGCGAAGCGGGCAAAGCCTGCTAGTTACATCTATAAAACATAAATAAGAGAAAAATGCAAATCATGAGAAAATTCACATTGAAGAATATAATTTTTACATTCTATAAAAACATTTTTCTCATATAAAGTACTTTTGCATTGCTGACAACATTTGTATTTTTAAAAATAGATTTGTTATCAATAGTTTTATATACAAACTTTATTTTATGGGAATTTTAAATTTTGAATTTCACTATTGTAAAAACAGGTATAAAGTTTTTAGCGAAAAGCGAAAGAATTGTCACCTGTGCACAAGTCTGAAATATGCGGCGATATATTGGCTATTATAAAGTGCATGAGAATGATTCATTTCTTTATATTTTAACGGAAAGGAGGAATAATCTTAAAAAAAAAAAAAAAAATGTCTGTCATTGCATGTTATGAAAAATTTATGCAGTAAAAACTGATAATCTCTGCATATAATAAATAGAAGATGTGCGTGTGAGTCTGTATCTTTTGCTTTGTAGACAAACAGCTGATAGCAGTAATACAAATTTTTTCATGGAAGTCTGTTTTGACCTCTACTGATGTACCTCGAAGCCTGATTTCCGAATTTTTGATTATTATTATTATTTTTAAATTAATATTTGCATATACTAATAAAAAAAAGTGTGTGTGTGTATGTGTTGCGGTCGTTTTATAGGCAAACGATTGATCAGAACTGCAGACTTTTGCATGGAGGTACGTCGTGAGCTCATCTGATGATCTTGAAGCCGGATTTCTAAATTTCGGATTAGCTTTCTAAATTAATTTTAAATATCTAAAATATTCGTGAAAGATAGAAGCATAAATGTGAAACATCTTTCCGTTGCTCATTAGAGAAGCTAGTTCGAACGTCATACTAATAACGAGTCGTACTAATAACAAGTGGGCTTGGTCCTCCAAATGTTACTGTTTTACTTTTTGTAGATAATTAATTGGAAAAAAAATGTCAGTTTATAGAAGAAACTCTTTCAGTATCTACACAGTACCTTTAACAATATGGAAGACGAGAGAGTGACAAAAAACGTTAAGACGTAAAGTTATTTTGATCACTTTGCAGGCAAACGGCTGATTACAGAGCTACAGAATTTTGCATGGAGGCACGTTTTGATCCCTTCCTGATGCACTTTTCGTTTTTTTAATTGTCTTTTTTTAATTAATTAAAATTTTTGCTGCTGGGGATCGTCTGGTTCTACTATTTGTTGTCAGAGAGTGAAGATGATAATCCGTCCGAGAAATGTCTGTCCAAAAAAAAGTAGTTCTTGAATAACAGCAGCACTACTTATCGTCCAGGTAGCACCCAAATTTATATGTCCAGTTAAGAGAGATGCAAATGCAAACTGTGGGGATCTGGGACCGATATCGGGCAGGCGAAGAAGGTACACTGTTAAAAGAAATCCCGTAAGATTACGAGGAAAGCCTGGCAGCAGAGTTTCCAGACAAAGCCCGTAAAAAAAAAAAAAAAAAAAAAAAATGTTTATTACTGTCATAATGTTCTTTTATGGACATGTAACATAATTTAAGGTCATTATATACTTAATTTACGATTTAAACGTTTTTTTACGGGCTTTGTCTGGAATCTCTGCTGTCGGGCTTTCCCCGTAATTTTACATGATTTTTATTTTTTATTATTTTTATTTATTATTATTATTTTTTTTTTACAGTGTATTGCTAAAGGCAGTGGGTACCCAAAGTGACATTTTAAACGATTTGAATAGAATTTTGATTTTAGTTTTCATTTATTTAAAGTAATTTAAAATATAGCGATTAACGTTTTTTGAAAATTCTTCTATAAATATAGTCAGTAGCGAAGCAAGCAAAGGCTAGTTTTCTAATATGTATTGTAAATAGAATCTTGTAAACAGACAGCTAAAATCGTAAACAATTATGAGATTCTAGTTTCCACAAACGGACAAAATGAATAAAACAGATTAAAGATTGTTCGCTTTTCAAGCCAAAGTTTCTCAAAGGAATATAATGGAACTTGTTGTTCAGCAATAAGTGTTTGCAGAAGAAACAATAATTTTTTCTAGAAGCTTATAGAGTGATAAAACGAATTTTATTTCAAGATAATTATATCCTATGGTATTTCTGATTAAATTTTATTTTTTATAATAAATAATATTCAGATAAATTTTAAAGTTTATCTTTAGAGAATTTTATTTTTCTCTTGACTAGTAATGAATGGAATAAAGTATTTGTTCGCAAGTAAGAATTATTTTTTCAGTGAATTATTTTACTGAAATGTTTCTCCAATATGATTGAGGTATATTATCTTGCCTTTTATTTAAAAAATAACTGAAAAAAATATTTGTAACAACGTGAAGCTAAATATCTTATAGAATTTTTTCTATTGGTTATGTGAAATTATGATATTTAAACGACAAATATAATACTAATTTTATTATATCGTGAGAGCTCATGCATATTTTTCAAAGTGAACATATTTAATTATCCTTCTTACCCTAATTTCATTTGCAGCAAACATAGCGCACATAAAATAGTTTACAAGGTTTGGGAAATAACGTTTCATTTAAGAGACGAATTAATGGTGAAATGCCTAGAATAAATATTAAAGTACACCTTGGGTTTACATTATTTTTCTAGCAGTATACGAAGTAACTCATTTAACATTTAAATGAAATTTACATTTCAAACGTAAAATGTTAATATTTTAACAGTGTTTAAAATATAGGAAGAAATATTATGCGTATAGACTTATAGGCTTGTACGAACTCTATTACAAATTATAGCCTGAAAATATATAAATCTAATTTCATAATATTAAGTAGTTTTACTTTTAGAAGAAGACATGCAAAATTTTTAAGTTTATTAAATTCTTTCCCCTTTTTAAACTAGTGCTGAATTACGCGTAACTGTAGCTATTAAAGAGCGTTTCAAAAGTTTCTTAATGATATGTGCTCCACCAGTCGACATGAGAATCTGTTCTTAACGATAGTAGGTGAGAAATGCCGAACCCAAGTCACTCATTTAGGCTTAGTCGTTTGAAGTTTTCAGTATTTTATATGAAATTCGCGTGAATGTGGGCTAGGCTAACTTAGTAACACTCACAACGTAAGACATTCCACCTAGTCTTAAACCCATACACCAACACCTTAAGGGGGCTCTTCACCTATATCGTTGACCTCAGCCGAATCCTATGTTATAAATATGAAAAACATGGCACGCATATTTCCTATTACCTACTGTATTTTTTCTTTAATTTCGTTTTCATATTTAGAAAAATCACAACTTTTAAAATTGCTCGCACTTTTTTAGCTTTAACAAGAAATATTAGAATTTTTAAAACCAATTTTTGAAAAATAACAGCAATTTTAACAGTTGTTTATTTACTGAATGCGAAAAAGAATTAATATATATATATATATATTAGATAATCGAAAATCTGCGTACCAAATTTTTCCATAAAATAACATGAGATTTAGGTGCCAGCAACGATAGATGAAAAACCCCTGTAATACACCGAGATTCTAAAAAAATAAATACATAAACAGATGTTTTGAAATAATTTATTCTGAGAACATATTATTTTGTAGTCTTTTCACATGTAAACATTTTTTTTATAGGAATGCATATAAAGAGCTTCAGGTATAGATAGGGGTATTTGTAACATACAACTAAAAAAGCTTGATGATGTTATCAGGATAGTTATCTGGTGTAAGACTGATATGGATTTCGTGATATTTTACTAGTACGAATTTTGACTGGCATGTTACCATTAAATTTTTTTCCCCTTGAAATTAAAACGGCACCACTTAGTGTAACTCACGTTTATATTTATACGAACGCAACTTTGCTTAACGATTAAGCTCCGTAAAGTACTTGATCTTCTATACAGACTGAAAAGAAATCTATCTACCAAACTGTTTACCTATCTACATAGTCTACATAGTACAAAACGTTGAATAAACACCAGAAAATGCAATAAATTCGCAACAATTGTTTCGGGTCGATAAAACACAGCGCCCTTCGTCAGGCGAAAAAGTAGGCCCGAATGCTGCAATGAAAGCGGCAACGTATGGTGTTTATTCAAAGTTTTGTACTTATTACTTTAAAACACAAGTTCTGTGGTACTTTCTTGTTACTTACATAGTTGCCGGCTTTTACGCTTTATGGTTATCGAAAAAAATTAATAGAAAATTTTATTTTATCTAATCAGTGAAAATTGTTACAAAAATATGTATAAAAATTTCTATTAAAATCATAAACGTTATCAACCATGTAATTTACTTAAAGCATCTACCCAATTTAATTGTCTCAAATACTTTTTCATGTGCCAAAAGATGGGAAAAAGCTGCCAATGGTTTTACATTTGGTTCTACATTTTTTATCACATTTTCAAAACCTTAATTAAAATAAAATAAATTTGTAATGATTTGCAAAAATATATGATCCAAATATACAGAATAAAATTTAATGAACCAAAATACTTAGTCTAAAATGATTACATTTCAAAAGTTAAAAGATTTTAATTATATATATATATATATATATATATATATATATATGTTTTTTTCAGATTAAATCCGGTAAATTTCGTTTGAAGAGAAAAAAATTCCGTTAAAAATATTCAGATATAGACTTCGTTATGAAATTAAAATTCATCCAAATAAAAGTTTCCATTAATTTCATTATTTGAAAGATGAATGAAATATTTGTTAATTCTAATTTGATTTTCTAACTGAATGTTTTTTCTTTTCTTTTCTTGATTAATACAAATAATGGAAAGTAGACGTAAGATAATATATGTAAATTTCATTTTATGTCTAAATGGAAATGAATTTTCAGAAAATCAATAAATAAATAAATAATAATTAGGCAGATTTTTAAGCCTCAAAGAATAAAATATTTCTGTAATAGGACTAAATAAATTTCTATTTGTAACCATTATATCTCTATTTCAATATTGCGTTGTATGTGAAAAAAAGAAAGAAAGAATGAGAAAGAAAAGAAACTCTAGCCCCATATCGTGGACAAGCTAAATTTGTGATTGGAAAATGTAATATAATTCATAAATATGTATGTAAAACCATGATAAAATCAAATCTGACCTAAATTAAACAGTCCTTATCTATGATGTTTTAAATGTCTGGAAAAAAAAGATGAAAAAAAGCTGTTTTGTTTATCTTTTAGTCTTAAGTACTGTACGTCAATGTCTATTAGATTTATATATGGATTTAACTTTATAAGCATAGCACAGGATCACACCACTGCTTTTCTTTAAAGAAATTCGATGAAGATAAAGTCATTAATGCCATGTGCCTATACTAATCCCATGTAACTATTTGTATATTTATGCATTATACTCATTTATACAAACCATTCACATCAAATATAACTATCAAAATACGTGTTGAATATAATCATTTATCAAACACTATAATTTATTTTTCAAATATAAAAGTGAAATAGCTTAAAATCCAAAACTATCTTTTCCACCACAAAACCCATGTTTTATAAACTTACTGCTGAACTAACAATTGTGTTACCATGTAACTGCTCATGAACGTGAATATCAGTATGACTAAACATTGAAAACTTACACAAGAGTTTTGAATGATAAATAATAGAATTATTCAAGTTTCTCCCAAAAGCTTCGTGTTTACACTAGCCCCTTTCTGTAAATCTATCTGAATGAAATATGTTTTTAATGAAATTTATCAAACTATATGCGTTTATCAAATTTTACTTTGTATTAACTTTTTTTTTTTTTTTTTTTAATTAACTGATAAATCTACAGAAATATACGGCATATTTAAAAATATGAAAAAAAAAAAAAAAAAAAAAAAAAAAAACCTAATTTTTTATTACAAAATATCCCCTTAACATAATTAAACAAAATACACAAGTGTCACAATTATTGAAGATTAGTGTAAATAAATATATATATATATTCTAGTGTTTTAGATATTTTTATAGCCATTGTAAGAATGAAAAATATCTTAGGAGTTTTTAATTATACCTATTGTTAAAACTAAACGAATTTTTTAATTTAGCATAATACAAGAATCAGTGTTGTTGCCATTGGTGGTGGTGTATAAGCTGAGTGATTGCATTTAGGCTTAGGAATTAATGAGGAATGGGATCTGTCTGTAGTACGAACTATATAAAGCATTTTTTTTTCTTTTTTGGTAAGACGCATATGAAAAAATAAATAAATAAATCTGCAAATGACCACTAAGAGATTCTAGTATTCCTATAAACATCTACGATTCCTTTGAAGATGAGTTTTCTTGTTCTTCTTCATGCCTGGATGTAATTTAACTTGATGAACTTTACATAAATACACTGTTAAAAATTTTGTCCTTGGTTGAACCAAAACATGGTACACTGCAGCTGAAACCATGCGATGGTGAAACCTTTTACCATTTTTTAGTGCTTTGTTAAACCAAGGCTTGGTACTGTAATAGCTATATCCATAAGATGGAAAAAAATTACCATAATTTGGTGCTTTTTTCAACAAGAAGTACCAAAAAACGATAGAAGATTTTACCATCGCCCAGTTCTAGCTACAGTTGTACCAAGTTTTGTTTCAATCTAGCAAATTGAAGCGACCGTAGTACCAACATTTGGTTGAACCTTGAACTGAAATTTTTAACAGTGTATTTAAAAGGAAAGATCGCATATACAATATGGGAATAGTCGGACTGACATTGCTCATAATTACTCTTGATGGAAATTCGTATGCATTTTTTATATTATCGTATTTAATTACTATTTATCTATATATAATATTTATATCTATATCATTTATTATCTGCGCGAACATAAATCAGAATTTTCTAACCAATTCCGTTCGAAACTTTCTTTTCTCTACCTTTTATTTTTATACCTTTTATTTAAGAAAAAGTTTCTAAAATTTCACAGCATGAAAAAATATATTTTTTTAATTAATTAAAAACCAGCTTATTTGACGAAAAATGTTGAGCTTTTTTCCTGGAGCAATTTTTAGAGGAAAGTATTTAGCAAAAAAAAAAATATTGATCTTATTTTCTATTTTTGGGAGCTTAAAAAAATAAAAGAAATCTGGAATCAGTGGAGTAAGATCTTAAATTAAGATATTTTGGTATTAGGTTTAAAGGTAAAGTCAGATGTACTGATAATAGTTATTGAATGTGCTTTTAACAGTGAATGCAAACTGCTTTAATTTTTATTTTTTTATAGCAGAAAAAAAGAGAAACTAAAAATTTATTAAAGGCATATTTAAAAATGTATGTATCATATTGATACAAGACAAATAAATAAATAAACAAATAAATAATATTAGAGCAGTATATGTTTTATTACGTAAATTCCTTTAATAATAATAATAATAATAATAATAATAAAGATTCAAATGCAAGGGGTGCATATCTAAATGTAAAAAATCTGGTGTGAAACAACTGCACAACTTTCATTATCCACTACTATACGTATTATTTTCATTTTTTAGAAATAATGTGGTATAAAAACATGTAAAACAGAGTTTTTACAGCGAGTTACAAAATAAGAAAAAAAAAAATGATAGGGTTATTTTTTCAAACACCGATTTCCGAGGTCTAAAATTAACCTACCTAATCAGGATGACTGTTAATTTTCCTGTAATAACCATCTAATACATGAGAAAGATACCTAAAATGGATTTATGTAACAATTTTCAAGAAAATCGGTACAGCCGTTTTTTAGATCCAAAACTTGGCACGCTCAATTATTGACCGGAAAACAATAATAATATACAAAAGAATACTTAAAAGAGAATCAATATAGCAAGTTTGAAAAAAAAACCGTAAAGCCGTTTTTAAAGGAACACACTTGCGAGACCTGAAATTGTGCTATTTATACAGGGTGCCAGAGTTGGGCAAAATCGTAATTCAATTAATTTGTAATGAATTACATTCAATTGACAGTAAGCAATTACAATTATGATTACTTGTAATTGTAACTGAGCATCTGCAATTAATCATTACTTTAATCGTAACTAAAAGCTTTCAATTATAATTACTTTACTGTAATTATAATTGAAAAGTTTTAGTTACAATTACATGTAATGTAATGAATAATCATTTTATAAAATTGAAATGTAATTGCAGTTAAAAACATTATAATTATAATTATCTGCCTGTAATTATAATTAAATGTTGCAGTTACAATTATATGTAATGTTAATGGGTAATCGTTTTATAGATTTAGAATATAATTGTAATTAGAAACGTTATAATTATAATTACTTTTCTGTACTTATAATCAAAAATTTACGATTGCAATTATATGAAATTTAATGGTTAATTATTTTACGCAATTAGAAATGTAATTGTAATTATTGACGATATAATTATAATTATAATATTGTAATTGTAATTTTGGATTTCAAATTACATTTAGGTAGAGATCGATTTAACTTCTTCGCTATGTTCTGAAGAAAAGTTATGATTTGATCCACACGAAATTTTGAATTTTTAATTAAGTGTTAGTATGACAAACATTGCATTCCTGGAAGGGGGAGGGTCTGATCCCAACTTGCCTTATCTCAAATATTATGGTCCGAACTTTTAAGAAACTTTAAGTTTGGTGTTAGTATGACAAAAATCAAACCGTTGGAAGGGGACGGAAGATCTTACGTGTACGTCGCACGGAGCTTCATCTCGAAAAATTATGGTCAAAACTTTACAAAATTTTGAATTTGTGGTTGGTTGGCTGTTAGTATAACAAAGACTGCACCATTGAGAGGAAGAAGAGTTTTATCCCCTTCCCCCCTCACCAAAATTAGGGTACAAATAGTACGAAATTTTAAATTTCGGGATAGTCGGTGTTAGTATGGCAAATGCTGCACTGTTGGAAGGGGGAGGGTCTTACCTACCCCCCCCCCTCCTCAAGGAGCCTTATTTCGAAAAATAATGGGCCGAACTTTACAAAATTTTAAATTTGGAGTTGTTTGAGTGTTAGTATAACAGACTGCACCGTTGGAAGGGGGAGGAGTTCTTACCCTCACATGTCTTATGTTGGAAAATTATGGTCTTAACTTTACGAAATTTTAAACTTGGAGTTGGTTTCGTGTTATTATGACAAAGAGTGCACCGTTGGAAGGGAATAGGGTCTTACCCCCCATAGTGCCTTATCTCGAAAAATTATGTTCCAAACTTTACGAAATTTTAAATTTGGGGTTGGTTTAGTGTTTAACAAAGATTACACTGTTGAAAGGAGAAGGGTCTTATCTCGAAAAGTTACGATGTTGGTGTTGCGGAATAAGGCCGATTGACTACTCTTGGGTCCTAGGCCAGAGGGGGGAGTGCCTTCTGTGGAGATCTTTCTAAGGGGTGCAAGCCTGTATTTACGCAAGTTTCGGAGAGAACCACGGAAAACTCCGAACGGCTAGGCCGACGAGCGCGACCTTGAAACAAACCCGACACTTCACGTCTACCAGCTTTGAGTGTTGAACTGCTCGGCCGCTGGTGGACCGAAAAGTTACGGCATTAATTTTACGAAACTTAAAATTTGTAGTTGGTTTGGTGTTAGTATGACAAAGACTGCATCTTTCGAAGGGAAGAGGGTCTTACACTCCACGGCGAAAAATAATGGTCCGAACTTTATGAAATTTTAAATTTTCAGTTGTTTGGGTGCTGTTATAACAAAGACTGCACCGTTGGAAAGGGGGAGTGTCTTGAAAAGTTACAGTCCTAACTCTAAGAAATTTTAAATTTGGTGTTGGTTGGCTATTATTATAACAAAGATTGCACCGTTGGAAAGAAAAAGGGTCTTACCCCCTTTCTCCCCTCGGTGCCTTATCTAGTAAATTTATTATCTTTACAAAATTGCAAATTTGGAGTTCGTTTGGTGTTAATATGACAAAGAGTGCACCGATAGAAAGGGAGAGGCTCTTACCCCTACGGTGTCTTATTTCGAAAAAGTATGGACCAAACTTTACAAAATTTTAAATTTGGATTTGGTTTTGAGTTAGGTTAACAAAGACTGCACTGTTTGAAGTGGGGTCTTACATCCCATGGTGCCTTATCTCGGAAAGTTACTATTCCATTTTTTCGAAATTTTAAATTTGGAGTTGTTTTCGTGTTACTTTGATAAAGAATACTGTTGGAAGAGGGCAGGGCCTCCCCCTTCACAGCGCCTTATCACGAAAAATTGTAGTCGAAACTTCACGAAATTTTAAATTTAGAATTGGTTGGGTATTAGTTTAACAAAGATTGTTTGGAGAAGGGGTCTTACTTCCCACGGTGCCTTATCTCGGAAAGTTACCGTTCTAATTTTTCGAAATTTTAAATTTGGAGTTGGTTTGGTGTTGGTAAAGACAGCACTGTTGGAAGAGGGGAGGGCCTTACTCCCCATGGTGACTTATCACTAAAAATTATGGTCCAAACTTCACGAAATTTTAAATTTGGAGTTGGTTTGCTGTTAATATAACAAAGAGTGCACCGTTAAAAGGGAAAAGGGTCTCACCCCCCATGGTGCCTTACCTTAATCTCCTCCACACACTTCGGCGGGGTGGGAAGGGAAGGGGCAAAAAGACTGAGGTTTTTGACAAGTTTCAATCAATCATTTTATTTTATTTTATTTGCGGGTGGGTAGATTTTAATAATTTATATGTAATTTTAAGTCTTAATTTAAACAAAGTGACCTGCGAAGCATGCAACACCTGATAGTATAAATATACATATAACTATATTTCCTTTTCCTTTTTATTTCTAATGACTCTGGAAAGCTAGAAAAACGAAGCACTAATTTATCACCCGATAAAGTTAAAGAAATGAAATTAAATATATATATATATATATATATATATATATTTAATACATTTTATTTCTTTAAAAGAAAAAAAAATAATATTTTAAAATTTATCAAAACATTACAAATATAATATGTCGTTTGTCATTTTCGATTTTTATGTTTTTATATTTTAAATATACTTTGAGTATCTCTATTAAACTATAAGCAAAATGAGGCTTTCTGTTTTTTTTTTTTTTTTTCATTTTTGACATTTGAAAAAATGAAAGAAAGAAGAAAGAAATAACTCCACATATATATAAAGGTATTTTATTTATTTCAATTTTATATCTTAAGATGTCATCTTACTACTTTTAAGAAAATCCTTAACCAGTTGAAGTTATCGTAGGTCCATAGAGACCCGAGCCATTTTTCTTTGTCTTTTCGTTAAAAATACCATTCTTAAGCTTTATTATGCAATTTGAACGTTTCAAATATCTTAATTTGTTCAAAAGTTACGAATTTTTTTGTCAATACCTACATTTTGGGGAAGTGTGTGTGTTCCTGATGAAAAGTAAAATATTTAATTATTTAATTATTTATTTTTTAATATTCTTTGTCTGAACTTAAAGTAGAAACATTTAAGAGTGTTCAAAAATTTTATCAGATTTTTTCCTTAAAAATTATGTATTCTAACATGCCTCGGATCTTCAGCGGCCCATGGTATTCTAACAAAGTGCCGAGAAAAATTATAACCTAATCGGGTTGGTATATATATCCCTTAACTAGAAACATGCGAAATTGTTACACAAACAAAACCGTGCAGTCTGTGAGACTGCTGACATTCAAAAATTTTCTATAAAAATTAAAATAAACAAAACTTTAACTATTTTACAAATAGTAAACTTAAACACATATTCTTTTATATTAATGTATTACCATCACCCCATTAGGTGAAAGATTAGGTGGAATGATAAAATCTGGAGATGTTCATTTTTGCATAGAGGGTAGGTACGTAGACACAGCAGCCTCACAGACGGCAAGTTTCCGGTTAAGAGTTAATGAAAATTTGAACAACGAACTCTTACCATTTTTAAAAATTTGCTGTGAGTGCTACGCATACTTGGGAGGGGGGAGGTTAGTGGGGCAGAGGGGAAGAAATTGTTACCGATTTTTATGAAAATTTGTAAAACTATCAATTACTATCTATGAAAATTACAACGAGAGGTACATATAGCTCTGGGGTTCAGATGGGGGGGGGGGGGGTAGCGTACAGAAATAAAATGATCTTATAAAAAGTAACTTGATACTGATTTTCATGAAATCTTTCGTAAATAACTACTTAATTTACAAAAAGTTTTACATATATCTGAGAATGGGGGGAGTCACGGAAAGCAGTGGGAAAAAATGATTATTTTATACCACAATGTATCCGATTTAGTGAAATTTAGAGTAAATGTCGCTTGCTGTTAAAAAAGATAAAAAAATCACAATGAGTGTTACATATATCTGAGTGTAGGGAGCCATTAAAATGTTGTTTTTATTTAATATCTTTTGATCCAATTACCGAATGAGCTAAAAAAAAAAAAAAAAAAAAAAAAACGGCGTTAGGTAGATTTTGTTTCCTGAGTAATAAATGTGGCAGCTGTCGGTTGAACGGTATAGATTTGTATAGCGAACAAAAAAATCTGGGCAAGCAAACAAACAATCAGCTTTATATTTACATAGAAGAAAATTAGAGAAAAAGATTGTGCTTCGTTTATTGCTTGTTGAAAATGGAACGGGGGGGGGGGGATTACATGAGGGAAAGATATATGCTGAACAATTCTACCCCTTTATAGGTTCTAGAATCTAGTAAAGCAAGTTTAAAATGAATATTTACATTTTTGCTGTGGAAGGAGAAAGGTTAGAAATTAAAAGACTTCTGTGGAGTGTGTGATCAGCAATCGTTAGCGGAAGTGAGAAGGGTCATCAGAAATTAGGAGTGAAAGATATTAAAGAATTTTATTTCTTTATAAATTCTAGAATTTAATAAAAAAAGTTTAAAATGAATATTTACATTTATGATGTGGATAGAGAAAAATTGGCTTCTGTAGGACGTGTGATCACCAATCGTTAGCGGTGGCAAGGGCGGGGGTCCAAAAATTATATCAGTAAGAGATATCAAACAATTCTACTTTTTTATAGGTTGTAGAATATAATAAAGCAAGCTTAAAATGAATATTTACATTTATGCTGTGGATGAAGAAAGGTTGAAAATAAAAATTTTAATAACTATCACTTACTGTTTATAAAGAATTACAGTGAGTGTTACAGTCGGTAACAAAAGTGTCCGAACACTAGCAAAAATTCCTATGTAAAAAAAAGTACACTTCATACGGTTTTGTTAAATAAATCCTTATCGAATCATGTTCTTACACTGACTAAGAATAGGATTCGACAAGGATTTATTTAACAAAACCGCATGATGTGTACTTTTTTTACATAGGAATTTTAACTAGTGTTCGGACACTTTTGTTACCGACTGTACATATAGCTTCGGGGTAAAAGAGAGCGGGGGGGGGGAGAAATATATTGTTTTCGTATGACCATGTTGCCGACTTTAATGAAATTTTGTATAGCTATCACTTACTCTTCATGAAAAATTACAGTGAGCGTTATATATAGTTGGGGGGGGGGGGGGCGAAAGGGAGTGGAGGCAAAGGCAGTTAGAAAAGTTCTCTTCAACATTACATCTTTTCATATGCATAGGAAACTTGATTTAAATATCGATTATTGTCTATTTAAAAAAAAAAAATATTGTGACGGCTACATATACAGAGATGGCATGGGGCACACTGAAATAAAATGATTTTTTATACCGCCGTATTACCGTTTTTAATTGAACTTTTCAGAAATATAACTCCATGTTTGTGGAAAATGAGAGTGAGTGTTACAAATCACAGGGATTTTTCTTTTCTTAAATTAGTATTCAAAATTTTTCTTTACGTTTTGATTAAAAACTGTAAAAAGTTAAAACAAAAAACCTTTTTTCTTTTTCTTTCTCTCTCTCTCTCTTTTTTTTTTTTTTTTTTTTTTTTTTAATGTGTCCCCTTTGTCTTTTCTCCAGGGAAAAAATATTTACAAACTTGTTTAGCATGTATTTTACAATTAATAATTAAGGAAAGCAACCTTATTCTTTGGACGCCGGAAAAAATGAAACTTTTCACAAATGCTACTTGCAAAAGAAAAAAAAAAATTGGGGCTTGCAAATATATTGGGGGTTAAAGTACAGTGGGGATTTTTTTTTTCTATTATAACATCTTTTTTTCTTTTTCGCACCCCTATAGCCCTCCAAAGTATTTTTCAGGACACATATATTTAACAAGTAGCATTTATTAAAAAATGCCCTCCGGCACTCTTTCTTCCGGATCGTGGAAAATGAACACTTTTCCTTATTGACACTTGTAAGATGCATGCTAAAAATCTACGAGAACGTAATTTTTTGTTTCCTGCGTGAGGGCACTAAGAGGACAGATTAAACGAAAAAATCTCTTTTTTGAATTATCTTTTCAGAGATTTTAATCAAACACTGAATTTTTGAGTATTAGGAAGATAAAGACACTATGACACGTAACCCTCATTGTAAATTTTTCATAAACAGTAATATTTAACCCTTTGTGGTGCGCTGTTCTCGCTGCGAGGACGCAATTATTAAGTTCCAGCTGCAAATACTCATCCCTGAAATTTTTTATCAAAAATTTTCTTTCATAGCGTAGCAGAAAAAGGCCGTTTTTACAAACTTAAAATTTCTTCTATTTTAATTTTGTTCGTGAATTCCGGTGGCAGTCCAATTTAAATGATCTCGATTACCTTGCGCCGCAAAGGGTTAAGCAAAGTTTTATTAAATCGGCAACAGCGTGGTATAAAAATATCATATTCTTTCCGTATGTTCCCTATTCCCTGAATAAAATAATCTTCTCTGTAATTTTTCACGAACAATAAGTGATATCTGTACAAAGTTTCCTATAAATGTAAAGAGGGATGCGTAAAAACAACCATTTCCTTTCCCTCTGTCTCCCCTTGGCCCGTAGATATATCTAACGCACTCTGTGATTTTTCCTTAAAGGTAGATGATAGTTGTTCAAATTCTAATTAAAATCGGTAACACGATGATATTTAAGCAATCATTTTTCTCTTCTGCTCCCCCTCCGTGAGACCCCGTGAATTTTCTTCTAGTAACCAAGTAGCGAATTTGAAGAAAATTGTTAGAACTGTTTTTGAGACCCAGGTATAGATAACAATCAGTATAAATTTTCCTAATCAGTAGGTGGTATTTATAATAAGTTTTATTAAAATGAAAATCATAGTGATATAAAACAATTTTCTTTTCTTCTGCTGTACATAATCCCCTCCCCCCTCCAAAAAAAAAAAACAAAAAAAAAACAAAAAAAAAAATCATATGTAACACTCACTGTAATTTTTCATTACCAATAAGTAATATTTACACAGAATTTCAACAAACAATCGATAATGGGGTCGGCTTATAAAATATTTTATTCCCCTCTACCTTCCTTAACCCTCCCCCCCCCCCTTGAACTGTATGAAAAACTCACTTTCATTTTGATAAAGAGAAAGTGACAGTTATACAAAATTTCATCAAAATCGGTAACACGGTGATATGAGGATATAAAAACAACAGTTTCTTTCCCTCTGCCCTCCCTTTAGCCCCCTCTTGCAGATATACGTAACACGCATTTTAATTTTTCTTGAATAGTAAGTGTTATTTATATAAAGCTTCATTTAAACTGTGTGATTAAAAAAAAAAAAAAAAAAAAATCCATATGCACCCCTCTTGCGACCTTTCCTAGCCATATATAATACTCATTCATTGTAATTTTCAATAAACAGTAAGTGATATATTATATAAGATATCACTAAAATAGTAACATGATAATATAAAAAATAATTTTATTTCACTCTGTCCCTCTCACTTATCCTTCCCTTCCAAATAAGTGTGACACTTATTGAAATTTTTCATAATTAATAAATGCTTTGTATGCAAAGTTTCATTCAAATTGGTAAGAAGGTGATATAAAAACAACTATTTTCATTCAAACTACCGCTAACCCGACCCCCCACCCGCAGATGTATATAGTCCTTACTGCTTATTTTCCATTAATGCTAAGTGAATGTTGTACCAATTTAATTGTAATTACCTATATATATATATATGTATATATATATATGTGTGTGTGTGTGTGTGTGTGTGTGTGTGTGTGTGTGTGAAAGTCATTATTTAAATTTAAATTATTAAATATTTATTGATTTTGAATATTGCAAATGCATTCCTTTTTTTAAAATCCGCCCCCCCCCAAAAAAAAAAAAAAAAAAAAAATCTGATGTATAACAACCACAGGATTACCATTGTCCAACACTGGGCATATTGTACATTCTTTTTGGAAAGATTATATGTAGAAAACACAAAATTGTTTCAATAATTTAGACACCTAACAAATTTCCTGTAACAGCAAACTGATACATATGTCGAGAAGATATACTAAAGAGAATGTACATAGTAAATAAATAAAGTAATAATAATAATAATAATAAAATCGTTAGAGGCCGTTTATTAAAGTAATTTCCAAAATCCTTAACTGTCCTGCCTAATCAGGACGTTCGTGAATTTTCTTGTAGTAACCAAGTAGTGAATTTGAAGAAAATTGTTAGAACTGTTTTTGAGACATCGACTTTCAATCCCCCTTCCAATTTTCATAAAAACTGGTCAAACTCATCAACTCACTGCAAAATAACAATTATATACTAAAAGATCTATAAGGGAGTCAGTATGGTGAATTTGAAGAGAATACATAGAGTTGTTTTTAATTTAATGCATTCGCGAGATCTAAAATTGACCTATTTATTCAGAGTGTTATGCAACTTTCCTGAACTATTCAGTTAACACATACGGAAAGACATCCAAAACGGTGTTTATATAGTAGTTTTGAAGAAATTGTTAGTCTTTTTGAGATACGGATGTACGGTCTCAGTTCAGGTTTTGCAGTTTTCATTAAAAAGTTGGAAAAATCACCTGTACACTAAACTTATCTTAATTTTGAAGTTCAGTAGTTTTATTTTTATTAGTTTTGGAGATTTGAATGTCACAATATTCCTCGTAGACATACAGTCGGTGTCGGTAACAAAAGTCTCCGAACACTAGCAAAAATTCCTATATAAAAAAAGAACACTTAATGCAGTTTTCTTAAATAAATCCTTGTCGAATTCTGTTTTTAGACTAACTAAGAACAGAGACTTTTGTTACCGACTCTACCTACATACATACACTGACCAGTTGCACACTACCTAACATACTGACCAGTTGCGAAAAACATTTTTTTTTTTTTTTTTTTTGACTCAGGAGACTCTAAAACATGTAGATCAGATGAAAATTTAACATCGAAATTTTTGACCGACAGCAATACTTCCATTACCTGCGGTCGTCGGGTGATGAAAGTAATAAAGAACAAGAAGTTCTACACTTATATAAAGTTCTTATAACTATGATCTATAACATGCCTTCCCAATTTGTAATTCAATATATAATTTACACGTTAGAGCACTGTAATAACGTAAATGTACAATCCATAATGATAACGATATATATATTTATCTACCTGGAAAAAGCTATAAATCCTGCACTCATCAAAATCAATATAGATCACGCTACGTGGTTCTATAATATACAGTACCAACTTTGAGTTTAATCGAATGAACGTTTACACGTTATCATGTAAATTCTGTAAATACGTACAACACTTTAATGTATGGATACACTGAAATTTTATAATTGAATTTTTTTATTACCCTTTTTTTTAATAATAATATTTATTTCGGAAAGTAAAAGCACATATCCATCCTTGTTTTAAAGTATAACAAATACGTCTACCTAAAAGCAGTTTCAAGAACCTGTCCTCCAAGTAGTGGTGAAGGGAGGGGAAAGGGGCAAAATGTTTGGCAGCTGGATTCATTGATGTTATGAAACTATTTCCGCGAAAATGCAGCTAATTTATAATATATATTGTAGTTTCATTGATAATATTCATTATTAACCCTATTCGAAAGAGCTTTAACTAAAAAAAAAAAAAAAAAAAAAAAAAGAAGAAAGAAAGAAAGAAAGAGAAGAAAAGAAAGAAATACGTCAATTTTTTCTTTTCAGTAATGATAATAATAATTTCAAAAATTTTTATTCACTTATTAACATTTACAGTTATAAATTTTCTAATTAAAAATTTGCACGTGTAGATAATATTTGTTTTGTGAATCTTAAGCATCCCATCAAGCAGCAGATTCTTAAAATATCTGCTCAGAAACATTTTATTGTGTTAAGAAATGCTATCTCATTGTTTTTGTACTTTACATCAGACTAGTGGGCTTCGCCCGCTTCTTTGGTCACTATATTTAAATGATTTCTCAATTTCACATCATTATTAATTAAAATAATAATAATAAATAAAAATATATCATTGTAATCATCGAAACCTATATGAAATATTGACCACTGCATTCGGTAGTGGTTTTCACGCTCGCAGCCTGACGAATCGGGTCCCTACTGCCTTCGGTAGCGCCTTACCCGCTTTAAGGAATATATGCAATATGCATTTGTTCCTTCTTCCTCCACGCATAAACTTAGAAGTTTCGCAATATCCCAGAAAAGTGCATATTGCGTACACTTAACCAGCACCCACACACTAAATTTCGCCACTCGGCGATACTTTGGGGCAGAGTAAAACTTGAAAACGTGTTTTTTGCCTCTCCACCACAAGGGGACGAGTGAATAATTTCGCATAATGGTTTCGAGTCCGTGTTAGGTACACATAACTAAGCGACTCATCAAAAGATCGCATTCCTGAGATAATTTGGAGCAGAGTTACAATTTTCTTGCCCCCTCCCTTAAGGGGGGGGGGGTGAACTTTCCCAAAATATTTTTATATTATATTTTAGGTACGTATAACCAAGACACATAAAAAAAAAACGCGTTTGTAAGATTATTTGGAGCACATTCATGCATGGAAATATGTTTTTTGTCTCCCGATCCCCAAAGAGGGTATTGGGAGGAATTTCGCTAAATACTTTGTAGTGTGTATTGGGTACTTATAATCAATCGACACATAAAAAAAAAAGACTCCGGGAGTGCCGACAGAAGTGAAAACGTGAACAATTACGAGTGTATTTCTTGAATCGTCAGGAAATATTTTATTATGCAGGAACTACTTTTAAAGGAAGTGTTTTTTTATTCATTAATATAAACTACTACTACAAAAATTATATTACAATTTCATTTAATGCGCTAACTGCAATAGAGACAGTGTCCGGAGATGAGAGAAGTCGTGTAGAGAAGCACCAAATTGTAAAAACGTGAGAAAAATGCCGGCTTTGGCCTTTCTCACTGTTTTGTGAGGTCTAACTGCAACGTTTCCAGCTGCAATGCTTAAGAGACAGTGTCCGGAGATGAGAGAAGTCGTGTAGAGCCGCACCAGATTGTAAAAACATGAGAAAAATGGCGACTTTGGCCTTTCTCACTGTTTTGTGAGATCTAACTGCAACGTTTCCGGCTGCAATCTTTAAGAGACAGTGTCCGAAGATGAGAGAAGTCGTGTAGAGCCGCACCAGATTGTAAAAACGTGAGAAAAATGGCGGCTTTGTCCTTTCTCACGGTTTTGTGAGGTCTAACTGGAATAGAGACAGTGTCCGGAGAAGAGAGAAGTCGTGTAGAGCCGCAGCAGATTGTAAAAATGTGAAAAAATGGCGGTTTTGGCCTTTCTGACGGTTTTGTGAGGTCTAACTGCAATAGAGACAGTGTCCGGAGATGAGAGAAGTCGTGTAGAGCCGCACCAGATTGTAAAAACATGAGAAAAATGGCGACTTTGGCCTTTCTCACTGTTTTGTGAGATCTAACTGCAACGTTTCCGGCTGCAATCTTTAAGAGACAGTGTCCGAAGATGAGAGAAGTCGTGTAGAGCCGCACCAGATTGTAAAAACGTGAGAAAAATGGCGGCTTTGTCCTTTCTCACGGTTTTGTGAGGTCTAACTGGAATAGAGACAGTGTCCGGAGATGAGAGAAGTCGTGTAGAGCCGCAGCAGATTGTAAAAATGTGAAAAAATGGCGGCTTTGGCCTTTCTCATGGTTTTGTGATGTCTAACTTCAATTGAGACAGTGTCCGCAGATGAGAGCAGTCGTGTAGAGCCGCACCAGATTGTGAAAACGTGAGAAAAATGGCAGCTTTGGGCTTTCTCACGGTTTTGTGAGGTCTGACTGCAATAGAGACGGTGCCCGGAGATGAGAGAAGTCGTGTAGAGCCGCACCAGATTTTAAAACAATATACAGTATATAATTATTAACACTTCACATTAGCAAGTTAATTGTATGATACATTATTTGTATCATACAAGGATGGAAAGCGTCAGCTGCCGATGACGTGAGTTCAATGATTTTTGTTCACCCAAAAGTTTTCACTTCAAATGGAAAGCCTCAGCTTACGATGACGCGAGTTCAATGATTTTTGTTCACCCAAAAGTGCTCAACGCGCCTAAAGAAGTTTTCCTTTCAAAAATCGTTTTCCTGAGATAATTTTGAGCAGAGTTACTCTTTAAAAGTTTTTTGCCCCCCCCCCTCCCCCTGCCATTAAATGCGGGTAAGGAGAAATTTCACAAAATCCCTTTATAGTGCGTGTTGGGTACGTCTAACAAAATCATGAAAAATTAATCTTACTGAGATAATTTATTGAAGTAAAGTTATATGTGCTTGAAAAAAATGTTTATTGCCCCATCTGTCTCCAAGGGGAGGGGGAAGGATTAAATTTCGCAAAATCTCGTTACAATGGATATACAAATAAACAACCCACACAACAAAATTCTTGACCGCAGCTCCTGTAGATAAAACGGAGGGGGGGGGGGTAGTCTCGAACTCGCTTCCTTGTAACTCATCTCAAAAAACAAAAATGGATTTCTGGAAATATCTCCAAGAAAATGCACGCCTATTTTCAACATCTTTGTAGCATTATTGATGGAGTACTACTCGTAAAACCAGATTTTTTGAAATTTTCACCAGAAAATCGTTTTCTCTCTCTCCCTCTTTTAAAATTCCAAAATCGCAGAAAACAGTTTTTTGTGCTCAAGTCCAGTCTCCCCATGTGCAATTTTTTCACCGTGAAGTAATTTGAAGTCGAGTTATGCTTACAAACGTGTATTTGCCTTCGTTTTCTCAAAACAGGGGGGGTGGATTTAGCAAAAATACCGTTTTTGTGGAAGTCAGGGTCCGTAAACTAATCTACACACCAAAATTTGTGTCTTTATATCCCACAGAATCGCCACGAGCTGTATTGTGCTAGAAAAGGAAGGTCTCGAATTTTCTCCCTTAAACGTCACCTTCCCACCAAAATCGAAAATCGCAAAAACCAAATATAGGTTTTTGGAAATATCCTCAAGAAGACGAACGGCTGTTGTCAATATTTTTTGCACTATTATTGGACGAATTCTACTCAATAATCAGGATTCTGCTAAATTTCCCATAGAAATTATTTTTCTCCCTTCCCCCTTAAAAATTAAAATTTCCAAAATCGCAGAAAATGACTTTTTTGTACTCAAGTCTAGTCTCCCCATCTGCAATTTCTTCACCGTGAAGTTATTTGAGAGCTGATTTATGTTTATAAACGTATTTTTACCTTCTGTCCCCACAGGGGAAAGGGGGGGAGGCAAAAAATTCTCTCTTAGTGGGGGTCAGGGTCCTAAAACCAATCTGCGCACCAAAATTTGTTACTCTATCTTGTATAGAATCGCCACGGCTGTGTTGAGTAGAACCCCCCCCCCCCCTCCCTTCTCCTTTCTGCTTCCCAAGAATATCTAAGGAAATCAATATTGAATAAGAGTACTTAGTTGTGCTTAAAAAATAAAGTAAAAAAAAAAAAATAATAATACTTACACACACACACACATATGTATATATATATATATCCTTCCCCATTTTTTATTCACAGCCACCCCTTGCCTCGAAGGCGGTTAGCACCTATTTTTCTCCCCAGAATTTTTCCAAAATACAGCTTCATTAATTTTGCAGCAATCGAAGAAAAAGTGATAAAAATGTTTTTCATTAATCCCTCCACCCTTTCGTCTGATATATCTGTTACTCGGATTTTTTTTTCTATATTAGTAAGAAGAATTGTGAAAAATTTGTTTGTAAAAAGCAAATATATATAAATATATATAGTATATATATATCTCTCTTTTTTTTTCTCTTTTATTTCCCAATCCTTTTACTTTTTTTTTTTTTTTTTTTTTTTTTTTACTGTTTAGAATGCATTTCTAAAGTAAAAATTCAAAAAAGTTCCTATTACGGATACTTTTTATTATTCTAAGTACACTTCTTCCCCGAGATCGTTATATTTTGTTATGTATAATATAATCTTTTTATAGCTCGATCCTTTACATATCCACTGTTACAAACTATCATAACTGTTAAACTTCTAAACTTCTAAAATTTATTTCAATTATGACTTTGCTTAGTGAAAACTTAGGCAATATTAACGCAGAGGGGGGGGGGGGGGCGGAGAGAATTAAGCTATGCTTTTCAAATTTAATATATTTTATTTAAATGGAAACACATCTTTTACTTTTATTATTTATTTATTTCAAAAAGTTGTAAACTTGTTTTAGTCTCACATGCTACCTTGTTTAAAACTTATTTATATAAATATAGTCTTTAATAATATCACTAAATTGTCTTCTCAATTATTAAAAGTTTTCCTGGCTGGAGTTTGAAATAAGTTTCTCATTGCTGCTCCCCTCACCGAAAATCTACAGTTCAAATTAAAATTTGTGTTTATATTTCAAACCTTTAGCTTAGCAGATAATCTTTTAACTTCAGTGGTGTTTTCAATATTTGAATTTGTGTATATAGTATCATCCATTCTCAATTTTATATCTAAGTACTATAACTTCTAATATTTGATCAAATGTTAAGAGCTCGACAACTTTTATGGCAAATCTACAATGTAGAAATAACTAGATACCGTTTTATCGAAGTTATGTACTTATAAATATGAATGTTTTATCAAATAACATGATCGCAATATTATATTAGAGCGTAAAAATTGTCTTGATATATATATATATATATATATATATATATATATATATACTAGCAGACCCGGCTACGCCGTGCTGTGGCTATGTTATACGTGGAATTATATTGTAGTAAAATATTCAATACATTAAAATTATTATTTACGAATAAAGACCATCCTTGATAACATCCTTGATCTCAGCAGGCATAGCCCGCTTCGCTGGTCCCTATTTTTAACTGATTCACTATAATTAAAGAATTCTCAAAATTGCATTAATTTTTATCAGGTGAAAAAAAAGAGAGAAAAATGTTCGACACTCATAATGAATCCATATATTATCGAAAGGGAAATGATATAAAATACAAAAAAATCTTCTCTCATCTATGGAATAATCTGTCCGGACCCCCACTGCCTGCGGCAGCGCATACCTGTGCAAACTGTGCGCACCGTTTCTTCGCCCACCGTTCCCGCCCTTCTTAATAACTCTGTACTTTCGAAAATATCCGCCATCGATTTATCGGGCCTTAAAACTTAATAATACTAATTTTCAAAGCTCTAACTCTTATTTCTATTATTTTGCCCCTTTGCCCTCCCCCCTCCCGACTATTCTAAATAATTTTACGATTCGATTTGCAGGCCTCCAAAACCTATCTACACCAATTTTGAACAGTCTATCTGCATTTCTATTTTTTTTTTTTTTTTGTTTGTTTGTGAAATCACGTATTGATACCTCCCCCCTTTTGGGGGGTGAATTTTGTAATAAAAACTATCCTATCTCTGAAGTTGGACCAAAATGCACACAGTGTCCAAATTTCATTAAAATCGGCTCTTTAGTTTAGGAGTTCATCGCGAACAAACATAGTAATTTTTATGTATAAAGATATATATATATATGTATGACTTTTTGGCTGTATAATTACGCTCTAAATAATGATAATAAAATTCTTCTAAACAACCGGAGAAAAATTCATTACATAATAAATGTAATTAAAATTAACTTTTGACGGATTTTAGAGTAATTTAATTCCATTTAATGGAATAATTTAGAAATTATAATTGAATTGACCTGTAATTCAATTTCAGATTAATTTAATTATATTCTCGAAAAATGTAATTTGATTAACTTGTATTCAAATACAAATTAATTGAATTACATTTTATAAGATATAATGGGAATTAATTTGTAATTTCATTACAGGTTAATTTAATTATTTTCGAAAACTTAATTGAAATTAACCTGTAATTGTTTGCGAACACGTGAAATTACAATTTGAAAAATGTAATGGAATTAACTATCAATTGCATTACAAGTTAATTGAATTAAACTGTAAAGAAACGTAATGACATTAATTTGTAATCCATTACAAGTATTTTCAAATACTTTTGTCAATTGTAATTGAGAATGATTTTATTTTCATTACAAAATAATTGAATTACAAGCTGTGCAAAAGTAATTCAATTTATTTGTAATCAATTACTCGTTAATCGATTGAGAGTAAAATAATTATAATTGTAATTTAATTGTAATTCCATTACTTTTTAATCAATTATGCCCAACACTGCAGGGTGCCTGTCACTTTTCCTGAGCTAGTCAACTATATCATTCGAAAGAACATCTAATAGAGTGTTTATATAGTAAATTTGAAAAAAAAAATAGTTAGAGCCGTTTTTGAGAGATGGACTTACGGTACCACTTCCGGATTCGATGCACCACTTCTAGTTTTCCAATTTTCACCAAAATTTGAAAAATCCATCTGTACTCCTGTCCTGTTTTAATTCTGAAGATTCGTAGTTCTATCTTTATTAGTTTCGAAGATATGATAGTCAGAAGATTCCGCACATAGGGGAGATCCGTGTAATATTGACCCATTAAACAAGAATGCTCATAAAACTAAAGTTATTAAAATAAAAAGATTTAATTTGTTGACTGCTCATTACAATTTTATAGTTGCATGGTTCAAGCTTGGTAAAGCACTCTGGGAACTATTAATAATTGCAGGAAATAATTATTTTATTTATGTATCGGAGGTCCATATTACGCATACGTTCGTGTAATATGGACCAAGTGGTCCATAGTGGTCTTTCCCGAACAGTTGACACACTTGGAATTGTGAAACGAGCTGTCAAGCATGTACCCATCTATTGGGATTAGTAGAAATAGAAGAAAAAAGTAATAGTTAATAGACGGAAAAAAGTAAGTTTAAAGACTATATCCAATGGGTAGTATGCAAAGGAAGTGATAGCTTGATCACCCCTGCTTCTCTGGCCTATTCTATAGCCTCAATATTTTGAGTGGGCGACATATGTACGCCGAGCATCAACAAAACCTCTCTGTTTTTATCATGGACCACTGGTCCATATTACATAACAGAGCATGGTTCATATTACACGCATAAACAGAGCAACGTTGTTTCCAATCACATATCGCTATGCAAATTGGCACCCATGTAACACATGTCTAAATTGTTCAGAAAATAAGTACATTTGTTACTATTAACGCTAAAATTATATTACAATTACCTAACAGCAGAAAGTAATACTATCATTTTAACATACTTGTTACATCAATGATCATATAAACCGAAAACTCAATTTCATAATCGTCCAAATACAAGTACGCATGTACAAGTCGCTTCCTGCTTTGTATAACAATACTATTCACTAAAGGCAATGAGATGGTTTCGCCATCTAGTGTTGAACATAACAGATTTCCTCATGGTCCGTATTACACGATTACACGGTTCTCCCCTACATACATATATACACACAGTCATACATACTGTTGCGTATTCGGGGTTCGTGAGTTGTCTCTGAATGAAAGGCGAAACTTGCAGAAGCTCAGAAGTTTATTTACAGAAAATTCTACAAGAATACAGGTATATAAACAAAGTATCAACTTCACTTTCACCAGTAAACACAGATTAGATAGCAGCTGTCAACAGCAAATTTACAGTACAAACTGTATCAGAGCATTAACATACAGCAAGGCTGTAATGAAAGAGGCTAGTCAGGAAAGCACTTTATCGTGAGGTGGTTGGTGAGAGACTTACGACTTGGTCGCATTGGGCCTCGTTTTATACTCCTCTATAAAATCTTGTATGTTCTAGTAACTCATAGAATATTCAAGTTAGAGCTTCCATATTTGGTGTATCTATAAAAAGAAATTTCTCGCCAAGGAGCTAAAAAGTCGCCAAATTTGGCGCCAAATCCATTACTTGCCTTATCGAAGTTTTATAATGCGTTTTTAAAGGAAAATTAGCTATTTTAACGCGAAAAAGAGCTGGAAATGCAGAAAATTGATATTTTATCACCTGACTAAGCCTCTTTTAATGAATTTACATAAAAATGACTCCGAATTATTCGCAAATATGTAACGCTGCCCCCCTCTCAATCACTGCACGTCCCGAGCAGTACAACCCATGGTCAGGAGGCGAAATTAAACAAACTATACAATCTGAAAGAGAAAAACTAAGTTGCATATAACAATAAAATAACAATACAGAAAAATCATGATGAAAATTTAATGAAACTGGTGGAATACATGACAACATATGCCAAAATGGTTATACTATAATTTAAAACGAATATATTAAATATTCAAAGAGATATGGACAGTTGTAGTAAATAATTTATTACTGTGCATGCACAGAATGTAGGAAAAAAGCTTTAACATAGTTTAATACTCAAGTGTATAGAGCACCTTATAAAAAAATCCAGATGAATATCACTCAAATTCGTAGAGATATCGGTAATTAAATGAGCTGTTCTTTAGGTGTTTTCTAAAAAGGTCTATTCACAAATAAAAAATTGTATTAGAAAACACTATGTTACAAAATGAAACTTAATAGAATATTTGTGATTCGTTTTCCTTTTTTCTTATATATATATACTACATACCTATAAAAAAAAAAAAAAAAAAAAAAACACAGAAAAATGAATTGTTTGAAAAGAAAGATTAAATTTTTTTGTGATACAAATTTTTATTTGTGAATGACCCGTTATCGTAAAGAGCTTTGCAGAAAACAGCTGAAAAATAGCTCATTTAATCACCGATATCTCTATGAAGTTTGTGATATTCAACTGTATTTTTTTTTTAAAGGTGCTCTATATAGCTGTGTATTAAACTGTGTCAAAGTTTTTTTCTTTGCTACAAACCGCGCATGTGCAGTAGTAAATTGTCAACTACAACTGTCCATATCTCTGCCATCCATGTCAACTACAACTGTCCATAATATTAAATATATTTGGTTTTAAACTATAGTATAATGATTTAGGCATATGTTGTCATGCTTTCAGAAAGTTTCATGAAATTTGAAGAAACACTTTTGGAGTTATAAAGTAAATACTTTCGAAAAATTTATGCATTTTTTGACAAAATAATAATAAATCCTTAAATATTCGAGATATCTTCACAAAAATTATTTTATTGGATTTGTTGTTCGTCCCCTAAGAGCCTTCGGACAAAATCTTTACTGACAAACATGAGGAAAGACATGATTTCCTTGTTCCCGAAATTTAAGAACATCTCTTTAATATTTTTCAAGATATTCCACAAAACGTAAAAAGGCGAAAGTGTTTCCATTGTTTTGTCCAACACCTGTACAAGAATTATTTTAAATATAAATATAAAATAAAAATTTAAAATATGTTTTCATGAGATAGAGTTATAGAGAAAATGGCTTAAAATATTATGCAATGTTTCCAATAAATGATTTTTTATTGATCTAATTATTAAAGAATCTATCTTAATTTTCTTCTTAGTATAATACGTAAATTGATCACCTTTTCATTAATCAGCTAATTAGTAAAATATAGTTTTGTCCCAAAAGCTCCCATTTACAATTTTTTTAATACAGATAATTTTCAATGATAAGCACTGAGTATGTGTTACTTCATAGTCATCACTTTCAAATGATTTATATAAATTTTAAATTGTTCCATCAATAATCTTTTTTTTACTAGTTCCTAATTCTAAAATTATTTTCAATTCGTATTTCAGAATTATATATATATATATATATATGTGTGTATGCAATCCCTTACAGTTGTCTTTACTGGCTTTCATTGTTAAACAAGAGTGTTGTTTAAGTTCGTTTCTACTAGCATTTGATTTAGTAAATCTTTAATTCTGCTATAACTGATGAAAATAAATACCCGTTTAAAACTAATAAAATGTGATTATTTAATTTATCTTCTGTCCATTAAACATTATATTTAATATGAAATGGCTATTTTAATTTTTTTTATTCTAATTTCAAAAGAAAATTTAAATAACATTACAATAGATATAATTTTTTAATTCTTAAACAAATCTGAAAAATATTTAGAAATTATTTTTTTTACTACATAATATAAAAACATCTTAATTTTTTTAAATACAAAATATTGTGCAAATTTCTAGAATTTCCTTTACTAGTTTAATCTATTTATGAAAGTAAAAATAATTTATATTTTGATCGTGGATTAATCAATATTATCTGTTCTTTTACATAAAGTTTATGGTAAATAAATGACCTACGACTATGAAATATTTAGACTGTGTTATAATATGACAGTTTTTTTTTTTTTTTTTTTTTTTTTTTTTTTTTTAACTGAAAGTAAAGTCAATACACATATTTAAAACATATGTATGAAATATGTAAGAATTTTAATAATTAATTCAAAAATTTTTTCCATATTGTTTTTGTTTTAGAAATGTACTAGAATATAATTTTTTAAACTTTCATATGCATAAAATATTATAGCTACATTATTACGTTTCAGAATTGTTCCTGAATAAAATATACATATATTTTTGTAAATAAATGTTAAAAATATACGCGATAAAATGAGCAGAAAATTATGATAAGCACTTTTTTTGAGTAACCTGTTCCGGTGAACTGTGGAAAGGATAAATTTTAAAAGAAAGAAGAAATTCAAGGAGCTCCGTGATGAAGAGTCCCTCTCTTCATTTTTAACTCCTGTGCTTAAAAGAGAAAAATCTGCATGTTACGCTCAACAGAAGATAAGAGGAGAGATTTAATAGGTACACCTTCAAGTACAAATTTTCTGACTTGTTAAACTTAGATTTTAGATTCATTATAGAAATTCTTTTCAAATTCGCTTGCAGGCTAAAAAATACACTCGGTTATTTATTTATTTATTTATTTAAGGTAGAATCACGCTTTATTTTTTTTTTTTTAAACATTAGCTGCGATTCTTTTTAAAGTAATTTTTTTTTAAATAATTATAAACATGTACACACAAATGAAAAAAAAAAATGTATTTTTTGAAAATTAGAGTAATTAAAAATTGTTATAATTGTGTTTGTGAATGTATTTTAAGATAGAATGTTCCCTTCTTATTTTTGATTCTAATTTTGTATTTTAGTGTTTAATAGTAAATTTAAATTGTAAAATATTTTATTTACCAAAAATAATAGTAATTTTACAGTTTTCGAATCTAACAGTCAGAGAAGAAGTATTTGGATTAAGCATTTTATCTGAAAAATTAGTTTTCATCATAGATTACTTTGCACAAATTATTGTAAGTGAATTATAATACTTACTAATCAAATAACATATATTCTGATAAATATTTATAACTATTCTGCTATTGTCTCGTAAATTAATCAATAGGAAAAGAAATTACTTTACTACATTAATTTTTTTTCTTTAAAATGTTTTAGAGTTAAATGTTAATACAATTTAATTAACGACAATGCATCATAAAACGCTTCTTTACTAGATGGATTTATGATACCATCTGCATGACCTATTTTTCTCTTAATAGGTGATATTTAATTACAAATATATAAAGTGCAACTTATCATAATATTTATTTTACCAAAAATTAGCGATCTAGAACTGGCCGTACGAAAACCAATGGGTCACATATATCAATAAATTAAAAATTTAACCATAAAGAACTTAAATGAAAATTACACCAGAAACTCATAGGTGACGAATTTGAATTCCTGTTCGGTCATGAAATTTGGTAGATGTTTGAAACCCATTTCAACCCGTAGGTTGCATCTAATGAACCTTAATGACAGCAGAATTGTATATCAAACTCAAATCTATTAAAAGCTCATTTCCACCACGAGTTTTCGTTAAGCAAAAAATGATTTAAATTCAGGTTATTACTCGCTTCGCATTTAGTGGGTAATAACCTGGATTTAAATTTGAATTTTTATATCGTTTAGAGGAGTATAGTCATATGATTTATAAAAAATTGAAACGGAAAGAAAATATTTTCTGCGCGTTCAAGCGGACAATATTTTCAAGAGATGTACAGGCGTTAACAAAATTATTGAATCACTAGCAATAATTCCTACTTAAAAGGTGGACATCTAATACTGTTTTGTTAAGTAAATATTTGTCGAGTCATGATCTTAGCCTTATACTGTTTATAAAAAAGTAAGTTGATGACAAAAATTAACGATCAAGCTTAAAAAAAAAGTGTGGATGTGTGCTTGAATAATTTTGCTGCCGACTGTAACATAGATGTAAGAAAAATGTCTGAGCGACAAGTCACATAAGTCACACGTCTCAGACATAACGTTGCTTCTACCAAAATATGCAGAATTTTTAAAGGAAAACAAAGCAGACACCCACAAAGAACAACAACTTTCTTTAATAATTCATTTCATTAATTCTAATTTATATAGAAACATTTAATCACAAAATAGTTCTATAATATACCAAAGAAAAACAATTTCATTCAAGAATATTTATCGATCATTGAAGGAAATGAGATGACACACAAGAACCTCAATACAACGTAGAAGACTATATTTTGTTTATTTTGAAGACAAACATAGGATTTTTTTTATGCAATTCGTTTTGACTAATAAAACAATTAAGCTTAAAAAAAAAAAAAAAAAAAAAAACTTTTTGGGACATTGTATTATATATGTTAATAATCGAAAATTTTATCAAATGCTAATTTAAAATGTTTAATGTAAAAATTTTACATCAATTTAAGATTTCCACACAAAATAAATAAATAAATAAATAAGTAAAAATAAATAAATAAAATAAAATAAAATAAAATAAAATAAATAAAAACTTTCGTGTATCTCAGTAAGATAAGATTAGAAAATAATGGCCTACAATATAAAGAACTCACGATAAATGTAAAGAATTGCAAACAAGCTATTCCCTGTTTTATTTTTGAAATTGAAATGGAAATCTACAAATATTTCTGTGTAATAATTAATGTATAAATACATTCTTTATCTATATAATTTAAATATCTATATTACTAGCAAAGTTTCGAAAATAATTAACTCAAATATTTATAATCTATCTATTTTTCATATTAAAATACTTTATTTTTTTATTCTGTTATATCAGATGCTTTTTTTTTCCAAAATTGCTTTTTTATCTTAGGGAAATAAAAAATTTTAATATCGTCATATCGTCAAACGATAATTTGAGACTACTTTCATCGTCGTAGCGTTTAATGTGTTAATATTGAAGTCACAGAAATAGCTCATTTATTTTTTCTCCGTTATGAAAAAAGAAGAGGATTTGTTTATCTTCTGTTCTTATCTGCATATTGTAAGTAGATTACACTATCTTTCTTTTACAAACACATTTTCATTTTTTTTTTTTTTTTTTTTTTTTGAAGCATTGGAAGTAATTACATTTTAAATGAAAAGAAATTGGAGCAATAGTTCGAATAAATAGACTAGATCTGTATTTCTGTATCATTTTCTGTGAAAGCATTTTCATTCTTCGTTAGTTCAATTCTCAATGCTTAGTTTTAAAGTAACTGTTTTCTCTAATAGAGATAAACGGATTACGATTTAATTTAAAATATTTTCTAATTTCATTACGAATTTAATTGAAACTTCGTACTATTTTTATACATTTTCTTTCTATCTTTCTTTTTTTTTGTCAGTAATTTAGCATTGGGTACATTTAATCAAGTTTCTTAGGGTACATTAATTAATAAAAAGTCACATATCTGTTCTTTATTTTGAAAAGCATTGCCATTAAAGCAAATTTCGTTTTATGAGAGACTCATTTTTTTTTTTTAAATAATAAAACAAGCCCCTTTATTCCCTTTGATAAAAAACTAAAATTTACTTAATGTATTTTAGGAAGAAAAAAGTATCAATTTTGCTTAAATTAATGTAATTTATATAAACCTGTTTTTATGTATCTAAATATTTTTATTATGCCTAAAAATTGAATAAATTATAAAATCGAAAAAAAAGATGTATATAATTATAGTTTCGGATTAACATGTAGATTATAAATTTATTTTATTAATTGTCTTTTCCAGATGAAGAAAAAAAAAAAAAAAAAAAAAAAAAACCTTACTTCACATTCCCACTCTAAATATATTATAATTATTTCCCAATCCTAATATTTTTTCAAAAACAGTAGGGGAAAAACCTAAAAGAAATTTATCGAATATATATATATATATATCATGTACACATTGAATCGTGAATGAAAAAGAAAGTTGAATGGTTACCATACATATGTTTTAGACGGATAAATAGAATAAAACGAGAGAAAAAAAAAGCATTAATAGCTATATAGGGTGATTATAATTAAAGTTACGATTTCAAAACGCTATAATTTTAAAACTACCCATCAGAGCGATTTGATATTTTACCAGAGCAATCGTGAGGCAATGAAATTTTGTTTGGCAAAAAAAAAAGTTTCAAAATGTGCCGTTAATTATCCGTAAAGTATTTGTTTCATGAAGCTCCTCTTTTTCTCTATTCACTATAACTGTTTCCGCTGTAAACACGTACTATTGTCTTTTGCTAAAAAAATTGTAGTAAACCCTTGAAGTTGTTTCCTGCTATTCCAGTGTGTTGCCAACAACATTCCTGTGTTTAAAGAGTCCATTTAGGCGTTTCTCCAGACATTACCCTGACAGCAACATCAATAGGAACATGTTGGAATTACTTTTTTCCTCCCGCAAACAAAATTTCATTGCCTCACGATTGCTCTGGTAAAATATCAAATCGCTCCGATGGGTAGTTTTAGAATTATAGCGTTTTGAAACCGTAACTTGAATTATAATCACCCTGTATATTTAGTTGTGTTCACGTGCATGCGTAGACATATACTGTAAAAACAAAACAAAATCCTGCTGTATCACAGAGAATTTCTGGCAGCGAAAATTGTCAAAAAATATCAGTATGCTACGGGGAAAAAAATGTAGACAGAAATTTTAATAACCGAAGAATACAGAAAATATCCATACATATTTTTTTTTGTAGTGCACATTGCTAAATATAACTCACATTAAATACAATTTTCCTCATTAACCAGACAGGATCGTGCCCACCACACAGTAGACAAAAACCTTACCTGAAAGCCACGCAATCACGATTCACAGTGTTACTTAGCAATTCCCAATCCTGCTTCGGTACCAAGTTTTCCGTTTACAAAACAGAAAAAATTACTCCCCACCAGATAAAATCGGTAACAATGGTTACCGATTTTATCTAGTAAACGTTGTTACCGATTGGTGAGGTTATCTGTAACAATGGTTACAGATACCAAATTTTCTATATACAAAGTTATTTTTATACCAAGTTTTTCGTATACAAAACAGAAAAAATATTTCCCATCAGATAAATTCTATAACAATAGTTACAGATTTTATCTGGTGTGGTTATCGATCTGTCTGTAACAACGGTTACAGATTTTATCCGGCAACAGAAAAATTATGTCTTTTGACAGACTGAGATGTAATTTTGTAGTAAATTTTTGTAAATATAGAAAACAGAAACTTTCAAGAAGAAAGCTTTCGAAGGTTTCTGTCTTTTGACAGAATGCTTTTACAGTGTCGACCCTAGAGAATGTATTTAATTGGAGAGAACATCCTTCATCGAAGAATGTAACGAGCTTAAAAAATCACATGATGAGGGCTTTTCAAATTTTCACCTATGAAGGTCACTTGCACGGACTTAGTGTACGTCCAGGGTCACTTGTCACGCCCCTCAACCAACTTTCGGAGTTCTAGTTCGGAGTTCTTCAGGGGTGTCAAAAATTTTTCCCGGAATTATCCAATTACTGACGAACCTGGTCGTTTCACTCGTCACGTGACCAATGGAAATCACGAAAACCCTTTGTATAGAGCTTGCGACAGTAACTTCATGGCCCGCCCATTTAAGCACTGGTTGGCAAAACAAGGTTGTTTTCTATGTTTCGAATATTAATGTCTTGAGGGTTTTTATTTACATTGTGACGACCTTGACGCCATGATCTTAATTTTAAGTTGACTTAAGGTTGAATGCTGCAAACTGAAATACTTAATTTATGAAGAAATGACAGAGTCCAGATATATAAAATTAATGAGCTGTAATTGATCTTAAATAAGAAGGGGGGCGCTGGACTTTGATTGGATTTAATATCTTTATACGTTTAAATGGGCAGCCCTCTTAAATACTTTGACATCAATAAATAACCACCGTTACTTTACTTTACTTAATTACTCGCAAATGATCTCAACTACTTTTAATTAACTTCACTAACCCCTAAGGCCAAGAAATCTTTCGATAACGGGAGGATTCCCTGACGCCGCTATCTACTTGAATTACACTTTCCGGCTATAGTCGCTAACAACTAACTCCTTCACCCCTCATTCCAACTAACTCTCTAGCTCACTCCAACTAACACTCTTACCTCCTCTCAACTAACACCCAAAAGCAATCTTCCTTCTCCTTTTATACAGCTTCTTTCCAAAATATTTGCATATTACAATTTAGTTTGACATAAGAACTAACTCTACTAAACAACTGAATCCTAAAACTTTCGTATTCATGTGTTACGCATAAAGTGCGAATTTTAACCGTAGCACTTTGCTATACCTGACAACATTTGGATAGAAATTTAGAAATGTTTTATGGTTGTGTGGCATATTAGTGTATTTATCGCTACAAAAAGAACAGTAATATTGGTTTTCCGATTTCCGAAAGTAGAAAATCACCGGAAATTATGGATTAGCATTAGAGAAATAAAAAGAGAAAATTGTAGATCTATTATTTATTCTGTAATTTTTGAACACATTTTCAGATTAGTAAAAATTTTATTTTTTTATATTGTTGATTCACACAGTACAATAATTAAAAAATTAATTCTCCGTAAAAATATTTTTAGGATTATTTTCCTCAAATTAATAATAATAATAATAATAAATTACTATGTGTAATATATATACATAAACGAAGCTTTATATTATATTACAATAGAATTCTGTATATTTTAAGAATGATAAAAATTAATAAAATCATCTATATTTAATTATATATTAATAATAATAATAATAAAGGTAAGTATCAGTTATGTAAATAATTAATTATACATTTAAGTTAACAGTTTGCTCTCTTAATGGATGTATAACTATTTTTGCTGACATTATATAAGAGTAGTAATTTCTTAATAAATAAATAACAATTATTATTACTTATACAAACATATTCTTTTCTATAAAAAGAAAATATTAAAAAATGAGAAAGAAAAGGTAAAAATAAATAAATAAATAATAATAACATGTAAGACTGTTAGATAAGGATAAAAACAAAACCACTTTAACACACGTAAAATAAATAAATAATAAAAAAAAAAATTCTTTACACAAAAGTTAAATTTAAAATATTACATTTTAAGATTTTTTTTTTTTTTTTTTTGTAACATACAATAACACTAAGCTTTTCACAATCACAGACTAGCATCATCAGGTAAAATTAAACTTTACGTGTGTTAAAGTTCTTTTTATTTATTTATTTTATTCAACTTTGAAGCATAAATTATATTTCCATTTTATAAAACAAATCTTTCCGATCTTCTTCTTTAAATTACATGGATCCGGCAGGTAAAAATTTGATCCATAAGAAAATACAACTTTAAATTTTTCTTTATAAAGCTTTTTTAATGTTGAATGCAAGTCTTTAACATATTTTGAAAACCAGAATTTTTTCTTGCATACGCACCATCGCAGACCGCCATGCTAGAAAGCGAGTTGTTTTGCCAGCCAGCAAAGCAAGTTGTAGTGTTTGTTTGTAAACAGCCGCAAGCTCTATAAGAATTTTAGTATTGATTGCGTTCTCTAGATATATATGTGCTCTAGGGTGTATACAGTTTTTTGAACTGAAAATTTATCTTTTAATTCATTGAGAGTACCCCAGGAGTCGTCCGTGTATCAATTTTGTGGACGATCTGTACACCTTTATTTATTGTAGGATATAGCCGCATTTTAATTACAACCACTCGGTATATAAATGAAACGTAAAAACATTCTGATAAAAATCAGGAAACGTCTGTAGCTTTCTTTCTGAAAATTTTTGTTTCCTAAATTTCAAAGATTTACTATAAAATCACATCTCAATCTATCAATATATATATATATATTATTATTATTATTATTATTATTATTACCGGTTAAAATCTGCAATCTATGTTATAGATTTTATCTGGTGAGGACATATTTTTTTGTTTTGTTTACGGAAAACTCAATATCAAAACAGAATTGTGCCCTCCGTGGACGAGTGGCTATGTCATGTCACCACACTGCTAATCGCCTTCGAGCGTAGGAGAGCGGGTTCGATTCCCACGCTGGCCCTGGGTGTCTTTTCATTCCATTTCTTCGTATTGTAATTCTGTCATGTGCTGTCTGTCTTTATCTGACGAAGATTTACAAGCGGACTACAAGTCAATATACAAATCTTATGTATATATGTTATCAATAAACAATAAACAAAACAGGATTGGGAAGTGATACGTCATACAGTGAATCGTGGTTTCGTGGCTTTGAGTTAAAATCTTTGTCTACTGCGCGGTGAGCTCTACTTTGATCCTGTCTGGTCGATCGGGAAAGTTTATTTAATGTGAGTTATTTTTTACCATGTGCGCCACATAAAAAAAATAAAAAAAATCTGTTTGTACAAATACTTTCTGTATTGTTCGGTTACGAAATATTTCTCGTAACTTTTGCTGCCGTAAATTTTCTATAAAATAACAGTTTTTTTAAATATATATACAGTGTACTTACTCATGTTTCCAACATACAATACAAAAGTTATATTGCATTGAGATTTTTCCTCTTCGGGTGTATATATAATAAATTAAACATATTAAAAAGTTGAATAATTAATTAAACAAATTAATAATTTTTTCTTTTGTTTTACAGAAAATTTTCTGGTTTGCTGTACAAAATATTTGTTAAGGAAAGAAATTTTTTAAAAACGTTCCTACAGGAAATCTCTGTTTTCTAAAACTACAGAAATTTACTGTAAAACTATATCTCAGTTTGTTTAAAGACATATTTTTTCTGTGAACAAATAAAATCTGTAACTATTGATACAGATTTAATCTTGTGCTACACATTTTTTCTGTTTTGTATACGGAAAAGTTGGATTAAAGCAGCAGCAAATTACTTGGTACCTTAACAGAATATCTCATCCATTAATTATCATTATGCTTTTCTTTCAAAAACTATTAAAATTTTTGGAATATACAAAATTGAAATGGAAATGTTAATAATTATTTTGATAAATAGAACAGACTTTAGGTAGAACTGACAGAAGAGGTTATTTTTTGAACTTTCGGAGCGTCAACTTAAAAAATATATTAGAAATATTTTTCTTTCTTTCTTTCTTAAAAAAAAAAAAAAAAAAAAAAAAAACTATACAAATAAAGAATGTAAATAATAAGAAATCAGAATTTTATATAAAGTTTTAAGGATTTAAAAAAAAAAGAAAAAAGTGAACAAATAAGGATTTAACTAATCTCTAAAAATATGCTGCTTTTTCTTCCAAGAATTCCGTTGATAGTGATAATTGATTGTGAAATAGAATCCTGCACGAGAAGTGAACCCGACAAGTAAATTATATATCAACCCGAACCTGAGAAAAAATTTTAACCGACCCGAACCCACATTAGAAAATTTTGACGACCCGCACCCGACCCGAACCTGATTTCTTTATACCCGAACCCGAACCGAAATCCGAATATAAATGAAAATGAATAATTCATCTGAAAATCATGCAAAACATTTTAAAATTATAAAATAAATTGTAAAATCATTTTAAAAAGAATTTAAAATGTTATTACTAATACACTAAGTTAAAAATTTAAGATTATAAAAAATAGATTTATAATAATTTAACTATTTACAGTCGCCAGCAAAATTGTTGATGCACACATCCATATTTTTCATATTTTGTTATTTAGTTTGATCGCTAATTTTTATCATCAATTTACTTTTTTTATAAACAACATAAAGAGTAGGATCATAACTCAACAAATATTTACTTAACAAAACAGTATTAGATGCACATTTCTAAAACACAAATTATTACTAGTGCTTCAATAATTTTGCTGCCGACTGTATGTGTGATGTGTATTTCAAGAAGTGTTCAAAAATGAAGTTTTAAGTTAAGCGTTTGTAGTTTATTCTTTAACGCTTATCTTTAACACACAAAAATATAAAAATAATACAATTCTGCAGACGCCTGTTAAACGGTCGTTCTCATCTAAATCTACACACATTTCAAGAACTTCTTTAAAACATGTGCAAGAGAAAAAATATTAATTATTAGTTTAAGTTCACAGTCTATTTCAAAAGGATGTGAGTAATTAAAATACATGAATTACACATCTGATTATTCTCGGAGAGGGAGCTTGGTTTTTACAGCTCTATTCTAAATAACAATAATAGTGTTTGATGGTTTTTGTTAATTGTTTCAGTGCGATATGACTGTTTATTTTACTATAATAAATTGGGAAAGCATATATTCGTTATGGGTATATATATATAGCAAATAAATTTCTGCTTATTAAAGTATTTTTTTTTTTTTTATTACGCTATTTCTTCATTCTTAAAAGAGAAATTGGACATTAAATAGCATTTCGCTAAATTTAATAATAATAGTACGTTTAATTTTGCTAAGTAGTTATGAAGCAGAATTATCGAAGTAAGTTAATAATGCATATTAATATTATTAACTTAACAGTATTTCTGCATATTAATATTACTAATTTAGCAGTACTTTAAATACTTCTTGAATGAAATATTACTGTATAAAGTCAAATAATTCTTTTATTTTTTTAACATTTTATAATTTAAGTGTTATTAAACCTGATTTAATAACTAATGAAATTTGGGGTTAAAGGTTTGAAAGCTAAAAATGTTATAAGTATTTTTATTTTAAAATCAAAGCACAAAATGAAAAGGATTTTGGTTGAAAGAATCCACTTGAAAAGGCATATTTCATCCTCACAGGACTACAATTCAAATCGTGCAGTAGCATTATTTGGTTACATTCTTTATAAAATAACTTGTAGTTTGTATGCTGGCAACGCTGTTTTTACGCAAAGAAGTCTCTTAAAAAGAACGAATTTAATTGAACTAATGCAATTTTAGATCAGCCCTCCTTAATAATCCAAACACTTAAAATTTACAATTTATGGAAAGGCATGTGGAAATTTATCCATGTTTGCAATAGACTACTTAAAAAAAAAAAAAAAAATCATGTAGCTTTAAGTTAAAGCTAATTGTCGCACAAAAAACTTTCTAATGGGCATTACCAGATGGTTCTAATTTACTATGAATGCCGGTACAAATTCCAAACAGTACGGTGGCTGCAACAAAAACGTTTCTTTAGGATAAAAATATATTTAAAAAGGCTTGAAATATAAACGATTTCATAGTAAGATGGAAATTTATAACTGCTTTTGTATTCCAAAAATGAAACAGTATTTTGTTGAAAGATAAATTTTCATAGAAAAGATTCATGGGGTATCAGTGATTTATGAAATAACTAAGTGGAGCTGTGTTTGCAGATATAAATAAAAGGACACAAAATTGTTAAGAAAATGAAAAAAGAAAAGTATTGTGTAAACAGGTTATTACGATCTTTAAATTTCCTTAATTTTTTTTTTTACCACTAATTTTGTATAACTAATTTTGTTATAAATTTACAAAACTATTTGGTGCAGTGGACCTTGTGGCAATAAAAGTCAACCAACATGTTATATATAACTATAAATTTATCCCTTAAAAATATTTGTGGAAGAGTCCTTTAAACAAAGAGTGTGTAAGAACTAAAACATTTCTATTTAAGGCAGTGTAAGGTTTGAAATGTAATATTTAATACAAAAAATAAAAGAAATTCTAAAGGAACAATAGTTGCTAGCATTAAAGTTTAGGGCTCTTTAATATTTAATTACATATTAAGTAAATCTATTTAAAAAAATATTAAGGAATAAGATAAGTGAATGGCATCATAATGAGTAATAATGGTTTATTATTTTGTAAACTTCAAAATTCCTTCATAAGAACTGCTGCAAAACTTCTTCAAAAATAAAGATTTTTCATATAATTTTGGCTGCTCTTGGGGAAATAAATTTTGCGATATTGAAACATATTTTTGTACAACTATTGACCTGATTGTTTGCGATTTTTGAAAAATAGAAGGTGAATCTTGAATTAAAAATTCATGGCCTTTGAGGCATACAATCATTAAATATTGACATTTATTAACTCATTTACTTAAAAATGTTACAATTACATTTAATGAGAAATCTTCATACAAATTTATTTGTAATAAAAATTAGCGCCAAATTTTATTTCTAGCTTATAGAAGTTAAGAAAAATCGTCATGAAAACTTTTTTTTCTAAGATTATTTAACTTCATAAATACAGTCAAAGACCAATTTATTGAACCCAGTTTCATATATTCCTGCCTGATTCTATATTATCGAAAGTTATAGCTCAAATACTATATAGAAAGTTATAGTATTTGAGCTTGTATGCTATCTATATTTCTTGCAGACGTGTAAAATAAATTATTCATTTTGGAAATGATAACAAAAGCTTCTTTGGTAATTGTTGATTATGTCTTGCTTCATTTAGTTTCCTTCTTTCTTAATTAGCAAATATTTTTTATTACATCAAGCTACAGATGTCACCAAACAAAACTAATTTTATAAACATACAAAATACATAAACACCACTGAATTAAACTTCACACATGCAAAATTTCAAATGTTTCTAAATTAATTTGAATTGCATTTAAATAAAAATATGAAGTTATACAAAATCTCAGTAGATAAATAATAATAATAATAATAATAATAATAATAATAATGAGAATTGACGAAGTTCTCATCATGATCTAGCAAATCAATACAAAAAGAAGGAGTTACAATACGAACGTTTTTTAATCCTGAACCACAACTGTATATAAAGTAAGAGGAAAGGTAAAATTACTTATTTTCAAACATCAACATATGAAAATGTGATATAAAATGAATATTTTACATTGTTCGAATTTTCACTCTCGATAAAAATTAGTTGCATTCTATTCCTTTCAATGATATTTGTGAAAAATCATTATTATTATTTTTTATTTATTAATTGGTTTTGTTCAAAATACGTAACGAGAGAACTGCAATGATTTTATAATATTTAGCGTAAGAACTTAAAATTTTCGACATACGTGAGAATCAAAATGCTAATATTTAATTCTCTTAGTTATAAAACAATTTACGAAATTGAGTTGTGTATAAGTATGAGGAAAGTTAGATAGCAATAGATGAAATGATCATGGGTATTTATCAATTGGAACTAGCAGAGAGAACTTAGCTCAATATACATTTGAGCATATTGAATATCATGGTCTTTACAAGCTGTCTAGTCATAAAGAATGATCTGTATAATCAGAACTTTAATTCAAATCTTACATACATCATCAAAATTATATCTTTTAGGGATTCAGTACAATTGAGATGGCATTCATTGCTGGTATTACCAGTGCAAAGTCGCAGCTATTGTGGTGGGTTGTTATGATTCAACTTTACACCATAAGTATAGATTGTTTACGTAAGAAAACACTGAGTGATTTTATAATGGTACATAGGTAGGCACTAATATACCACAACAAATACAGAAAATCAGCTGAGGTCAAAAAAGGGCTTATCACGTACTCTCTTTCTGAAAGTATTATGAGAACATATTAAGTTATTCAGAAGGTTTTATAGTTAAATCATGTTTTGTGAAGAAATGTGTGTTGAATGACATAGTATGCATTCTATTTATAATTTATGCTAAAACTCTTTATTCACAGTTCGGTGAAAATGTAACAATTCTTTAAGATTAAGAATTAATCATATTGTTGCACCCCTTACAACCATTTCTCTATAGCTTTGTCTTGAAAATATGGTTTGCAAAATGCAAGTTTTATTTTCCTTGATCTTTTATATTTTGTAGAATGCTCCAAGAAGGAAGTATTGTGCAATTCAAACCCTAAAGACCAAAATAAATACTGTTTTACCATAACCGATGATAAAATCCCAGTCCGATCTATAGAGCTGTCTAGTGAAAATATAGTAACTATTCAAATTAATTTTCCAAAAAACTTTTTTTTTTGCACCTATTTGTATCAGTCTGACATCCTTACAATATTTTATATACATTACGAGAATTTCCGTGTATAATCCGCTGGCCAGAAAAACCATTTTACACCAGAAAATTTAATTAACAGAAAAGTACTTGTACGAAGAAATGCCTCGTACAAATATATAGTTTTGTCTATTAACTTAAATTTCTGGGGTAAACTGATTTTCGTGACCTGTGAATTACATGCAGGAAATTACGGTATATATTTTAGATTTAATACATAAAATTCATTATCATTGAACTTAAGCAAGATACAAAATTACATTTAGTTACTCTAAACTAAAGGTATCCATTCAAAATATATCTAATGAAGCAAAATTACGTATATTACACAAACATTTTACAATTTCTTCAGAATTTCATTTTCAGAAAACAGAAAAATACACATCCCCCCCCCCCCCATTTTATAGTCATTGCGTAATCTCTTTAGGATCGCACGTATTTGTGCGTGAAAAAAAAAAGGGCAGTTTTCGTAGAAATTGAAAACGTGCTGCTATAAGCACGATTACGGGAACAAGTTTACAAAACAATTTAATCTTATGTCTGAAAACATTTATTAGGAATTTACAACTAAATATAAAGAAAGTGTGAATAAAAAACATACATTTAATATTAAAATTATTCCGAATTAGAAAAATTAAAAAGTAATTTAATGAGTAATTTTTCTTCTTCTTAAGAAAAATTAGCCGTTGCTGGTCTTTGCTTGGGAAAATTATAGCAGAAATCTGGTTTTCTAGGAGACTGCTTAAAATATTTTGATAGGAAACTATAGTTAGAAATTTGATATGATAATTCCATTTGAATTTTCCTTATCTGCAGGAAAATTAACTTTCAGTGGTAACCGGTACTCTGTCCTGGACAAACAAATAAGAAATATAATTATTTGAAAACAAACCTCTGTATCTACACTAAGAGTGATTTTTACAATGCGACCGATTGAACTCGATTATCTAGGTACTGTAATCAAGGAAAGAAAAATATCAGTTCGCTCATGTTCAGTCACCTATCAATCTCAGTCAACCAACGACTCTTACCGGTCCTAACTATATAAATAGTTTAATGTTTCTGAGCGCAACGGAGTAATATTTACACATACATTGTTATATCATTAGTTATTTTGTTGCTGTGCAAAATTAGATTGCTAGCGTATGACTGTAAAGAAACAACTTTTAGATTTTTTTTCCATATATTTTTTCAAGCTAGTTATAAGATATATTTTAATTATTAGACTAGATTGCCCTTCATAGTTTTAAACTTCAGTTTAAAATATTAACTTGATTTTTTTTTTTTCTGAATGGCTATTTAGACTGTTGTTTTAATCAGCATTTGATTTATTAAAAAAATAATAATAATAATCTGAAATATCAGCTATAATTTTAATCGAAAATATTTATCATTCATATAAATCATGATTATCATCAATGAAAATAGTTAATTTTCATATAAATCATGATTATCACCAATGAAAATAGTTAAATTTCCTATAAATATACATGTATGGGGAAATAGAATAAGTTTAAATTCTTTAAATGTATGCTTCCTCTAAAAGTATGAAACAAACACTGCATTTTTGCATTAATTCTCCTTTTCTTAAAATTTTCACTTTAAGAAATGTCAATGTAAATAATTTAAACTTCCGCTAGCAATAAATGTAATGTTTAACTAAAAAATTTAAATATAATCGTAAAAATTGTAGTCCTTAGCATCCTAAGAGTAAATATTATATTAGCGAACAAATTTTGTAATCCCTATAAGAAGAATAATTACCCATCTAAATTATGCTGTAATGTAAAAGAAAAAAACTGTGAATTACGAAACAAGAAATTGTTGCACGAAAGACTTGACGTATTTATAAACATTCCGATAAATGATATGACAGTAATGTAGTGTGTAAAATTGCGTTGTATTTGGTATTTTATTACGGTCATTATCATTGAGATAAAACACCATCATTAAATATAATGTGTAATTATAGCCAGAAAACAATGCTACTTGCTTAGGATCTCATTGCAAAAACAACTTATTTTTTTCATTCTTATATAATAAGCTTTATCTTGCGTTGTTAACAGATGGAAATATTTTTTTTACAGAGGAATACCTAGACTTAATAATAATTGAAACTATTTTTCCTGCTAATTTCAATTAGTATCTCAAAGGGAAAAAAAAATTCGTTTAAATTGTTTAATAATTAGAATTGTATTTTTGCTAAAAATTGAATAAAGCTCTAAAGAGTTACTTTATAAAAGTAATTGATTAAAGTTTCATTTATTTGTAATTAATCACTAATGTTGTTAAACTGGCGAATGCAATAATATTAAATACATATTAAGAAATAATAAATTTCCTATTGCTAGATTTAAATACTATAATTTTAGAGTGTAAATAAGTATCAAACGATTATATTTCAAACACGTATTTTTAGAATTATTGGAATTACCATGTAATGATTAATATAAACTTTATAATACATAAGTTTTTAAATTATATATATATATATATATATATATAAAAAAAAACAGTAAAACTATAAAAAAGTATTGAAATATTTTTTTCTGTACAACATTTAAAACCTTCAATTATAAAATTAGATTATGCGTACAAAATAATATTAATAGTTTAAATTGGATTGAGTATAGATTTAAATCAATTCTTTTAATAACAAGGTTAAATTTTCTACAAGCATCCTCTAAGTTTAACATCATTATATATAAAACAATTTAAAACAATATAGTGGTAGTTTTATACAGGCATTATTAAATTTTTACAAAAAACTAATAGAAGTAAAAGCAAAAAGCTTAAAACAGGTTAAATGGTTACTTCAAATGAATGACCGTTTATTTTTATATATTTCATTAAAAGCAAAGAACGCAGAAGCAATGGAATATAAAACGTTGGTATAGTTTTTATGAACCTCGGAATTATTAATCGTGAAATTCAAAGAAATACATTGGCAATTTTAAAACTGTATTTAATTGAATAAAAATTTAAAATAACATTTAATATTAAATATTAGGCTAATAATTATATTTAAAATGAGAAAATATAATATCAGGTTTTATTTAAGCACCACATTATTTTAGCGCCAGAAAATCTTAATTCATGTACAAATCAACAAAGTAATCTGCTAATGAGTAGATGAATCAGTCGAATCATTCAGTCGGTAACAAAAGTCTCCGAACACTAGCAAAAATTCCTATGCAAAAAAAAGTACACTTAATAAAGTTTTGTTAAATGAATCCTTGTCGAATCCTGTTCTTAGTCAGTCTAAAAACAGGATTCGTCAAGGATTTATTTAACAAAAGTGTATTAAGTGTACTTTTTTTATATAGGAATTTTTGATAGTGTTCGGAGACTTTTGTTACCGACTGTACGTGGGGTGTTCAAAAAGTATCGAATTTTATTTTTTCTCGCATAAATAAATGAAGCGAGAGAGACTTTCTACAGTGTAGATGTAGATGGGACACTCATACGTAATCGTGAATATTTTATCCTCCGCAGAAAGCGTCAGTAGCTGGCAGACGGCCTATAAGTGAAGACGCGTGGTGAGCGGTCATCGGATTTTAGTTTTTGTAAAATGAGAGAAAAACTTGAACATCGATATTGCATCAAATTTTACCAAAAGCTTGACGATACCCAAGCGGAAACCATTCGTAAGATTCAACAGGCTTTCAGGACGATGACACCTTGCACATAAAAGAGTGGTATAAACGCTTCTAAGGTGGCCGTACACCAGTGGACGTGTTGACCGTTTTCCTTGACTTCCGCTGTGTGGTACCTCATGAGTACGCACCACAAGGCCTAACTATCACAAAGGAGTACTAACAGAAGTTCCTAAGCCGCCTTCGTGATGCTGTGTGGCGCAAACGACTGGATTTGTGGGCAGTGAAAACTTGGAAACCCCATCATGGTAACGCGTCTGTCCATTCTGCGCATTTGATTTACACTTTCATCGCCAAACACAACATTCCTGTGGTTCATCAGTCTCCCTACTCACCCGACATAGACATTACTCCCTGTGATTTTTGGCTACTTCCAAATCTAAAAATTTCGCTAGAAGGGTCCCGAATTCAGTCAAGAGAAGATACCACGCGGAACGAGACGCCACGTTTGATCACCATTCCAAAAACTGCACTACCCAGATGTTTCCAGCAATGACAAAAAAAAAAAAAAAAAAAAAAAAACTTGGAGAAGTGTGTGTATTATCAAGGTGATTACTTTGAAGGGGATTAATGTTTTGGATTTCTAAATCAATAAATGTATTTTTACTAACTAAAGGTTCGATAATTTTTTAACACAACACTTATGTACATAAAATTATGAATTGAACTATTAATAAATTGGCAAATTAATTCATGAACTCAACAAACAATTATCGATACAAATTTGTGTGTGTGCATTAGAAAAACACTAGGTTATGATGCGCATACAAATTGCATACTTTCATACATATGATTTTCATTTTATGTTTAAATATGTAGAATATAGCCTTTCACATAGTAATTTTAAATGTAACTCATTCACTATCTTCTCGCGTTTTGTACAACAACTTTTTGAGACATGCTTTAAAAAAATGCCACTCTTAATTGGTAATCCTAAATTAAGCGATTCTGAATAATTAGAATAATTTATAAATTCTTACAGACGTGATTTTCAGTTAAAAATTGGTACCTGTTGGTAAAGTAGAACTAAAATAATTTTTACTCTATTTTACGTCTAATAAAAACGTCTTCCGAAAACAGCTTTGAAAATATTATTTCAATAACAATTAATATAGACTCACATTGACTTAATTGATAGCTGGAAAATAAAATTTAGAGAAACCAAAGCTAAAAATGAGCGTGAAAAGTTTATCCCTATATAACTCTACCGATCGTTAGACTACCGAAATAACCGAAATAACTTCGGGGGCTTCATTATTGCATTTAAGCTTCCGCGAAATTGCGATGTATGGTTAATATGCTGTATTGATCGCCTTCCAGCAAAAATATTGTTAGTGACTAGGTGACAAGATTGTTATCTACTGCTAAATTCTTTATTACACGAGGTTATTAACCGTGCTTATATGGTTGTTTCTTGTGTGAATGTAAAAGCCATATCTGAACTAGAACAAATATCTGCTTAATGAACCTTATTGATTATGTATTTTAAGACGGTTAATACATTTTTGGGATTTACGAGGGTAATTCTTTCATTTTATACTCAGCTTAAATTAGATCACTGTACATTAAGCACGCTTCAGTAAACGTTCAGTAAAGTTATAACTAGTTTTTTTTTATTTTATTTATTTATTTTTTTTTTTTTTAGTATCTGTTCAAAGTAAAGAAATTGTGTTGACACAAATAATTTGAATGGTGATATTAAAAATAATATTGTAATAATTCGTTTTAAATATAATTTTTATTTTGGAGAAATCTTTATTTGTATATCGCTTTATTTTTGTAGTATCTTTAATTAAATAAAAGTTCATTCTTTAAATATCTGTTACTAGGAACATAATTTATTTGTTAAAAGGAACTATGCTTGTTAAATTTAAATATTAATTTTTTTTTGTCTGTTTCTAACTTTTAGTAAATAAAAACAAGGTTATCCAATTAAAAAAAAAGTTATTAAATCTTTTTTTTTTTTTTTTTTTTTTTTTTAAAGTATGAAAATTACACGATGCTTTTTTCAAGTTACAATTTCTTAATTAAGGCAAGTTGTGACAAAACAAGGTCCGCAATACATATGGAAGATATATTATCGTTATCTATTTTTATCTAAGGAAAATTTCAGGCAATATTCTAAAATATTCGATAACACGGCACGAGCTCTGAATTTTATTAACAGACATTTTTCTATGAATAAATAAACAAAAATTATAGTTGTAAAACTGATAGTAAATAAATTTTTAAATGAATAATAAATTTGAAACATTTACATAGTTGAAATTTAAAATACGAAATTTCTAAAATACACAGTTAGAAAATTTTTAAGCTTTAATTTTGTCCATTGCTGAAAATATATCAAACAGAGAATAAATAAAGTGCAGAACTCTTTAAATGAAAAAAAAGAGTAGTTTGTGCATTTATCGGTATATGTATATTAAGTATTGTATATACGGTTACTAAATAAAATGACAAAGAAGTGTACCATGGACAAACTTTTTCAGTGTTGCCGTGAGCTTATACGATAGTACAACATATACAGTCATGGCAACATTTTAATTTATTCCGCAGCAAATTTATATACCCGCCCTTTTTTCAATCAGAGAAAACTTCTTTAATATATAATTTCGATTAAATAAGAAGAAATATACTCTTCAGATACTCACACTGTAAAACATTTCTGTAAAAATAAAGCACATTTTTTAACATAAATACAGCATAGGTTACTGTATATTTTTACAGTTAGTTCTGTAAAAATAATTGAAGACTGGTTACTTCACACTTATTATGTAAATCGGTATAAAAAAATTTCCTGAAATCTTTTGGTGCGTATGACATGATTTATCAGCCAATCAGTGCTGATGTTGACATAATGTGTTTTTGTAAAGAAAAGTCATTGTGAGCCCAACTGCGCGATTGGCAATGTGCTGGCCTCTAGAACAGGAGATCGTGAGTTCGATTCCCGAGCTATCCAAGACCGCTTGCTCCGCATGGAAAAATAAAGTAAATTATATGGTTAAAAAATTAAATAAGTTGCTTAGTGTTTTGGATTACTCCCTGCACGCATGTGGAATAATTACAGGAAATATTTTTAAAGCATACTGTAAAAATTACAGCACATGTGAGTAAAAATCGCAGCAAATTTGTTTTTACTGCACATTGTAAAAAAAATACAGTACAGTGAGTAGGCAATACTCTTACCAGCACACTATGCTATAATCTACTACAGAAAATTGTTACAGTGCAAAAATTAAAATAAAATTAAACAAAAAACGGTTACTGTAAACAAATTCAAAGAAATTTTGTTGAAAATTTGCGAATTAGTTAACAATAGGTTTTCTTTTGTCGTAACAAATTCCTTTTTACTTAGAATAAATATATAATTCAAAACAATAAAATAACCTCTACAAAACATATTTTGTCGTTTAAATCGAATCCTTTTTCTGGATGATTGTTTGAATTAAACTACAAATAAATTTAAATTACAAATTTTCTCTTTGTGGTTAACTGGAGGATAAATTTAAAGTACATCTGTTTACGAAATCATTATAACTCTCGGAAGCAGGTTGTTTCGAAACAGTTGCGCGCGTGTAGTTGCCAACTTTGCACCTTTTAGATACCGGAATATTTTAATTTTTTTTTTTTTTTTTTTTTTTTACTTTACTTTATCAGTGAAAACCGTTATAATTCCCGGATTAATTAAAATTAATATTTCTATCAAATTTTTTCGGTATCTAAAAGGTACTAGATTGGCAACTATGTGCACGCGTGCATGTGTGTGTGTGTGTGTGGGAGGGGCTCTCTTCTTTTAATGAAATTTCTATCGGTGCACGTGTGTAATTCAATAAATAAATAATAATAATAATAAAAAGAAACAACTTTAATAAACCGGTTAGCTTCTTTGCAATGAAATTATTTTGCCCACATTTATTGAATTTAAAAATCATGAAAACATATGCATAGAATTTATTGTTTGCTAATGTTTTACATTGAGGCGAAAAAAATATGTCCTTGACATTACAATGTGCATGTACTAAAATTATATATTCTCTATGAAGCTACGCAAAGGTTAAAAATGGGTCAACGTATGCAAATTTAATATACCAATTTCCGTTAAACTAATAAGGTTGTTTTATTTTTAGATAGGTGAACAATAAGGCTAGCAAATAAAATGCCTGCAAAAGGAAAGATATCGTTGGGCCAACCGGCACTATTTCTAATTTGAACAAACGATGTGCCAATCACACGAACCAAATATCTACTGATGAGCAAGCGACTCTTGTTTATAGGGTACATGAATTTTATTTTTTATTTTGCCGTTTTTAACATTGTTGAAAATTTACTTTACTTTATAAACAAAATTTTTGTTGAAAATAATTAAAACTAAAATAATTATGCCGGAATCAAAATTTAATTATTCATAGACGGACAATACCTATAAGCATCTCTAATATCCAGAATTTCAATTCTGAGTATTACTTAGATAAGTCAGAAAATCATATTTTATTTTACATGTACTATTTTCTTTTAAAAGTAAATATAATACATGCTATATCTACTATAAAAAATAGTTGAGCAAATCGCGTGCAAACTTTAAATAAAATTTAATTTTTTTATCGGATTAAATGCCAAGAAACTTGATATTTACTAATTATTTTCTTTAAAATTTACGGGGAAGCTAATACTAGAGTTAATGATGGAAGTTAATTAACAGATAGTCAGGCTTTTGAATCATTTTTGTAAAATTTGTTATCTTAACATTTTATATTTAGTCTTATGGTAAAAGTTCTTTTACATCGGAGACATAAATTAAAGACCTAATTAACAAAGACTCTAATATTTTTACATTTTTATGCAGCATATGTTTCATCGGATATGATGTTAATTAGGTTTTTTGTATAAAAGTTTAAATCAGCAATATTACTGATACACATACGCATCAAATTGATTAAATTTAGTTATTTTTAAATAAAAGTTGGTGAACTTCAGTCTTTTTATTTAATACTCATTAAAAATATTTGTTTCAGTTTCATTTCTATTGCACGCATCTATAAACAATTAAAATTATTAGATTCTTTATCAATGCATAAAATATATAAATTTACTGTAGAAAAAACCTTTCACCCAAGCAGCACCGAAACGTTCTCTGAACGTTCAAAAATTGTTCTACAAACACGTTCTAAGAACGTTCACTTTGAACGTGTTATAGACGTCTATTTGTCCATCTTGAAGCCGTACAATAGTACGGTTCAGAGAACGTTCAATGAACGTGTAACTATCACCATCGGTGTTATAGAAACGTTCTGAGAACGTTCTACGTATACGGTCTCAGAACGTTCTAAACGTCTTTAGAACGTTTTCAAAACGTTATACACATTTTCAGAACGTTCTAGAAAACGTACTGTAAACGTTCTAAAATAGTGTAGAAAAAAAAAAAAAAAAAAAAAAAAAAAACTTGTGACGTCATTATAAAAAAAAAACACCACAGTACGGGCGTTTAAAAGTAAAAAGTACATATTATTACTTACAAACTTTGAATAAACACCATAAAATGCAATAAACTCGCAACAATTGTTTCGGGTCGAAAATACACACGACCCTTCATCAGGCGAATAAAGTAAGCACGAGTGCTGCAGTCAAAGCGGCAACGCAATTGGTGCGTTGCCGCTTTGACTGCAGCACTCGTGCTTACTTTATTCCCCTGATGAAGGGTCGTTTGTTTTTTCGACCCGAAACAATTGTTGCGAGTTTATTTCATTTTATGGTGTTTATTCAAAGTCTGTAAGTAATAATTTTTACAACGCCAGTTTTGTGGTGCTTTTTTATTAAAAATTACATAGCTGATGATGCAACACATGAACAGGATTATAAACTACTTTTTTTTTTATTATTCATATAATGTTTGAGAAATTTTAACATACTTACTATTCCTTTAATTTCAACGTAATATGCATCAAAAATTCGATATTATATGAGAGTTTTCCGAAAATAATGCCATTACGTCTCTTTATCCCTTAAAAAATTTCTTAAAATTTTTCATTTTTTTTTTTTTTTTTTTTTTAATTTCTTTTTTTCCCCTGATTTGAAGATAATGAAGTTATAGTATTAATTACAAAACTTTGAATAAACACCATAAAATGCAAGAACTCGAAACAATTGTTTCGGGTTAAAAGAAGACACAACCCTTCATCAGGCGAACAATGTAAGCGCGAGAGCTGCAAACAAGCACGTTGAGTGTGTTGAATGCGTTGCCGTTTTTTTTTTTTTTTCTTTTGTAGCAGCTGCGAGTTCTTGCCTTTTATGGTGTTTATTAAAGTTTCGTTATTAATACTATAACGCCATTATCTTCAGATTAGGGGAAAAAAAGAATTTTTTTTTTTTTTTTAAATGCAAAAATTTAAGGAAATTTTTAAGGGATATAGTGTTGACTTTCACGTTATGACAATTTTTGGGAATTACTGTCGTAGAATATGGAATTTCTCATGCATATACGTCTAAATTAAGTATGTTCAAATTTCTCCAACATTATTTGAATTTAAAAAAAAGTAATTCATATCCCTGTTGCTGTGTTGTATCATTCTTCATCTGCTATGTACAACTAAACTCTTGAATTATTTTGCTTGTTTTAATCCTTGGGATTCCGGATGCATCATCCTGTGAGTAATGTTTGTTTTTTATAGTTGTTTTCTGTTTGATTCTCTGTGTTCTTGAATTAATAGTTTATTCCAGGGGTGCAGAAAATGTTCAAACCTCGGAAATTTCCCCCAAACACAGTATAAATTTCCCTCAATAATGCAAAAATCTACTTTGCTATTCAAAGTCATTTGTTCTATGTAATAAATCTTTAAGAGAATAAACATACAGTGTAACATAAAAATGTCGCTGTTAGTGTATAAGCACTTCAAAGTAGCAAATTGTTATTTTTGATTTACATTTTTATTTTCTCTTAAAAAAATATTCAAAATTTCACCCGAACCTCGTTCGGACGTTCGGACATGTTCTGCACCCCTGGTTTATTCCACTTTATTCTTCATTTTTAACTTCAATTAATTTCTTGTACGATTGGGTGTCCGCTGGTATAGCTGCTAACGAACGAAATCGTACATTGGTGCTCAACGGTGAAAAAGGTCACCCCTGACGAGTTTTTTTTTTTTCTTCTTTTTCACCGTTCTGAGCTTTTCCTTTTAAAAAAAAAAAATGCTGTTTTTTTTTTTTTTTTTTTTTTTTTTTCCTTCTCGTTGCTTGTTTGTATCTTTTGATTTGAGTTTCATGTCGTTTTTACGCACCGGCAAAATTATTAAAATTGCAACGAATAATCTAGGAATAAATGTATGATTAGATTGAAGTTAAATAAAATAAAAATAAATAAACAAAAATAAATGTTTCAATAAATCACAATCAGTCTCCACATGTTATTTAAATTTGTAGTAATTTCCTTCTCATTGTTCTATGTGGTTTCAGTGATCTTATATCGGTTGCCTGGTTTTAACTACGATTAAAAATTCATTTATACATACATATATATATATATATTAATTTTTTTTAATACAGGGTACAAAGATAATCACGAGAATGTCTTTATCTCCGCAACTATTGGTCGCAAACATATAGTTTCAGTTACAAAATTTTTTTTATAAAAATATGAGCGGTATGACAAGTTTAAATTTAAAATATCTATTTTTTCAAAATTACAAAAACTAAATTTTTATACAGTTCCAGATCCCTATAGTGATATTTAAAAAAATTGACACTCATCCTAACAAAAAGTTTCATTTATATTCTCCCAAAATGGAACAAGATATTTAAAGTTTAGATTTTCTAACATATTTAGGCCTTCAATAAGGGATCGGTTTAAATATCCTATTTGGAATTTGTTTGCTTTTTCCCGGGCTTTATTAAAGAATTTTTCATTGTCTTTTTAATAAATCCCGAGAAAATGCGAAATAATCCTAAATTTTGAAACTAACTATCTCAGACAATTTTGGGCGCACAAAAGTGAAACTTTTCGTGTTATATTTTTTAAGTTGAAAGTCAACTTTTACTATTAGCGTCCTGAAAACCGTATAAAAATTACCAATTTTTGTGATTTTGAATAAATTGATTTTTTTAATTTAAACATGTCATATAATGAATGCTTACATTTTTTTAAAAAATACATTTTGTAATTGGAGAACGTCTGAGACCAATTGTTGTGCAAATAAAGGCCTGCTCTCGACTTTGCACCCTGTATATTCTAAACATTTCTGGGTACTACTTTGTAAGTCCATGGATAGTTTAAAAATATATTTGAATGCTGAAGTTCATAGAAAGTTTTAATATTCCAACATAAAAAATATTTTCGAAAATTAATGTACCAATACACCGCTAAAATTATATGCAATTGAGTTTAGAATATATTGTTAATTTATAATAATAAGAAATTGAAACGAAAATTTAAAAATTAGTTAGAAGGAAGAAATTTTAAAAATTTCCAAATACTTAAATATAATTTTTTTTAATCAAAATATTTAACATACTTCATATTTTTAAATTTCAGTGCATGTGTGTATTCATATTTTCAGTTTACAGCAGCAGTTTACAAAAATTATGTTTACAGATATTTAAACTTATTCCACATGGCAATGTAATTGGTAATCATTAAATGTTTAAATTTCTTTAAAATGAGTCAACGCAATTTTTACTCATTTTATGTAATTATGCTATCATGGCATATTAAATAATAAACAAATGTAATTATTATTATTTTTTTTAATAAAAAATATAGTAAGTATATTATTTATAATTAATATATCATTTCTTAGTATATTATTTATTTACTTATTAAATATATTATTTATTGTTTTGATAACGTTTTCCCTTTTCCGTTTTTATATTATGTTAGACATAAGTAAAAGGAAAGAAAGCCGTCCTCACCCAATCTCTGTCTATGATTATGCTAAAAACATAATTTTTACTTATTGGACGCCATTATTTTCTGGTTCAGAAGGTTAGTATAAAAAAAAAAAGAAAGAAAGAAAAATTAAAGAAAGAAAACATATAGAAATAGCTTTTGTATAAATACTTTATAAATAAAACTATTGTTCTTTCGTATATATATATATATATATATATATAATTATATTTCACAACAATTTTATCGTGTTGTATCCATTAATATAAATAGTTTTTATTCCAGAGAATGCTTGAATTCCAAACTTTAAAAGTCAATTTTTAGCCATTTTCATGATATACAGACGAGTGGCAAAATAATGTGTAATTTTCCGATTTAGCCTTTTTGTCAAATACATAGAGAAATCTTGATAAAGTGCATAGAACTTCATGGGTATAAAAAACATGTTATTCCACATATATTTATGTAAAGATTTTGTCCAGAAAGAAAAGAAGGGATCTTAACGGGGGGGGGGGGGGTGTAAATTTTTATTTATAAAAATTTGCACTTGAAATGCGTTGTAGCTGTAGCATTTATTCTTATGTGGCTTCTTTAATTTATGTGTATTCATAATTTTGTCAGTATCACGCGCATTCATTGAGAATATTTTTTTTTTTTTTTATTTTTTTTTTTATCTTTATTGAAAATTTGCGAAACATTTTTTGCTTATATAACATAAAGGGTTTTCAGATCAATTTAATGCCATTTCTAGAAAATTTGACATAGTGCATTAGACATAACATAATACAAATATAATATAAAAATATTAATATAAGATGAAATATGAGTATTTTTTCTAAATAAGTTTTAACTTTGCATCCACAAATGGTGACAAAGTTTTTTTTTTTTTTTTTTTTTTTTTTACAAAATTTATTATCCAAATACATAAATACTCTGAAAAAATAACCAAAGCAATATCAGGGAAATTTAGAAACATATCATCGATAGAATTAGTTAAATTTAAAGCAATATGAAAGAGAAGCGAACGATAAGTGGTTTTATAAAGATTTCAATGTAATTAACTTACAGTGTATTCCCAAGGACTTATTAAAAATAAAAATATGCATTACATACTTATACTTTTGCTTGTCTTTCATAGTGCTTAAATTTCAACTAATTCTGTTGACGATATCTTTTTGATTTTTCACAATGTTTGCATGAGTTCTATACATTTCACTAAATAATACCCAAAAATTTTTTTTCGTTAAATCTTGTGCATGCGCAGATAAATATCTTTTAGTAAAAATGCTCATTTTTTTGCATAAATTTAATGTTCTTAATCTCAGATTACAGAATGTTGTGTCTAATGTACTATGTCAAGTTTTCTAAAAATGACTTATAATAAATTAAAAACCGTGCTTATTATAAATAAAAAACACTTGAAAGTCTTTAATTTCGTTAAAGAAATTTTCTGTGATGGTGAATTATAAATGATAATTAAAAAGAGCGCCATAAAAACATGCTAAAACTACAATAAATTTCAAGCATTATTAATTACAAGATGGTGCCAAATATGTAAAAATATAATTTTATTAGTGGTTCTTTTCTTATCTTTGGGGTATTTTTTTTAAACATATGTGATATAACATGTTATTTACACCCACAAAGTATCCATCAAATGTTTCTCAAAATTTCCGACAAAATGTTTAAATTCGAAAGTATCGCTTTTTTTCTTATTTGGTCCCCCATCATCTGTATACGTATATAAAGATGCACAATAATTATTCTGTGGATTACATATGTGCTTACACTTGTGTGTATTCAGACTAGCTTTATCTGAATTACTATTTGATTATTAATCATAAAATTGACAGATTCATTAATTACATACAGTACAATATACTCTTAATAAATATACGGCATTGTAGTTCTTAGATACTGTACAACGTATGTCTACTATGTACATATTTAATATTTATGAGTTTTGTACGTTATACACCAAAAATGATAAATTCGGAACAACAGTTTAAATTTTTCAAAAATATATATCTTAATAATGCGAAATGCATACGAAAATAAAACTTTAAAAGATTAAATTAAAACAATATTGTGCATTGTGATTTTACATAATGCCCAATGTTACATAATGTTTTTACGCAACCAGATACCAAAAAAAAAAAAAAAAAAAAAAAAAAAAAAAAGGATTATATTAACCAGAGTATTGTTTGTAACATTAATGTTCAGGTTCACTTAATTATATTTTTGTAGATCTCTATATAATTCAGATGAAAGAAAAATATAAAGCTACGCAGACTTATACATTTTTATTTATTTAAATTCGTTTAACCCTTTCAAAGGCTTTGGAATACATTATATCAAACCTAATTTTAATTCCCAACTGTAAAAACGTGTCCAAGAATTTTTTTTACAAAGTTTTACTTTAATAATATAGAAGAAAAACTCCATTTTTCTTTTTAATCACTTATATTTGTTTGTACGTACTGGTGGCAGATAATTTTAAATGATCAAAATTATCTTGTCCCTCAAAGGGTTAAGTGAGAATAACTTTTACACATTTAACATAAATATATTTGGTTACAAGAAGAAATATTTTTAGAAATTTCTTTATTAGCTATATATTGAAGAATGTTAAATATTGAATATAGCAGACATATTTTCGTAATCAATTAATTAAAGAGGTATAATAAAAACGCTTTAAAGATTAAATTGGAATACATGTATGCAAACATTCAGATGCATTAAACTTGTCTATCAGAGTTGACTTAAGCAAATTATTACAGTAAAATTCACGTCTGAAAAAGATGCATTAAATCTGAAAATGGAATATGAGAAAAATAAAGGGAAAAAAATATGAAACTCTATTCCATATTTTGTGTTGTGATTTTATTCCAAACTTTATAATAATACTCTGTACTTTGAGAGTTTAAATTTGTAAATTTTTTACTTTTTTTTTCTGATACAATATATATATATATATATATAGTCGAATCTAATTAACGTAAACCGCTTATCGTGAATAGTTTCCACAATCCCCGCTAAAACAAAGGTCAGTTTCTCAGTTACTGACAATATAAACTACTGATAACATGAACAATTTTTTTTTATTCCCCATGAGATTCCCGTAAACGAGGTTCGACTGATATATATATATATATTATATATAATGTATGTTGCTTGGTAAAAAATCAGTAAGTAAGCTAAAAAAAAAAAAAAAAAAAAAAAAAAAAAAAAATTCATTTAAATATCTCATGATAAAATGAGTATTTATCAACAACAGGTGGATCTGTTATTATTTAAGAACTACAATGTTAAAGTCAACTGTACCTCTTTAGATTTTGAAGCATGTATTTTATAGCCCCTGCTCTTTCCATTATATTACCATTTGATTTCGATGAATATAATAAAACGAAAAAGTACATTTTCCTTTAAAAAGAAATGAATGAATAAAAAAAAAACAAATTAATTTTAATTAAATTTTAATTTTAATAAGTTTAATCTTTTCAGCTATATACTACCATTGTTTCCAATAAATACTACAAATAAATAAATAAATAAATAATAAAGATTTCTCTTTTAAAGAAATTATTTAAAATAAACAAAAGTAAAAAGCTGTTATACTATGAAATTTATACATTATGCATAAACATAACGGTTATAAATAAGATTTTATTTAAATTTTAATGCACTTTTTTTTTCTTTTACTTCATTACCATTTGATATGAAGGTGACAAATAGGTTATAAATTGAAAATAAAAGAAACGCAATAGCTGTTTCAGGTCAAATTATCAGTCCGACTCTTCTTCAAGTGAAAAAAGAAAGCACCGAAATATTATTAAAGCAACTACGCATTCGTAAATTTTAAGTGAATTTCGGAGTAGTGCTGCTATCTATTAGTATTTTACAAGAAAGATATCTTACGAACTGCTATATAGTAAAACGCAACTCACAAATTATCTTAATTTCAAACTCTCTCTCTCTACAGTGGCGGATTTAAGGGGGGGGCTAGGGGGCTGAAGCCCCCCCCCCCGAAAGTAACATTCCCAATTGAATAGTACATTTGCAAACTTTTCATTGATCTGGAATTACATCTTGAACAATCTTAGCCCCCCCCAAAAGTTAAGTTCTGGATCCGCCACTGTCTCTCTATATATATATGTATATTTTGTCAAAAATATAAAAACATGAAACTTAATACAATATTTTAAATATCTAAATGTAAAATAAACTTTTTTACTTTAAAAAATATACGAATTTAAAATGAATGTTGGATAAGAAATTAATAATCTCAAGAAATTCTGCCATAAAACGGAAATTTTAGAAACTGTTGTTATAAAAATTTCTTGTAAAATTTCTGTTTTTATTTCTTAATAAATTTCTGTTTTTAAACATGTTCTCTTAATATTAACCGTAACTGACTGTAAACATTTACAACATTAAATTAAATTAGCATTTTTATAAGCAGGCTTTTACTCACATGTCTTGAGAAAATCGATGTTATTGAATTTAAGAAAACTAATACATAATCTCTTTTTTAGCATTTATTACATGGATATTGAAACTGAAATATAATTTTCTGTCTGACCAGTAGAATCACACGTACATGGTCATAAACAGTTATAAAAATTAAAAGAATAAAATTCATAATATAAAAAAAAAAAAAATTATCTACGTTATTTAATTTTTGAAAATTCTCCTTGATTTTGCACTAATATTGTTTATTAGTATAATCTGAATACATTTGTGCTTTACTTTGTGGATCGATTGATGAGTTAATTTTTATTTTTGTAATATTTTTAACTGTGGAATTTTCATGCAATTATTTTTTTTCTAATTCAAAAATTATATATATATATATATATATATATATATATTTATAAATAAATCCACAAAATAAATGTACAGATGCATTTAGAGTATATTTATAAACTATAATAATATAAGATCGAAGTAAAAACTTAAGACTAAAGCATTTTAAACAATTTAAAAAAAGATTAAAATTTGTAATTTTAATTTTTTAAACTTTGGTAGTATTCAGGAAATTTTAATATATTTAATATTCATACATTTCAATGCATATACAGACACTGTGAAACATACGCTGTGAAACCGGTGTAAACTCCACATTTTTTAAATATGAATATTTTTGCTTAATTTTACCACATTTAGTTACATCTTTCATTATAAAAGTGAAAAACCTCTAATTATTGCATTAAAATCCCATAAATGGCCTTACATTGTTTTTTCAGAAAACTAAAACTTCTAAATAATTATAAAAATGAAACTTCTAAGTTATTTTTCTTATAATTTATAAATTCTTACTACTCTGATTTGTTTTAAACGCTAAAAATAGGTAATGCTTACAAAATCTTAAATTGTTTTCCTACATATAAATTTGCAAAAAGTTCGTTATTTCAAAATCTATTTAGAAGGAAACAATTCACTTTACATTGAACGACCCATTATATGCAATACAAACAATTGTAAGACAATAATTTCAAAGAAAGATTTTCAACGTCCACCATACCCTTATTAAGACTGACAAAATGACACAAGCACACATACCTTAAAATTAGATTTATAAGAAATTAATATATGTTTTTTTCTCTTGATGAGAAATTTAAATTATGTTTATTTTTTACACAAAAATCCCGCTTATTTATAACAGAAAAAATATTTGATGTCATAATACTATTATGTGACAAGTTTTGCTTGTAAAATTTATTCATTGGTAATACTAATATTCAAATGCTGTTAGAAAACAAATTAGTAGTTAGATTTACATTAACAGCATTTTTCAATTTCTCGAGATAAAAAAAAAAAAAATAACTTAAAAATAACAAGTCAAACTTTTTAGCATCTGATTAATAATTATATACAAACTTTTATTATAAGTATGAATAAAGTATTAATAATGTATCAAAATATATGTATGTAAGATATATAAAGTAAATTCACTCTTACGTCTCTCTTTGATAATCAGAAAGTCATCAACATGAGAAAATTGATATGAAATCATTTGGTTTTCGCGGCTGAAAATTATGGAACTGGCAACCCTTGTTGGTAATTTGGCGGTCTAGTCAAATTTGGCAGCTTTCTATTTTGAGATAAAACAACACAAGTAGTCCTTTTCATTTTGTGGCATAGTCATTATTTAATTATTAGGGGTTAAAAAAAACTATTTTTGTTTTATGTAGTTACTTTAATGAAAAATGCAGAACTCAACAATTGTATTAAAAAAATGTTATTTAAATATTATGTTACAGAGTTTGTATTTAACAATATTTTGTTAAATAGTTTATTTTTATGATGAGGCAAGATATAAAAATTCGTGGTGTATTTAAAATGTTGCATGCTTGTTTTATTGAATTACATAAAATGCCACTTCAAGGAAAGCTTATCTAACTAAACAGGATGATAATTACAAAATCAAGCTAGTACGTCGTGGCCATTACAAAACTGTATTTTATATTTTCTTAAACAAATCCACGTTGTTCAATTAAAAGTAGTTATTTCTGCATTTTACATTTATGAAAAAAATGAGAGAAAGGAAAAAAACCAATAATAGAAAAAAATATTATTTATTTATTTGTTTATATATATATATATATATATATATATATATATATATATATATAAATTCAATTATTTCAAATTATTACAGAAGCTTGATTCAACTATTCATTTTAAAAATTGTGAGCTATTTCAAAAAATATTAAAATCATTTTGCCGGCACGAAAGAGCGGTTGTGAATGATGCTACTCCATATACTGTCGGCAGAAATATTATTGAAGCTCTAGTAAATCAAAATATTTGCACCTAAACTGTTTTGTTGAGTAAATATTTATCGAGTCATAATCTTAGTCTTAAGCTGTTTATAAAAAAGTAGATTGATGATAAAAATTAGTGATCAAACTAATATCTATATAATATTTCTCTAACGTGGACCAATTTCAATTAATATTTTTTGAAATGATACGACAGTGGTAAAATTAATAAAATACGTGAGGATAAAAAATAGTATTTAAAAATGAACAATATTTAAGCACGCGGATTCAGTTCAATGATCTAATAAAGAAAACATGACGATATTTGTTTGAGGACATTATTTTATGAGAAATGTATTTTTGAAAGTTATTTCTGCAAAATCTTTGCAAGAGTCAGTATAAACCTAGCAATATTTCAAAGATATAAACAGAACATGATATATTATCATAAATTGGCTACAAAACGCAATCATAAAAAAATATTATCAATTTAAGTCTAGGATTTTTTTTTTCTTTTTTACAAAAAATTACGCTAAAATAAATAAAATGCCATTGCATACATTAAAATTTAAAAGGCGTCACAGGGGTCCTTTACTAAAACCGTACTGCCTGCGGAAGTATGAAAACTGAGTCATAAACCATGAATTTTATTTTGAAGCTTTTCTTTGAATAATTCTGGTTTCACTATTGCACAATATTTATTTGTATCTAATAATAATTTGGCTTCTGGTAAATTAAAATTTTAATTAAGGGGTGAAATTGATATAATATTTATAAGTTTCAAATTTTAAAGGTAAATAAGAAAAGAAATAAAGTGCGAAAATGCCGCACGGGTTTGCTAGTATATATGAAACGTGGATGTGTGCTTCAGTAATTTTTCTGCCGAATGTACAAAAAGTTTTTTTGAATAATTATCAGTATTGTGTATATATATATATATATATATATAATCATTTCACAACCATTAGTTAAAAATAATCTGTGTATTTTTATACTAAACGTTATTCTAGATGACTGCACGGATCGAAATTTTATCCTTTAAACCTTTAATTTAATCCTTTGCCGGTCCTATTGAATTTCCCTCTCCTTTTTTGAATGTTGCCAAATTTCAGGATTTTTTTTGTTCAATATCCACCAATAAATTTCTACTGCATCGGTTGTCTAATCACTTCGAAGTTTATTCGTCCATTATGTATATCAAATATCACTCCTCAAAATTATTGGTGTTCGTTAAATAAAAGAGTCCCTCAATTTGGCAATACTATGTATAGCGGTTTAGAGCACTAGGGCCGGCAAAGGGTTAATATAGGAGAAAATAAATAAATTAATAAATAAATAAAACATTTTTTTTAGCTGTTTTTAATTATTTCAACCTCAAGATTGGATCAAGCGTATGATTACCGTTTATTATTATTATTATTATTTTACTTACATCTGTCAAGAAGAAAGTATTGGATTCGTGAAAATTTCCGACTTTCGATTTTCGATAAATTCACACAGTTTGTGATTTTTGGAATATGATTCGACTATTGTTAGAAAATGTCTTTGTATGTGTGTCAGAAAGAAAATTTTGGACTCTGTTTCTCACGAGCCAGTGGACAGCATTTAACCAAACTTAATATTTGGCTAGACTTAAATTACTGCTAATTAGATTTTAATATGTGGCTTTCATAACATGTTGCTTCTATATTGCAATTCTACTGGACAGGCTCCATCTAATCATCTATAGTTATAAATACACTAAGCTTGTACATGTGATGGAAATCATGTAAATCTGTACTGATTTTATTTGGGTACAAAAAGCTAACAGACGACAATTTAATTTCGTTTCTGATAAGGTAAAACCTTGCTTCTCAGAGTAGGTAGTTCTTCTAAGGTATATATATTTCGTATGTTATTTATTGTTATTTAAATCCACCAAAATTGGTATATGATATTTATATTATTAAAATGTATTCTGATTCAATTCGGATGTAATCTATCCACAATGTGGCGTTGCTGTTAGTGTCTGGGATTTCCAGTTGCCTATACAGCAGCACCTATTGGTGAAAATTGTACGAAATTATATGTATAGAAAGTTAATTGTGAGAAGCTAAGTTTCTTGAAATTTTGTGCGAATAAATCGTTGGTGACGCTATTATATAAATGGAATAAAAAAAAAACTTTTAAAGCCGTCACAGTATAACTAGTTTTTTTTTTTTTTTTTTTTTACTAATGCGCAAGATATTTATATTTTTATTGAAATATTACAGAAATTGCTACATTTTTACTATATTTAGTAATAAACAAAAAAGAAAAATCATGCGGACCACTTAGTTTATAAAACACCTGCACCCTACACCTAAACATACACTTTTGTACGTTTAAAATTTTAGTGAGTCCCCATATCAAACCGCTTACGGTATACACATACTTTCAATAAAAAATGAGCACGGTTACGATGTAACTGAGGAATTATAAAATATATTTTTGAAATTAGAGAACGAATAGACAGACAATGGTGTTGACAAACTTAAATTTTAAGCATATTTTTAACTCGTTGGAAAGTTGAAAACGTTTAACAAAATTTAAAACACACTTCGATCAATTTTCGCTTATTATCCTCTAATATATCTAAATATTTCTATATGGCCTTATGAATCATAAGCTAACAATAAAATATTTTATAGGAAACATGTTTTATGTGCATACGAACAGTATTTCATAATTTTATTACGTTTCGTGTAGCATATCTAAGTATGCTTTAAATAAACATTAGCAGGCTTTGCCCGCTTTGCTGCATAGTATATTTAAATAAATTCTCAAAATTCCATGTCATTATTAACAAAATCTCAAAAGAAAAAAAAAATCGCTGAAATCAATCGAAACTTAAGTTGATGTTCCAGCTGCGTTTGGTAATGGTTCTTCCGCTCGCAACATGATTAGTCTGGGTTTCCATTGCTTTCGGCAGCGTCTTACCCATTTTTTTTACTCTCCCTCTTCGGCGGGTAAGTTAGAAGTTTTGCGAAATACCACCGAAGTGCCTATTACATACACTCAATCAATACCCACCAACCAAAATTCGCCATTCCAAGATAATTTGAAGCAAAATTTTGGATTTTATAATGTGTGAAATTTGAAGGTATCGCTATTTTTTTTAATAACGACCGTCATCATGAATGTAGACCATCAATTAAATCTCTTCTTTCATTTGACAGACACATCACTTCTCAACCCAAATAAATAAATAGATAAAAATAAAATAAAAATTACTACTTAATTATGCATTATCAGTATTTAAAAAAGACTGTTTTTATTTAAATATTAATAATAATTTCGTGGGACACTCACATGGCTGTCTCTTACTCTTACCTAGCATTTGAATACTATAAATGCAGATTGCAGATTAAAGTGTAAGATAACAAATACTATATATAAATCTACGTTTTAAAAATTTCAAACTAGTTTTAGGAACAGATATTATTTGACGAATAACTCTCTCAATGAGGAGGGGGGGGGACCCCGTTTAAATATATTGCATAATGCCTACTATAAAAAATTCTTGGCTATTATTAAATTTAAAAGTTCATTCCAAATTTTTCAGTCAACTTTCTTTCTCACCACTCTTTCAAGCTTATTAATCTTGAACAAACATTTTTAGCAACCTCAAAATAAACTTCAAAATACAAAATTTGAATTATCTGCAAATATTTGTTTTAAAATTAGCTGATAACAGGCATACACAAAGATTAACCATTAAAAATTTGATTTTAGTATTCAGGGAACCTCAAAACGTGTAATTATAGGGAAAAAAAAGCGTTAAAATTTCCACTTAAAAAATTTCTTTGTTTACTCTGTAGGTTTGAAGTATTAATTATCATTCCTAGGTAGCCCTGTAGATGAATGGGGAATGATTTTCATGCCATATTTTACACTAAACATACTTTTATGCATATAAAAAAATATATGTTAACTTATTTTTGTTTAGTACAGGCTACAGATATTAAACTGTAAATAGCAAAAAAATTTCGCTCACATACCTAATGTATTTGAATTATCTTGGACGTCCCTGTACACGAAGCATTTGCTTGATCTCAAGGAAAAGCTAAGTGCAGCATCCCCTTACATGATTCAAATGTAGAATACTAAGTTTTCATATTCTGGAATTATTTGTTTTTGAAATGTGCTGATAACTGGCATACACGTACAGGCATACACAAAGACACACACACACACACACACACACAGATCAAATACAAAAACCTGATTTTTGGATTCAGGGGACCTCAAAATGTGCAAAAATATTGCAAAAAATCAGTTTCAAAATTTGACCCAAAAACAATACTTTCGGGTCAAATTTTGGATTTTTCTTATCCATATCTGTGGATGAGAGAAAGAAAAGAAAGAAAAATATAAGCAATAATTAAAGAGAGGAAAAAAATAGCCAAATTAGCGATAAAACTGCCAAACCGTTTGACTTCCTGTAATAGCAGATGCTTGCTTATCGTTAAGTTAAAGCGCGAAAATTTTTGTCACATTCTTCAATTATGTTGATGCTATGCAGACCGAACCTTGTGCAGTTTGCTGATCAAGCAGTAGATTATTTATTCAATAACATCCTTGATTAGCAGATTTTCATGACAGAAGACAATCATTTTTATGCTATGTAGAAGATCTTAGAAAATTTATTTTTCTAAGGGTTTATTATTATTATGACAAATGAAAAAAAAAAAAAAAAACGGTAAATTTGTTTTAAATCATCAGAAAACGATGGTTCAATTATTCGTTTTAAAGGTGATATCGAATTCTTTTGAAAGATAATCATTGTGAAAATTTTTATCCACCCCTCCCCCATCCCCGTATACTTATTCCTAGGGGAAAAAACAATGTCCTATGAATAATAATAATAAAAAAAAAACTGTTTGACTATTACTCGTTATACAGCCAAATTGAATCAATAATGTATATCAAATGTATGTCACACAGAAGGTTTGGTGAGTATATATATTACAGAAGCTGATAGATAACCTTTCTGTGAATGGAAAATATTGGAACGTGGCAGTGCCACCTGTCGTCCAATATGCACCCAAAGGCAATCTGTAGAGTTTTACGTAATATTAATTTCACGTACCAAATTTACAACATTTATAAATCACAGAAGTTGAGATTTTTCGTTTCCGTTATGAGATTACATTGCAACATAGCACCTGTTGGCCGATGTGCATCCAAAATGGACCAGTAAAGCTTTACATAAAATCGATTTCACTTATAACTTCAGTGTATCACAAAATTTAAGTGTTAAATCACAAGAGTTAAAATATTGCCTTTCCGTTAAAATGATTAAATTGCAGATTACAACGCCACCTGTTGGACAATGTATACATCCAAATTGTATTAGCAGAGGTTATCATGATATATACCAATATATTAAGTTTAATGCATTTGTACACTATAGAAGCTGAGATATAGCCGTCCCATAAATGGAGGGTTTCATTACATAGCACCGCAATCTATCGGACGATATATCCTAAATGAAATTTAAATAACCTCCAATTTAGGGCAAGATCTAATTATGTAACAAGTTTGGTTGAATTCCATACATTGATTCATGAAATACAAAATTCACAAAATTTTTCCATGAGTTTAAAATTTTGTAATTTTTTTTCACCTCACCGCTACTGATTCTTGAAAAGCATTCTTTACTGACGTGCTAACAAAACGTTAAACTGAAAATGTAAAAAATGCTCTATTCTCTATCAAGCTAAAAATTATAAATTTCGAATAACTTACGAAGTTTTTAAATTAGAATGTTACAAATCTCTCAATAGGATTCTTATCAATATCATAAGCGATATTTTCAAACTGGTCCGATCTCTCTGCAATCATTTGTTCTTGAGATATCGTGTACATGGACTAACGGGCTATCACGCTAATAGGTGCCGATACCATACCAACCTTTTGACTTCCGGATTCCTCACGCCAGAAAACGTGTAAAAAAATCAAAAACTGAAGTCAAAAATTTTCATGATTAACCTAGTTTCTCAACCAATAGTACTAAAAAGTCATTTTGTCATATTCGTTATAATTACACTGTTACAGAACGTGTTATGACGGTGTTACACTTGAACGTTCTATATAGAACTAGAATTGTACGTTTTATAGATGGTACAAATCAAACATTTTCAGAACGTTCTAAATAATACCATTTCTGAACGTGTTTTAGAACGTTCTTTTGACACGAAACACGGTGTTTGAACTATTGAAACCGTTATTAGACGTTCACAGAACGTTCCTGTGCTACTTGGGATGCCATTTAAAATATTTTTGGACACCTTATCGTCTTTGTATTTGTTCAATTGACTATAATAAGCCCAATTACAACATTTTTTCTGTTAACTACATAACTATTACACTATTACGTTATCACTCTTTTATTATAATTAAATCTTTATCATAGCTTAATATTTTTACATTTTATTCTTCCACATTCGAAGGAAGTTTCAATTCTATATCATATGTAAGTCGATGTCAAAAGTCCTTGTAAAATAAACTTTCAGGTTACGTAATATTAAGAAAGTTATATTACCTTAAGAGTATTATCGGAAATATGCCCTTAAGCTGTTGCCACTGAAGATCAATTGTATTGTTTGTCTTTTTCCCTCTCAATGATGATAATGTATTTTTTTAATAGATGACAGTGATATGCTAAATTCTTTCTAAATTTTAATTCGATTTCTTTGAAATGTGTCTTCTTAAATTTTGTTGTTTCTGCTGTCGTATTTTTGCGTTTTTCCTACATCATATTTTTTTAATCTGAAAATAATCTGATCTTATTTTATTACGATGATTTAGGATTATGTTTGTAGAACACATGCATCTGTATTCAATAAGCCATTCCGTCATCCAATGATTATTTTGGTAATGATATGAATTTTCTGTTATTAGAATTTATTTTCTGAAACTTTAATAGGAGTCTTAGTGGATTTAAATTAAATTCAGTTGAATACTGACCTTTGTTTACTTACATATATGTGGCGACTTCTTTTTCGCACCTGGTTCTTTTCTTCCTGTAAAAGCATCTTGAGACACATTAAGACACTGATCACGCTTTGTTTACTTTTAAAGATTTTACTTTTACTTACGGCACAAACATAAAATACATAACGAACACATAAATTAACATCAAATAAAGTATTTTAAAACAACATATAGAATGGAATGCTAGTCCATCTTGATTCACATACGCACACCTGTTGCCACACTTTCGTACCAAACTTTTCAGTTCTTGTTTTGGAGTACTCTCGAAATCAGAGGTGCGGCGTTCACAATATAGTCATAATTTTTAAACTGCAAGACGGTTTATCCGCTTTTGTGATAAGATTGTTTAAATAGCATTAAGAATAAACCTTTATTTTGTATAATTATTGACCAAAATATTATATTTTTATGATGCAAATCTGTTTACTGGTATAACGTACTATGAAAAACTCTTCTCAAACAACAAAAATATGTAAATGAAACATTCTAGCAGCCTAAAAGTTAGAATTTTTCCTCGATTAAAAAAAAAAAAAAAAAGGAAAATTGACTACATAGATAAAGTACAAGTAGATTTTTTATTTTTCATAAATTTCAGACATCACAGCAGATTTTTGAGAGATTTAATATTTACAACGTTCATGCGAATGCTTTTCAACAGATATCATTTTCTTCTGCATTACAACTGAAGATGTTTAAAGCCAAATCAATACAAAATTTATTACTGACTCATCATAAAAAAATGTCAATTAATAAGCAAAAGCACGACATGACTTGTGTTTTTTGCATGCACGTGTTTTTTGGAACTTAAGCAGAAAGGCAACATCCTTTCGAAACCTGTAGTGCTTACATTAATTTTATGATGTGTGAAGAAGTTTTTAAATTTAAATAAATGTCTGTTGGTAGAGATATTTTGAAGGACAGTTGTGGGAATCTATCTTTTTGCGGACTTATCAATATAGGCGTGAAATGGTAAACACTGCTAATACAGTTGGTAACAAAAGTCTCCGAACACTAGCAAAAATTCCTAGATAAAAAGTACACTTAATACAGTTTTTTTTTAAAAATAAATCCTTGTCGAATCCTGTTCTTAGTCAGTCTAAAAACATGATTCGACAAGGATTTATTTAACAAAACTGTATTAAGTGTACTTTTTTTATACAGGAATTTTTACCAGTGTTAGGAGACTTTTGTTACCGACTGTACATGCGATTTTGATAAAGATCAGATTGTGATGTTCGTAAGACTGCTGAAACATATCTCAGTAAAGTGGGACTACAGGGAATTTAGTAAGTTATTGATATTGGTACATTTGAAATATAGTTGAATAATAAAAAAAAATGTGTCCAAATTTTGGGCATCCATTATAATTTAAATTTTGCAAAAGTTAGAATGTCCTACTTGATAAAATAAATAGTGATAACGCAGTAATTTTACGATAAGATAGTGTTATACTAATCTACATAAAAATGTATATAAAAATCAGTGCGTCTAATATTCTTACAGAGTTCCCAACTTTTATAATTTATTCACGAACACTTTTAGCCCCGCCCCTTTTTCATACTGGGCATTTTGAAAAATGATTTTCTTCTTATTTAATCGTTGTGACATATTAAAGAGAAATAATTTACAAAATTTCTGGTGCGAAAAGAAGGCAGGACTAAAAATGTTCGTGAATAAATTACAAATGTTGGGAAATCTGATTCTTAGTCTGAGAACTTCTCAGAAATCATCTTTATTGCATTTACCTCTTCGTAAGAATAACTGACGCGCACTCGTTAAGCATATCCATTAATGTCGAAAAATTAGACTTGTGGTGACAAAACAGACTTTCCCGCGAATTTGAGATTTCATTTCCATGTTTGAACACAACAGTTCACACAATTCAACATTTTGAACACAAACACGAACAGTTTTTACAATAAACCTTTGATGAAACAATTTTAAACTTAGCTCTGGTTATATATATATACACCGGTTGCCGAAATTTTATTTGCATGTAATTCGAGAAACAGGGATAATTGTTGCAAAACACGATAAATGGTATGAATTATGGGATTATAATTTCCAACCAGGTCTTCATTTACAAGGCTTATGTTTTCTCCGTTGGAGTTTTCATCAAAATAATTCACCTCTTCACAAGGCAAATATTGTTTATTAGTGGTAATACAAACATGTTTATGAAGGTTATAAATTATATAACATTCTATCTTTTAAAATGTTAATCTGTTGTGAATAGCTTAGATGACATAAAGTGTAAATTAAAAACTCGCAGTCGGTCGTTCCGAGTCTACAGGATCTAAAAGTTTTCTGTATGCAAATTTTATATAATGTCTTTCTGGAGACATATCATACATTGGAAGAACTCATGGCACTATTACACTTGCTTTATGGTGTATAAAATATAGGGATGCAGTGCACAGAGCCTGATTAAGGGGGAAGCACACATTATTTATACTTACACCGTTATTTTTTAACAAATACTTTCCTCCTATAATAAACAGAAAATTCTCATAAAAAAATATTTTAAAAGAATTCTGGTGTCTAATAACGGTGAGTAAATTGGATTGTTTTACACCGTTCATTTTTTATAAAAAATATTTCCTCGTCAAAGCGTGGAATTTCTATGACATGAAGTAAAAAACAATTGTAAAAATATTCCGGTGAGAGCGGAGATAATGTGTGCTTCCCCCTCAATCAGGCTCTGGCAGTGCACTTTAAAATAAGAAAATAAAACTATGCCAACCGTGCATTGAATTACCATACATATAAATTTTTACAAATGATAAAAATATTTTCAGATTTACATGCAATTAATTATTTCCAAAGGTTAAAAGTAAAACGCAAAACGATTTTATATCAATAATTATGAATATTTCTGAATAAAATTAATGCAAATTGAATGCAAAGTACTTACTTTCATAACAAAAATGTACTTTAAAGAAGATTTTTTTTAGATTATAATCAAATATTATAATCGTAAGTATAATCATTTAATGTTATAAGAAATGTTCTGATAATAAAAAAAAAAACTAATGCATATAGAAATCATCCTATTGAAGTAACGAATGATCATTATTATAGCAAAACAAATACAGCATTTATTTTAAGCTTTATCATTTTAATTTTAATTTTATTATTTATAAATTATGATTTTTTTTTTAAAATCAAAATTTTACGAAAATTTTACCAATATTCTACTTATATATTTCCTCTTAAATAATTTTAGTTTTTCATATTGCATATTTAATTATAATATTGTTGTTGTTTCAAAAATAGTTAGTCACACACATGAAATAAATGACCAGACATAGAATATCCTGACATTTTGAATTATTTCATTTCAGAATATTTCATTTAATTCTATAACTTAAGTATCTATCTTTCAATAGCTTCCAGAAACTTTCAAGTAAATCAATAGAATTAAATTGAACTAACAATATATTCAAATGCAGATAGCAATCTATTTTACGCTAAAATTTAAACCCTTACAATGAGCGTGATATTTCATTCTAAACAATCTTTTCTAATTGAAGAGTAAGTCTAAATCAATAACAAATTAATAAGGCAAAGTATTTTATAACATTAAATTTAAATAAATCATTAATTATTATTTGGAAAAAGCATTTCTGTACCGTTTGACCTTAGAGACAAATCACTGAATGTTGCATTTTATTATAAAAACAATAGTTATATGTATATTTTGATAAATAATTTAAGTGCGAAATACAGTAAATAAATAAATAAATAAATAAATAAATATATATATATATATATGTATATAAACGGAATCAGCATTCATGGAATAATACGCATATATTAAATATGATAAATATTTCGTTTTAAATATTTGTATGAAAACCTTAGAAAATTATTTGTACATGTTTATAAGATTATAATTTTCTAGAACATGCGTATTTATACTAATATATATTGTTATAAAGCGTAACATTTTGGGAAAACGTTTAATATCACAATAAATCTAGAGAAAAACACAACACGTTTTGTAAGACTAAGTTCTTTTTCTTTAGTTGAAAAGGAACAGCCATAATGCTAGTAGCTTTCAAGTTCTAAAATGTTTCTTCAAAGTTCAAGTATTTTTAATGCTTTAAAATATTTTTTTATCATATGAAGATGCAGAAAAATATTTTAAATCTTTTGAAAAGCTTGTAAGAAAGCCTTTACATGTACGCAAGCAAACAAATCATATACAAAAACATAGGTCTACAAAAATAATGTTGGCAAAATTTGATCTGATAATTTTAGCTGATTCATATATTTTTTGGCGTGCTGAAACCAAAAATGACGCCAGATCTTCTGTATCACGTATAAATTTCTGTCGGTACAGGACAGGATGTCTACCGACACAATTTCTTCATTTTCGGTAGTTTCTAGTATGTTTCCATGATTAATTACAATTAATTATGGAAACATACTATAAAAGTTATCATATAGTTATATTGATACAATTTCTTCTTATTACAAATTTTCCCGTGACTTTTTCACCAATATAGCTACATGGTAACTTTTATAGTATGTTTCCATAATTAATTAGGAAATATACTAAATCTACCGAAATGAAGAAATTGTTTCGGTAGACATCCTGCATTGAAAACAATCTATGCGCAATGGAAAAAAACTAGCTTCAGTTTCACTTTCAGCACACTAAAAAACATAAAGAACAGCCGAAATTAAATGTAGACCTGTGTAATCAAATTAGAAATTAAATTTTTAATGACTCCAATTAAATAATGAGATTGTGCGTATTGGACATATACCATTAAGATCAGAATGTTATAAAAATTCAGCAATAATTAGTAGTTTGTCTTTACTATGAATGTGTGTCTTAATCTGATTTACTCATAGTTTTGATGCATGATTTTTCCTAAAGGTAAACGATTTTTTTCTTTTTTGTTTTCCGGATTAAAACACTTCCACGCGCTCTTTCTAAATCTTAGAAGAATGAGAGTTACTTTATAGGCTAAATCTAGACTCGCTAGACATAATATTGCTTTATTGTTCACTTCAATTCGACATTCTAAACTGCATTGTAAATGCGTAATATAAGTTGCTATGCAATATTATAGAGGTACAAGAATAGCCAGATTGTAATAAAGAATTTAATACATAAAGATTCTCTGTTGTGGCAACTATCAGAGCCAAACCCAGATGACTAGCAGGAGCAGGAACAATCCACCAGCGGCCATTGCCAAATTACCGACATAGGAAACTTAACCCGCTGAGGGAAGACCTGGTCCCCATAGGAGGTTCAGAAGGCACAAGATCCTCAGGAGGACAGAAGACCTACACGTTTTTAAATCTTCAGATTAATCATTTTAAGTGTAATTTTGTGAGTATGTGTGTGTGTGTTTCTGCACATCGGCTGGGTGAAGCTGAAATGATTACATAGGGATGAAAATGGTACTCGGAAGCAACAAAAAAGATGACTAGCAAACTGATTCTCCTGACTTCGCACAATTGACGTAAACTATCGTTTATGCTGAACAATTGTTATTCTTTGGTGAATTGCTACTAGTTTCTGGATAACATCGCCTGAAGTTCTGAATCTATGAAATAATTTTCATACCACATTCTCTGAAGCACATTCAGAATTCGACACATTTCTATTTGGGATCGACGGTATTAGTATTGCGTATCTTTATGCCATCTTTATCTTTTTTTTTTATTGTTATCAATGCTTTCTAATATCAAGAATTACAAAATACATGTCGACCTTGCAAGTCAAGACCGTTTTATACTCGATTTTGTGTGCACTGGATTTTTCGTATATTGACGTTGACTGTCATGTACTATAATTCATTTTCATACTATGGATTTTCGAAGTTGTGACTAACTGCATAAATTTTAACTCAAAGGTTTTTGAAATTTTACGAATTATACTTAGTTTTCTTTCTTTCTTTTTTTTTTCTTTTTTGAATATTTTAAATAGTGATTATTTGTGCTTCATGTCCAACAATAACATGTATTTCTAAAACTAAATTCTTAAGCTTAATTCAATTAAAGTATTACTGAAATATAATAATTTTGATTTTTTATGCATTAATCGGTTTGTTTTTCATATATTCAATGCTATCTGTTCTAAAAAACAGAAAAGAATATAAATGAAAGGATTTTTTTTTTGGTACTTTTAGTATGTACTCCTTTTAAAATATGAATATCTGATCTAGCACTATTCAAAGTAATATATTCACCCCTTTCATTTTTATGAGTCAATGATCTGGGTTAGAAAAGTGATTGTGTCGTAATTTTGTGATCCTCATAGGGAGCCTCCAGTAATGCCTGATTGAAATCATTACAGCGTTCCTAATTCAATTTCCGGAATTCTCTGGAAAAGCCGGATCTTCATGAAGCAATGAATTCTGATAAACCTTCTGATTATCTTCATTTAGAAAGTTAAATAGTGATGTAATCGCTAAACAGAATCTAGACTTATCCAATATTAGGTAATTTCCTTCAAACCGTTGTATCACATTTACCGGATATGAATATATTGCGACACAAAAATATTGAAAGTATGTGTAAAAGATTTATTTAAGTTATTCTTTGCAATAAATTCTAAAATGTTGTAAATTTATGAAGCCTTCTTATTTTGTGTTATTGCCTCACTATTTAAAGAAAAAATGGGTTTTTATTCGTATTGCATTAATAAGGGAAGTTGAATCAGTAAAATTTCCATTGAAACAAGAAAAGCTTAAAGATTAAATTTAGCTTTTTCTGTGAAAACCAACGAAACGGAAGCAGGCAACAAGATAGCTCGGTGCAGTGGTAGAACATTCTATTCGTGTGTGGAAGGAACCGCGTTCGAAACCCAGAGCGGTCGACTTAAATTTTTTTTTAAATTAAAATAAATGAATAATTTGATTGAAAATGATTTTAAATTACAATAAAAAAATTTTCGCTAAGGATTTGTACAAGATTTTTATGTAAATAATTAATATTTTTTATAGACGTCAGTTAGCATGTTTGATCGTCTGCTCTTAACAGTGCTATTATTTATGCATTTTTTGCATGAAAAATCATGACTATAAAATAGGTGTTGCTCAACTGTTCGATGTCGCATTTAATTTTCATTTCAAGTTTTTTATTAATAATTGTGAAATTCGGTGTTCTTGCAAAAAATGTCACAATGCAATTGAGCATATGGACACATTTTCTTAAATTGATTTCAATAATTTATTCTCAATTTACATCACAAAAACTTAAAAATTTTGGCAGATATGAAATTTACGTGTCTAGTTGCCTAGGAGAATAGCCAAATATTTTCAAAATGTTGGTGATAAACAACATTTTACGGTGAACAACATTGTAATGTATGTGGTGAAAATCGTGACGAATTTTCCTTATATCTCAGTGTGAAACATGCACATGCTTTCATCAGTTTTCCACTTCCAATCATACTTGTTATAAATTAGAAACTAAATTTGTAACTTTGAACATGATTTTCTTCATATTATGCATATATATATATGTGTGTGTGTATATATATATTTGATATACAGAATAAAAACATATATTTAATATAAGAACTGAAAACTATGTGAAATAAGAGCAATATCTAAACAAATGAAACTAAAATAACAATAGCAAGGAGCAGAGACTACTACGGCTTATGACCGGTGTTAGTTTCTGATTAATATTTTATTAATAATTGCACTTTACTAATAAATGTACTTTATTAATAAATATTTTTATTAATAATAAAAAAATATCAATATAATAAATATTTTCTTTTAAATTAATAATTTAATTAAATAAAAATTTAAACATTTTTTTAAAATTCTAAATAAAAACTTGTAAAAGACCTTGACAGGACTCAAACGCAGCACCTTACACGCACGAATCATGCACTCTACCACTACGATACAATTTCTTGCTACTTGACAGTGTTTCGTTGGTTAACTAAAATTTTTACGGCCATATCTTAACCCATGGGGGTTGTTGAGCAATATTTTTACCCTACCGATTTTTTTCGATCCCACTCTTTAATTTCAACTTGGTTTGGTTTCAACAGGAATTTTACTAATTCATATTTCCCTTATTTAGTTGAATTAACATAAATTTTGCTGGCGCAACAAAAATTTCTGTATAAATGTGTTCCAATAGAGATTTTGTTTGAATTAACAAAATTATTTTATTTACTTTCTTTTTCTTTTTGTAATTCTGAAAGAAAAAAAAAGTATTTTACAAAAGTTGATTTTTAATTACAAAAAAAAAAAAAAGAAAAAATTAAATGAAACAAAAAATTTTAATATTATTAAATATATATGAAGTTTCTTGGAATTTTGTGAATTTCCAAACAATATACTTTGTGTTGTAGTATCAAAACTGATTTTTAATTTTTAATGCAAAAATGAGTTTAAATCAACTAAATAACTTCAATAAAACACATTTTATTATTTGAATTAAATCCTTTCTCTATGTATAATTTATGTTTCGGTTTGTTTTTATATTTAAATAAGTGAGTTTTATGATAATTATAAAGACTTGTTAAACAGAATAGGCTTGTAAAATGAAGCATAAATCATTGTCTTTGAAAATGCAACTGTTTTAAACTGTTGTTAACCTTTAACTATTTTTTGGTATTTTTTTTAAATAAGAATTCAATAAAGTCGCATTGTACCGATTTTTCTTCATTCTGTGTTGCGCTTTTTCGCCGTCGATAATACATGCAACACGTGTGCGTATCAATTATATGTTTTTGCAGTAAAATAATAATAATCCATCCACCTTCTTTTTTGTACAGCTTTCTCCCTCTCTCTAAATTAACTATTAATTTATAATCATTCACAAAAATTTAGCATGCAATACCTTAACCAAATTTATTAGTTAGCCTAATATGCCATGTTGTTTCAAAATGGTGAAAATTTCAAACTCCCATAAAGAACGTATTTATGAACTTATTTGCATAAAATTCTATATGTATAGTCTGAAAAAATGAACAAACAAATAAACACACACACATACACACACACCAAAAAAAAAAAAAAAAAAAAAAGACACGCCACCTCTTACTAAATTCTCTGGAAATTGTTTCCTAAATTTAAATATGCGGCTGGTGCCAATCAACTAATAATAACGTCTAGTTTATAATGCTACATTTGTAATTTGCTTTAGAGGTCGTCTACACATTAAAACTTACACTAACTTAATTATTATTATTTTTTTTTTAATGGTAACATTAATTTTTCACATTTTTTTGGAGCTATTTGGATCAAATCAGCCCGGAAAATGGCACAGTTTATGCATTTCTCTGATATTTTCATAGGAATATACGCTGTCAAAGTCTCAAGATACCGATAGAAATAAATGTGACAGACACTCATTCATATCTTCTCGAAACATTTTGACAATAAAATTTTGTTTATATTTTATTGCGTTAGAAGGAAATGATCTAAATATATGTCATGAAAAATTTTGATTATATATATATATATATATTTTTTTTAATGTAAATTATTATTAAATTCCTATTCCAAAAACTTATGAATTTTGACCAATATGAATTTTCGCAAGAATATATTTTACAGGTCATTCCTATTTTTGAGTAATAGTGATATTTTATTTCTTACTGACGTTAAGGGGCCATCACGTATTATCATTTGTGTCGTCTATAACCGTGCATGTACAGGAATTAAAATATTTATTTAAGTTGGTTTCGATATATACATATTTCGTAATTAGCATTACTTTAGTTTATTTTATATTTAAGATTGTCATATTTCTTTATCAATTTTTATCTGAATAAATATAATAGTTTTCTATGTGAGATCTTAATTTAATTTTTAAATGTATGGATGAGCCCTAATTCATCTTCGTTTGTAACTCTATCAAGAATTAATTAAAAGTATATAAGCAGTACCTCTTTTTGAGCTGCCTTGATTTCATAAATTTGAATAGGGCGTCAAAAATGTGTTACCTTTAAAAAAAAAAAAAAGTTGATGCAAATTTTAATTTGTAGAAGACTCCCTTCGCAAAGTTTAACTACAGAATTAATAACTAGATATTATAACCAATCTATCGGCTCCAGTAGCAAGGATTCACGGTGAAATTAGTTGAGGATGTTTTTCTTTTCTCCTAACAGTTGAAAGTCTATATCAATGTTTCAACCAAGTTTATTAATCAACTTGATGCACCATTTATTTTATAATGACGAGTGCTTCAAAAGTACACAAAAATCATCATATTCTTCAGACTTATCAGAAAAGACTTGTTTCATATTACTCTTTAACACACATATTCTTTTACTGCTTTAATTTTAATACCTCTCATCATTTCACAAACTTTTTATGCGTGCAACCTTCAATTGTTTTCAGCAGCATACTTGAAAATTAAATTGCATCCAGAAGAGTAGTAACAATTAATAAAACAGCTAACTAATCGATACTAATCTAAGTTCGTTAAAGATTTAAATACTTAAGTTGTTTTTTATGATCTCTTATTTTATGAGTGTATGCTTTGAAAAACTTATTCTTAACTTCTAAATTAGTTGCGGTTCATTAAACTTAAATGTTAGGAGTAAGGTGAAAATGTACTTCACCTTATTGATGTTTATTTAATTGTTTTTGGAATAACTATTTTTACTCTTTTTAAATTACTCTTTATACAGATTCAGTGAAGGGCAGTGTGTAAGAAATTCGGTATATGAAATTATTAGAATGAGATTTATTGAAAAACGGAAGTATAATATTTTGAAAAAAAGAGATATGCTATAAATAACACTAAATTTGTTTAATGATTATTGGACTAACTTTTCAAAAAAAATTCTTTGGCTTTTGCAAGTGTAAAAAGGATCATCAAAAGAAGTAATTTGCATAAGAGAACTGGTTTAATAATAAAAAAAAAGTAAAATAATTCTGAAAAGTACGTATGCTTGAAGTGTAGAAATAATTCCTTGTTTAAAATATAAAGATGTGGAGGATCATACGATTTGGTTTAGTGTAAGTGTATAGAAAATTTACATTATAAATATTCTAATTGATTTTAAAATATTGAAAAAAAAAAAAACTTCTTAAACATTTTCTTTATACAACTGATATTAAATCTTTTTTTCTTCTTTCGGCATTATAATCTGAAGATTTGGAAGGTATTCTAAATAATTTTTATTTTAAATGAACTGAATAGATTCAGTTTAAGTAAATTCTTCTTAAGTAAAAGTAATTCAAACTAGATGAAAAAATTAATAAAATTAAAATTTAATCGTATATATTTTTTTAACTTATGTTTCATCAAGTGATGCATGTGGTGATGGATGTTATAACATAACCATATATATGGAGGAATTGACTGTACTTGAAATTTTCGTTTTCAGTCTAATCTTACAAAAAAAAAAAAAAAAAAAAAAAAAAAAAAAAGCATCATGTGTTAAGCTAACTACTTCTGCTACTTCCGAGCAATCACTGCTCCACCAGTAAATCTTAATTTTTTATGTATCGTTAGATTTCTTTTAATTACCAAATACAGAGTTAAATAAAGTGGGTGTCTAAAAAATATGTATACGTTGCGATCCTTACTAATCACATTTTGCATCTGTACCGCATTTTGAAAAAAGATGGATTTTTCAATTGTATGATGTACCTATCCATACAATTTGAATACATACAAGAAAAAAATGTTGGATCTGTTCCTACAATATTGGAAATTTGGATTGTTTTTTGGAAGTTCTGCTTTAAATCCTATTGACAATTTGTGAGGTGAATTAGCAAGGCAAGTTTATGATAACGGAAGGCATTTTATCTCGGTTGAAGACTAAAATCAGCCATTCAAGATGAATGGTTCAAAACATACTAAACCTAGTCTTGTTCAAAAAAAAAAAAAAAGGTATAATTGAAGTAAAAGTAATTGGGGACACCAGAAATTAAATTATTTTATTATTATTGATTAAAGTCTTCACACAGGCTTAAATAGCCTTTTTTTATGAATAACGTTTTATTAATATGCTCAAAAATAACATGTGCTATCTTATTAATTCTTAATGATAAACACTACATTTCAAAGATTTGACGCTTCTATCTTAAATTTAATATGATTCTCAATATCTGCCTTTGGCTTTTAAATTTTTACTCATTTTGTAATAGAAAGTATTTAAAATTGAAAATAACATATGTTTTTCGGGGATTCTCTGCATAATTAAAAAATGAATATGTATATATATGACCTATTTATTAGACTATAAATCATTATAATCAGTCTATAATCATTATATCAACTTGTTTGAAATTTCTAGAATTGTTATCATTTTAATTTATTCTAAATCATTAAATTTTATTTATGAAATATAGTATTGTATAAACGTAGAATAGGGAAGTATTATTTTAAACGCATTTGAATTATGAATTAGTTCATTAAATAGCGTATGAGTGGTACTTTGAATATAATGTATGATTATAAATGAATAGGATTTATAATTAAATCGTATTCCGTATATTTTCATTTATTGATAAGCTAATTCAGATTAGATTGATAGTGACGGATTACGCAAGTTTGCAATTACATATTTCAGCAAAAACAATAGCTGAAATAATGCTCATTAAAAAAATATTATTGTAAATATTTTCATACTATATCAGAAAAAAGAAAAAATTAATAATTCGGAACTACATATTTCAGCTAAAAGCAATAGCTGAAATAATGTCCATTAAAGAAAATATTATTGTTAATATTTTCATAATATATAAAAAAAAGGAAAAATTTAATACTGGGCTTATAAACTAAAAAATAAAATTAATTAATAATCAGTTAAAAATTTATTCCAATTGTATCATGGAGAGTTGATTACCTATGTCCTAGCAAACTGCAAATATCTAATTGCATTTATTACCGGCAGACGAGAAAGAGTACTTAATTATAGTACTTAATTATTAAGAGTACTTAATTCGTTGACGTTCAGTAAAGGCTTAATTTTCTTAACATAGTATAATAATGATGGTGAAATTTAGAAAAACAGAAGCTTGCATTAAGCTTTCAGCTTTTCTTAATACAATGAGTGTTATGCCAATGAGAGGAAATTAGGCTACTTAATTTGATTTAGGTAATACCTTTTTTTTTCTTTAATAAGTACAATGTTTTTTCATACCGCTGACGAAATTTGGTATAGATCACTAACGATCCAATATTCTCATCACTGACTACACATTTTGAAAAAAATTCTCACGAAACATTTTTTAGCTACTTAAAATGTTGACATTTTTATTTTGTAAGTGATGGCATAACGTTATGTGATATTTATATAAACAGAGAAAAATTACATGTAAAAACACTTTGAACTTTAATGAATAAATTTATAGAATAATTGACTCACCAATTAAAAAATAAGTTTTGACCTGAATGAGCTGGTTTAACGTTTCAATTGAATAGTATATAAACTGTTATTGTTCTAAGTATATGAATGGTTATCTGTAGAATGAATTAGATTGTAATTTTGAATACAACGTATAGTAATAAGATATATGGAGTGCTATGCAAATGTATTATTATTATTATTTTTACTTTTTCCCTTTTTAAAGTATTATTTTTTTTTAAAGATATAATTTGGCTGTTATTCCTCAGGGACGGTCAATATTTTATGGTTAAGTGTAATCTGTATTTCTAAATTTATGACATTTTTCCTAATCTTGTTTGATTTTGTTTAAGGAGCTAGTTGTAACAAAAATGACCCATTTTGATATGCTAATATCTCAGGCGATCTTTTAAAAAATGCTACTTTGAAAAGTACTTTAATAAATAGCTGCATATATAAATATTCTTATTGTATTGCGAATAAATCTAATTTTACAAGCTAACCAAAAAAGGTCTTGCCGTTTTTAACAGCCTGAGCTCAGAGAGAGGAAACGGAATGACGTATGTACCTGCAATGGCCAAACTGACTACTTAGAAGTCAGTTTGGCCATTGACCATCAGTAATACAGTCACGTGGTTCACACACAAATGTCATAGCTCGTCCAGTGTCAAAGAGAAATGTAGGTATGGGAACAACTTGTTAGTGTGAGTTTATTATATGACTTTCAAATAGGTGTACCAGCTCCCGCATTAAGTCGCCGCGTATGCCAGAGGTTAGGAAAAAATGCCGTAAATGTTCGCACCACCCGGTATTGGTTCCAGAAATTTATTTCAGGAGATGAGAGACTTTCTGATCATAGCTGCGAACTTTTTAAATTTATTCCGAAATGTTATTAGTAATCGCAATTTTTTCACATCGTATTCTTTGTAGAGTAATTTCCTTCATATTTAATCGTAATCATATATTGAAGAAAGTTATTCTACAAAGATTACCGTGTGAAAAAAGGCGAGTACTAGCAACGTTCCGGAATAAATAAATAAAATGGCATCTATGTTTCTGATGTATCTCACATGTGTTGGATGACAAGGTCCTATAAGAAGTTGTGGAGGAGGACATTGGTGTAACATATTTTGAACTTGCAAAATGGTTTCATCTTTCCGCTGAATAAATTATGAAGCGAAAAATATAAATTATGAAGCGAAAATTAAATATAGCAAAAATTGATAGTGAGAAGATAACGGCAGAAGTAATATTATAAGACCGAATTAAAAAAAAAGATGGAACTCAGGTAATAAGAAGAATGAAAGTAGAAGGTGAAGACACTTTTAAATAAAAATTGCTAACGTTGCATTATTGCGAGGAAAATTTTTCTTTGTGGTTTTAAACTATTTGTGATGGTTGCTGTTAAAATAATAATAATAATAATAATAAATAAATGTTTAGATATAGATATCGAATAATCTCTTTATTTTAATAACATTTCATTTTTTCTCTAATTTTTTGTTCAAAGAAACAATACTTTTGCTTACACTAATTAAATATGTCCCTTAGTTTAACTTAATATGAAAATTATTTGTTTTTTAGAAAAAGTATGTTAAATTTGACTTCACATAACTAATATATATATATATATATATATATATATATATATATATAAGTGCATCAGTAGTTTATTATCAATTTAATCTAACTTAAATTTAAGGTGAAATTTTTTTTTTTCAATAAATGTTTTTTCTGTTGTTCCACGAAATGTTTTATTCTGTTTTTCGTAAAACTTGTTACGGTCACGTAATAAAAAAAAAAAAAAAAAAATGTGTCATCAGTCATATTAAAGGTAAATGTTGGGTTAGAACATTAAAAATAAGAAGTTTTGGTTATAGAGTAAGTTCAAATATTTCTGTTATTCACCGTCAAACAACTTTATAATTTTTCAGTTTCTTTCTTATATTTAGTTTTATTCCCTTCGGCACAATCAATTATTTTGGATATGCCTGTTGGGCTTACTTCTTTTAAACTGTCAAAAGTTGAGGAAACGTGTATGACCAACATTCGGTTCTAACGAAAGTTTTCATAGTAATGCATAGAAAAATTAAGCTGTAAGAAATAAATTGTTTACACTTGTAAACAATAATTAACTGTGATTTTTTGCATAAATTGGAGCTTCATTTCAATTTTTTAAAATAAATTCCATAAAATTCATTACTAGCATGCCAGGTGGTAAACGTAATATTTACTTTTTATATTTCCGCTCTAAAATATATAAATATTAAAATATATATACATATATTAAAAAATATATAAATTTCATGATTTTAAATTTTATTAAACAATTTAGCTACACGTCATGAAAACAACTTGAAATTTGCGGACATAATTGCACAGAAAGCATAATTGTATCTGATAATACATATTCCAAGCAATAATGATTATATTCAATTTAGCAGCAATCGTAAAAAAATCATTGTTTTTACTTTATATTTTTGGGGGCCGCTGAATCAAAATTTTTAAATTCTCACTAAATTTTCTTGTGCTTTTCCCAAATTTTGAAAATAGTCCCACAAAAATCAGTTTTTTGGATAAAACTTTACGTTTTCGTTTTTGGGAAGCAATAGTTTGATATTTTGCAAGTTGACAGAATTTCCAACAAAGTATTTATTATTACATTTTTATGTAGGGTAAATTGGAATGGAGGGATGGAAAGCAAGAGGTTGGTACTACAGCTATGCATTAACGCTATCTACTCATATCGCAGTCTCCACATTCGATTTTCTTGAAGCTAAAACTCCCTTTATTTTCTCTATCCTTTTTTATCTGTGCCCTTCCACATAAAACAATTCGATAATTGCTTATTAAACTAAAATTGTCAGGTTTGGTCGAAAAGATTTTTCAAATATATTTCAAATATTTTCTCCTTTTGTATCATAGCTAGAAATGCGTATTTGTTGAGGATATTATTACAAGTAACAAACCGGTTTTTTTGCAAGCATAAAGGTATGGAACAAATGTTACGAAATTTCAAAAAAATTCCTTCAGTTTTATTTTTAATTATTATTACTACTTTACTTTTTCTTACCATATATGCATTAAAAAGTATTAGGTTGAAGTAAAATTTTCAAAACTGAGTTTCTGGTAAAAACGTATGCTTTGAGATCGCCTTAATCCCAATAATTTGTTATTTTAGTGACTGGTGTATGTGCTTGTTAGAGTATTTAATACTAGCGTAACTCGTATATAGACATTGGGAGAAGATCCCAAATAGGTTTTCTTAAAATGCATCATATGATGAATTTGGAACAATTTAACTAAGATTGAGCAATACAGGGACTGATAAAATAGTTCAAATATATTACGATTCAAGGTCAGAATTTCTCGTTGATAGATTTTAAGTTATTTCGAATGCACTAATTATAATGAAATAAACATATATATGTTCATATCAACATATATATATATATATTATATGTGCAAAAATATATTTCCTGTAGAATATGGTATGAAAAGATGAATTCAATGATGAATTCATTTATACAAATATCATAATATAAAGGAAAAATTCTTTTTGAGCAATTAAGAAAATCCATTTTATAGACTTTCCTTCTCTTACGAGAAAGTGAAAAAAAAAAAAAAAAAAAGAAGAAGAGAAGAAGAAAGAAAGAAAAAGAAAATAAAACTAGAGAGAGAGAGAGGGGAGGGGGGAAAGTGAAAATAAATGTTAATTGAAGATAAAAGCAAAATAAATTTTGTTAAAATTTTGTAACTTCTATTGCATACCTTTTATCCTTGCATCAAAATCGATTTCTTACTTATAATAAAAGTTTTGTCTGTTAAAGTAACACAAATCCTCAACAAATATGCACACAGTTTAAATCGATTTACTTTTCTAGGTACCGATAAAAAGCAAAAAATATTTGAATTGTGTTTGAAAAACGTTTAGTTTTCAAACAAATCTCATTTTTTTTTTCTATTAAGCGATTATCTTTATTTTATTTTATTTATTTATTTATTTCTTAGGAGAAAGGGGAAAAAAAAGAGAGATAAAAAAAAAAATATGTTAATTTTTGCTTCAAGAAAGTTAAGCGCTGAAAGAGCGATATGAACAGATAATGTGAGAGCGGAGTGACAGTATAAAGTTATGACGCATCCACTCGCTTCCTCCTCCTCCCTTCCAATTTATCATACATCAAAATGTAATAAGATTTATTTTCTTGAAAATGTTATGTACTTTTATAAAATCAAACTATTTTTTTTTTTTTTTCAAAAACGAAAGCAAAAAGTTCTTATGAAAAAAAAAATGATAAAATTATTATTATAACCCCCCCCCCCCCTGAATTTTAGTTTTTTTTTTTTTTTTTAAATTTAGGGGACGCAAGAAGAAATTTTGATGGGAAGTTGAAAGCTTGGATACAATGACTCCAAAAACATAAAGTCAGTCAATCTCCAAAACTACTATGATTTTTCTGCTGGTAAAAACCCCCTATTGTTTGGACTCACACAACTGCATATATGTTTGTTAATTGTTAACATTTATGTGAGCTTAGCTTAAACAAATCCTAGGACACATTTTTCAATATTGTAACATTTTATATAATTTTTAAAATTATAAATTTTCAGTAACATGAATAAATTTTGCTGGTGTTCTAAACAACATCTCACAAATATATATATTTAGTATAAAAAATATCCAAAGATAGTGATAACTTTAGATCTAATTGATACATCCCCTCCCACATCACCACAAAAAGAAAGTTTTAGTTAAGGTTATTTTAATTTTACACGATTTTGTGACATGTTATATAAATTTTGCATACAAATTTGTAAAACGACACTCAAGAGCCAAAACATTATGAACACCTGTCAATAACGAGTTGGCCCACCTTTTGCCCGCAACACAGCAGCAACCCGCCTTGGGATGGACGCCACAAGTCTTTAGTAGATGGCCGGAAACAGATTTTACCAGATGTTTAAGCAACGGTCACGCAAATCCCAGAAATTGCGACTTGGTGGTATTTGAACTCTGAGCTGCTGTTGCATGACATCCCAAATGTGTTCTATCGGTAAGTCAAAGTAAGTCAAAGATCAATGTAAGTCAAAGATCCGGGGTTCGAGTAACGGTCCAGGCATTATTTTCACTCAGTCGGAAAATTAAAATTTCAATAAATATGATTTTCTTCCACAGTTGATTGTGTGATTTTATTAAAAAAAAATTGTGTTCTATCGGATTGAGATCAGGTGCGTTAGGCGGCCAGGACATTAACTGGAATTCAGCATAATGTTCCTGGAACCACTTCAACACAATTCGAGCCTTGTGACACGGAGCGTTGTCCTGTTGGAACATTCCATTTCTAGTTGGGAAGACAGACGCCATGTAAGGGAGTAACTGGTCCGCAGTGGTATTCAGATACTACGTAGCGTTCATGATCTGCTCTACCACAACCACGGGTCCCAGAGACGCAAAAGAGAATCTCCCCCAAAGCATAATACTGCCACCACCGGCCTGTGTATGACCTGCTGTACATTGAGAGAGCAACCGTTCGCCTGGCAGACGGCGTACCCTGACACGACCATCGGCGTGATGAATGACAAATCGTGATTCATCTGACCAGGTAGCTCTCTTCCACTGATCCATGGTCCAGTCACGATATTCCCGGGCCCAGCGTAGACGTAGTTGGCGATGACGCTTCGTCAGCAGAGGCACATGAGTGGGACGTCTGCTGCGTAACCCCATATCCAACAGTGTGCTCCGATACAATTCTACTTGCCCCTGGATTGTTTTAGCTATCAGTTGAGCCACAGTCTGGTTTCGGTTTTGCTTCACCAAGCGGGACAATCTCCAACGACCTTTTTCTTTGATAACATGTATATGTCCAACACCATGTCGTCTACTGCTGGTTTTACCGTCATTCATCCACTTTGCATAAGTACTAACAACTGTAGATCGCGAGCAACCCACGAGTCATGCAGTTTCGGAAATGCTTGTTTCGAGCCATCGAGCCATTACAATCTGCCCCCAACAAATTCGCTTAGATCCTCAGCCTTTCCCATTACACATAAAAGTAAGCGAAAGGATCATACTTCAGAATCTCCAGCAGCAGTTAAATACAACTCCCACCTGACCACGTACCTTCCACGTCATCCAGGCGAGTTCATTGCAAAATGCAGGGGTGTGGTCATAGTGTTTTGGCTCTTGAGTGTACAGTAGAGATCATGAAATTTTATTATTTCACTTCAGCATTAAAAGAATAATTACAAATATTTATATTTTTTAAAATGTGTAATAAATTTTTTAAATGCATAGTGTTTTAAATGTATATAAACTATTTGGAATAGCCTCATATCCATGTAAAAAGTAAAACAAGTTATTTTAATATGCGTAGAATATAAAATACATTTTTTTTTTAGTTTTTATTTAGTGAAATTCGAAATATTTACTATTATAGCTCACCTTTCTTTAATATTGATTATTAATTAACAATTACAAGCAAAAACACAGTTTTTGTGACACCGAACAATTTCCTGCTATTTCAAGCGTATTAATTATTGGGAAACTTTTAGAATTTTTTTTATTTTTGAGGTAACTTCCTTTCCACTGGATGCAATTAATTAGTTTTATCCCAGTTTTGATAATTTTCATCGTCATCACCATCAGTGCACACTGAGAGTATCTACACTGTAAAATATATGTCCTATTTGCTGCCAGAAAATCTCTGTAATTTAAGAAAATACGTTCTGACAGCGTAATTTTTTCGTAAATTACGCGTATTTTCTCAAAGTACAGAAAATTTCTGGCAGCAAACAGGACACATTTTTTACAGTGTACGGTGGTCATGACCTCCGCTTACCTCCACCTGCATATGAGCAGAACCTGAAGATGTCTTGCTTGATCAAGAAGGTCGAAAATATGAGCTACGTGAGTTCCGAGGTACTCCGACGTGATGAGACAATACATACATGTCTGTGTTGTAGATTAGGCAGGAAAGGGGATAGACTTATATGACAGCTTTGGTTACGTATTGGCATAATCCTTAAAAAAAAAAAAAAAAAAAAAGTGTATTTTTTTAGCTTTTGTGCAACTGTACACATTCTGCACTCATTCAGCTCGGCCTTTGAATAATAAGGCAAATTGATAATTATAACATATTCTGCAGTTCTGTTTGGTTCAGTCCTCAATTCTAATGAAATCACAAAATTCAACTGGTTTAGCTAAATGTTTCAAGAAAAAGCCTAATTCACACATAAATTTTTATATGGAGCATAAATTATGGAATGAAATAATAAAACTTTTAGCTTTGTAGTAAGAAATTCAGACATAGGGTATTTTGTGGATATTTATTTTCCCTAATACAATAATTTCTTATTATGCTTAGACAAAAGTAAAAAAAAAAAAAAAAAGTGGTACACTAAACAATACTCGTATGTTTTTCAACTGGAGTAACCAATATGTAATTTCAAAAAATTTTCTTTGTATTACACATTTTTCAAATATTTGATTATTAAAAAAAATAAAGAATTAGTTTTGGATATCCATTCAGTAACTTTAAATTACGTGTTTGACTAATGCATTTATCAACAGTATAGCAGTATTAGAAAAGTCATTGTAATATTTCTATTAAACAACGAAAGAAAAGCAATATGTATTATTTTGCAAAGAATAAAGAAAAGGGAAACAAATAAAAATTTATTTTTCGAACTTGCAATAAAAATAAAAATAAAAACTTCATATTTAATAAAGAAAAATAAGCATGAGTAAAATACAGTTTTTAAGGCATAATCGTTCCTAAAGAACATTATTATAAGAATAAAATAATTAATAGTAGCTATGTTGAAAAATATTATTTTCGTGTATATATATTTTATTTCTAAATTGGTGAAACTTTTATTTACTATTTTATTCTGCAATTTATAAGATTACTAAATTGAGCTAAAAATTAACATCAGTCAACTTTCACTTAACTAACGATATAATCTTCGTGATATAAACATCGTGAACTTTCGTTCTTAATTATTCTATCCGAAGTATTTGTTACGTGCTTATGTATATTTTTGTGATTATTTACAAAGTGTTTGTTCATCATTATTGAACACCAAATTCTCTGTACTTTTTACTGTATATTTTAAATTATAATTTAGAAAAGTTATATATGTATATATATTTTAATATAAGTAAGGGAAAGTAAAATTTTAAGTAAACAACGATAAATTAATTACTTAAAAAGGCCTAAACGTATTTCACCCTTATTTTCAGAAAGGTTATTACCTAACTTTTAAAATATGTAAGAGAAATATCTATCAAAAAGCATGTTACTTTAATTATATAATGCAAGATACAATTCATCTACACGTGCAGTCTGTCATTAATGATGAACTTTCTTTATATGTTTTTTAAATGTATTTTTGTAATCATAATAATAAATACTTCGTAATTAAAAAAATTTAACTTCGTTTCATTTTTAATTCTTTATTTAGTATTCGTAATATCTTTATTTGTAAGAAATACTTCTGCATTGATTTTATTTATGAAATGCTCTTAGTCTATGCGCTATTTTTATATTGTTATCAAGCACGATAAAGGTATTAAATTTTATATCATACAATTCTTACAGTCATTCAATTTATTTTTTCGACCAATTTTTGTGTGTTTATAAATTAATCAATCTCAAATTTAAAACTGTTCTTACATTAATATGCAATGGTCAGTTTTATAATCTGTTCAAAATAGCTGTTAACACATATCAGAATGGTAGCTATTGCATCAGCAGTTGTTGTTCACGGCATATTATTTGAATTTAAAAATTTTCTTGTATACAAAGACGACGTACATGAACAACCGTCCAAGGATACAAATTGGCACAATAATATTAAACAAGTCTTTTGAAATATTATCATTAAAAACTAGTATTTGCAGTAATACGATTCGGTTAAGACAAAAAAATATGTCCTATAATATAAATAAAGTTTAAAAGTATTTTATCACTATTATTAAATATTAAAATTATATATCAAATATTAAAATATTAAATATTAAATATGACAATTTAGCTCTAAACTTGCATAGTATCGAAATTTCCTACAAGAACTTTGTCTTTAATGAGGATTCCTCGAAGAAAGAAATTCTCATATCCATTTTTATGTTGTTTATTTATGTAGTGAAATTAAAATACATCTCAATCTTTCTCTTAAAAAAAAAAGAGGAAAAAAAATGAATATATATTACATAAAAAGTATATTTGTATATCAATTTCCACTACTTCGACTCTGTTTTCTGTAGAAAAAAGAATTTTGTAACATCATTAATAAATATCTATATTTAAAATATTTAAATTAATTTAGTATTAGTATTACAAAGCATTATTTGTAATACCTTGTTTAGGCATTTATAATCTTTGTTAATCCCCCCAAAAAAAGAAAAAAAAACTTATACCCCAAATTATCAGACGAGGACACAGCAAACCAAATTCAGAAAACTAAATTTCTTTATGAAGAAAAACAAATAAATAAAACCATATAAACTAAAGATAAAACTATACTAGAGATTTATTTAAGCCCGAAAAAATAGTCTAAGTAATTCTATTTGTATGAAGAAATAACTTAATTTACAGGAAACAGTAAACTTTTATTCGATTTGTGCAAGAAAAATAATTAAATATTGTATACGGAAATCAACTATTTTTGTGTAAGGGAGAATGATTGATATTTAAAAAAAAAAAAAAAAAAAGAAAAGAAAAGAAAAGGAGAAGAAGAAGGGAAGAAAGAAATACCAGGTTACTTTAAGAATTAATGTAAGGTGAATAAAAATAAAAAGTGAAAGAAATTAGTAAATATACAGTTAAATATAGGGTGCTATAAATTTCAAATGAATCAAAACGAGAGAACAATTTTTCTCCATTTTCTTATTATTTTTTATGAAAAAAAAATGTTAATTTTAAATTAGACAAGCAAATTCCAAAAATTGTATTAGAAATTGTGTGGAACAGTGCTTGAGAAAGTATCAAAAACCAGACTTTATAGGAATGTAAAAGGACAATGTCCTTCAAAGCTAAAATTTAAAGAATTCGTTCTGGAAGAGACGCAATTTTTTTCCTTACAAAGGAAATATTTTTGCAACACGTATGTAGAAACATAACATTTCTTACTAGTTATATGTATTTTTCAATGGCAACAAAACTCTGCCCATCAGTGGGCGTGAAGTTCTGCTCTTGAAGCGTGTAGGCAGGAAGTGCCGGGCTCGAATACAATAATTGTGGCCTAAGATATTCGTGTAGTGAATCGACCATAACTCTTACACCATCCACACTGGCACTGGCAACAGTTCACATTTGGCAGTCAAGGTAAATAAATTTACTGTGGTCTAAAACACAGAATATTCGGTTATTGCACACGAAAGAAAAACACGAATTTTCTTTTGAATCCGGGAAATCTTTACAATACATTCTTTAGTTTTGGAAAAGAAAATTACTTGCAAGATTTGTCCATAATTTAAAAAAGGATTGCATCGAAATTTAAAAGAATAATCAAATGAACCTAATATGCGCAAGCAATAGAGGCTTTATTAAAATTTCGAAAAATAAACAAAACAAACAACGGAATATGAGCAAGGAAAAAAGTCATCTAATGCAAAAAGAAAGAAAAAAGGCCTTTCTTAAGAATCTTAAGACAGAAATAAATTCAGTTCCTCAAAAAAAAAAAAAAAAAAAAAAACCTGCAAGGGGAAAAAAAAGAGGAAGGAAATTGATTAAATCAATAGCTGCAAAAACAGTACAGTTAAAAATTCCTTTTTCATTTTAGCTTGGCTATTAAAAAGAGTGAGCATCTTCAGAAAAAATAATAGAATCCCTAGAAAAAAAAAGATAAACGGAATTAAAGTAAAATTGATTTGATTAGAATTTATTTATAGGTAACAAGAAGTAAGTTTCAATGTAATTGAAACGGAAATAAATTTTTTAATATAATCCTGTGTCTAACAAGGAGGGGAAAAATCATGTGTGATACGCTTTAATTCTGAACCACGATTGTTTGTAAACTTAAAACTTAATATATTATAAGAGCATACGCTATATATATCTTTATATATATATTTCTTTTGTGCGTGTGTATGTCACTGAACTCCTCCTAAACGACTGGACCGAGTTTAATGAAATTTTTTGTGTGTCTTCAGTTGGATTCGAGAATGGTTTAGATTTACAATTCAGTTCAATCGAATAACTGGATCAAAAGATATTAAATAAAAACTCCATTTTAACATTAAAATGATTAAAAAGAAAAATTTATTTGATGCCAAAATAAACAAAATTCACGTTTATTTATTTTTTTCCGGAAATAATATATTTTTAATTTCGCGTGATAAATAATAAAAATTAGAAAAAAAAATTAATATACTATGAAAATATTCGCGTGTAAATAAATATTTTCATAGAGATACTTGGTATTAGCTTAAAATTTTTATTTAATTTAGTAGTACTTTTCTTTTCTACAGTAAAACAAAATTTTTCGTTTTAATTGATACTTTATATGTAACTTATAAAGGTTCTTTTATGTTTTCACCTTAATTGTAAATAGTAATAATTTCGAATTTATTAGAATTTTTTATTTTTATTTTGTATATATCATAAAACAGTTTTTCTTTTTTCTTTTGTATGGAACAGCTTTAGTTTGGAAAAATTTGAAATTTGGCACCGAAGTAGTACGGACGTTTCTCACCAAGATCGTCAGTTACGCAATTGAGATAGCCATGTTAATTCATCGCAAAAATGGCCAAAAATATTTAAAGTCGACAAGGGGGGGGGAGGTCTATAATAAAGCTGTGCCTTTGTATTTATCTTTATATATATATATTTCTTTTGTGCGTGTGTATGTCACTGAACTCCTCCTAAACGGCTGGACCGAGTTTAATGAAATTTTTTGTGTGTCTTCAGGTGGATTCGAGAATGATTTAGATTTACAATTCAGTCCAATTTAAATTGTTTATTTTATTAATTTATCACTTATAAATTGTTGTTGATTTTGGAATGTTTCACATTGGACCCGGCAGACTGCGCTACGATCGTAGTATCGAATATTCAATAATACGCAAGCGAAGTGATGACGTCACTGGCCGTCCGTGGATGCAAGAAAAATATTTCCTATGTTAATCGCCCATTGGATTTTTTGTAAAAAAATTACTAGAAATCGAGGAAAATTATTTCCCGATTTTAATCCCCATATTTGGGCATAAATATGTATTAGTTATCATGTGCATGCGTTAGATTGAGTTGTTTTTGCTGTAAAATTGATAAAATTTGAATTTTTAATCTCAAAACTCTGTCATCCTTGACGAAAAAAAAATATTGCCATATCATCTGGCGAACATATTTAATTTCTTTCAAAAATAATGGTTATTTCAACAACTTATATTAAGAGAGTAATGAATAATATGAAACAATTTCGTACAATACATATTACGAAAATATACATCTGGCATGCATATTTTCGTATTACGTTTTTGATCGCCAAATACAAAAAACGCCAAGGAAGATAGAGTTTTGAAATTTAAAATTAAAATTTTGTCAATATGAGAGCAAAATAACTCAATCTAACACATGCATTCGATAACTAATACATATCTATACCCAAATACGGGGATTAAAATCGAGAAATAATTTTCCTCGATTTTTAATAATTTTTTATAAAAAATCCAATGGGAGATTAACATAGGAAATCTTTTTCTTGCATCCACTGACCGTCAGTGACGTCACACGTCGCTTGCGTATATTCTATTGTAATTCCAGTTTGTCACGACAGTTGGTACTGCGATCAAATTCAGGAAAATATTTTGTAACTTCGTGTTATTATTGTTATACAAAAAATTGTGTCCTAATTGAAATATTACATCAAGATGTAATTAGTGTTTGAAGAGTTTTGAAGTGTGCATAAAAAACTATACATTTTGCAAATTTAGTGCGAAATTGGAGTGAGTATTTTATATAATTTTCTATCAAATTTACACGCGCGTTGATTAACAACCACCCTAACCTACAAATTTATTTGTGTAGCTAATTTATTATATTTTATTTATTTATTTTTTGAATGGAACACCTTTAGTATCGGATCCCTTTGGCAAAATTTGAAATTTGGCACCGAAGTAGCTCGGACGCTTCTCGCCAAGATCTTTAGTTCCACAATTGAGATAGCTATTTCAATTCATCGCAAAAATGGCTTAAAATATTTAAAGTCACCAAAGGGGTCCCATACTTTTGTGCGTGTGTATGTCACTGATATTTTATTTATTTATTTTTTGTATGGAAAATTTGGCACCAAGATCTTTAGTTCCACAATTGAGATAGCCATTTCAATTCATCGCAAAAATGGCTTAAAATATTTAAAGTCACCAATGGGGTCCCATACTTTTGTGTGTGTGTATGTCACTGATATTTTATTTATTTATTTTTAAAATGGAACACATTTATTATCGGATCCCTTTGGCAAAATTTGAAATTTGGCACCGAAGTAGCTCGGACGCTTCTCGCCAAGATCTTTAGTTCCACAATTGAGATAGCCATTTCAATTCTTCGCAAAAATGGCTTAAAATATTTAAAGTCACCTCAGGGGTCCCAATTTGTGGCTTAGATTTAGAAAATCCGTGCTTTTCTCACGGCCAATTATATGTTGCGTATTCCAGAGTTGGAAAACCTTCGAATTTGTTTGTGTATACTCCTGAAGGATTAACCAAAAATATTGTACATCCAATGGCATTACGATAAATTAAGTTTTTGTAGATTAAAAAAATATCCCTGCTATAAAATAAATTGAGTTTCAACTTTTTCACCTTTAATTAAAACGAGTTTAAGTTTTTATTTAATACGAACTCTACATTTCACTTCGCTCATACTGTACACATACTCACATGCATCGATTGATTGAATTGTGATAAATGTACATTTAATGATGTTAAATATTGTAATAACTTTTTGATAAAAAATTTCATCAAATCGGTCCAGATTCTTACAGCTTATTCAAAAAAGACGGAATTTTCATGTAAAATTCGTTGCTATCAGAGATTTTCTCATAAATTGAAATATTTGACGTATGAAATAAAATTTTGTGCTGTTCGACATTCAGCGGAGGTTTTAAATAACAAGTAGCAAGTAGAAAATACCAAGTAGCAAGTAGCAAGAAGCAAGTAGCAAGAAGCAAGTAGCGAAAATTTCGGTAATTATGTCTTTTACGTTATAATCGGAATTCACAGTCACCGTTCACAGCGCTCCATACCTGTTTCACTTATATACCACATCCTTACACACTTAGAATAAATTAGTTATTTTTTTCTAGCAAAATATTCTCTAGAAATAATTTATATGACAAAACAACGTTTGTCGGGTCAGCTAGTATATATATATAATAACGCTAATTTTTATAGCAGAATAATTTACAGAGCAACACTTGTAAGAGAATCTCTCTTCACAGATATTTCTGCTGTAAATTATTCTATTTAATATGTACTGGCAAAAATCGATGCCAGCATATTCTGCTGTAAAAAACAGCGTAATGTTTTATAGTGTAAGTAAAATCACTAGTTTACTAAATCGTCTGTCTAAAAAAGTATGCAAAAGACTCCGAGGTGAAAATTTAAAAGAGCTTATTGAATGTAACTGTTACCATTCGACAGTCGTTAAAAAATGTCAATTTTGTATTTTTTTATTGTTATATTTAATATTTATGTTTCTCAAGATTGACAAATATTAAAATGACCTAACTTATTCCTGAAATCGTGAAGCTCTAAGAAACGATGTTCGAATTTGTTCGCCGAAATGCTTAATAAATCACAGATTAGTCCTCAAATGAATTTATTTTTATCTACGACAACGCTAGGCCATCGTATTTACATCATTTTATATCACGACTGCACCAAAATTTCGACGTATAAACAAAACAACGGAGTATGCAAGGCCACTCCCATCTATATCAGATAATAAATTTTTGGTGATATATGGCGATACTTAATGCCACCCTCTTCATATTTACCAAATTTAACCCTGATATTATTCTTATTTGACACGAAAGATAAACGTAGTTGAAAGAGAAGAGTTTTGAAAATTTGGAAGACATCATGGTGGCTATTACTGCCTAATTATAGTATATCAAAATTTAATACTTCAGTTTTTATTTTTCCAATTTGAAGAAAAGGTAGCTAAAAGTGAATAATTTGAAAGGAATTTAAAAATTTTTTAATATAAATGTAAATACGTGTTAAAAGTTTTTTTTTTTTTTTTAAATTTTCAGTTATTGATCCATAGCTACTAATTTTTAGACAGATTTTATCAAAGAGTAGTTTTTTTCTCTTCAAAATTATTCCGTCAAAAATTATCCCCAGTCGCGTATCATTATGCCAAAAATAAAGCTTTGTTAATTTTAACTGCATCTACCAAAAATAGTACTTACAGTTGATAAAGTCATAAATTAATTTGCGAAACCCTTTATGTGAAATTGTAAATTCAAATACAACCATAAGAAAGATTGATTATTTTCTGTTATGAGCGCTGGTTCATACAATTCACAGTAAGTGTATTTATAGTTTTATTAATTCTAATTAATACATATAACAATGAACTAGCTGATGTATTGCTTTACAACATTTGGTATCCTTAATAATTTAAAATTGGGATGATTAAAACAGAGCATTTCTAAAATGCTGTTCTTGTACAACAGAAATAACACACTCATTAATCGGGAAAGATTATGATACAGGAGACATAAATTTTACAGTCATTTACAAAAATTAAACACCACCCATGAAACATTAGATTTAATGGACTCCGCAGCAATCACATCTTTTATAAGAGAATGAAATATACTCTATAACAAAAAAAAAAAAAAAAATGACATACCAAGAAGGAGTAGTGCAAATTGGACACAAATTGACATACATACAGGTTTTGATGGAATCAAGCACCAATTCATCATTATCGTCGATCCTACGTGCAACTGGTACTTCAGTGACTTCAAATACCCTTAATAAGCGACTCAGTGAAATGGGGTTGAGCTCAGTCCCCAGATTTCTCTTCTACTAAGGATGTTTGGAGCATCATAAAAAGGTTCTACAACCAGCTCGGGATTTTACCAATCTAACGCAACAATTGGACAGAATTTGGCACGATACTTCACAGGAGCACATCTGCCAACTCTATCAATTAATACCAAGCCGAATAACTGCGTACATAAGGGCCAGAAGTTGACCAATGCGTTATTGAATTGTTTACTTTGTCAATCCCTTTCTCTTGATTAAATCATTCAAATTTTCTGAAACTGTAATCAATTGTTTTTCTCCACATGCACATCACATCTACCAATTTTTGTCCCATTCGGACCACCCATTCCACCCCATCTACCAATTTTTGTCCCCACTTCTTGTTGGTGCGTCGCTTTTTTTTTTATATAGAGTGTAGATTTATTTTGCTGTAGATTATTTAAGTAACACGTATACACTAATAAAACATTTTTGCTGTAGCACTGAATGCTTCCTTTTGTGCGATTTTATTTTTCATAATGCACCATATATTCTCTATGCCATTGAAATCTGAACCATTACATGGTTTTTCAAACATCCTGTCATTTCCCCTCCGTCACAGAGTCAACTGTCCTGGTACTGTGATACGGAGCTCCATCACGCTTGACAACTGAACATTTATGAAACTCCATGGAAAGCTTCAAATTCTCCCCTAACAAATTAAGATACTGAGTAAAGACTTTTGTTCAAAATGGTTTTAGGTATGGCACAAAAAAAGAGCAGCAATACCAGACACAGACATCACCACATATCCTATAGCTGGGAGAATGTTTCACAATTGGAATCCTCTATAAGTCACATATTTTTTTTTCTTTCTTACTTTGGTCTGCAAACACTTGTAGCAAGCGTAAAAGATTGCTGTATAACTTTACTAAATGGAAAAATAGCATTGTACTCCACAGTTGTGCACTACGATTCTGGAGTAAGTCTCGGTTTCCTTGCAGTGCGGGGTCGTGGTAGCCCAGTTGACAGAGCGCCGGGCTCGTAATTGAAAGATTGCGGGTTCGGTACTCGAGCCGGCCAAAGACCGTCGTGTACACTAATGGTGGCTGGTGCACGTAAAATTTGTCGGGGCCACAATGTCTTCCACTTTAATATAAAAAAATATACCTCTGGGGTAACCGAAGCGGGATAGCCATCCATTCCCTGGAGGATCAAAATTGCGATGGCATGTCTGATTACTACCTCTAGGGATGAGTCCCAGACCGTCACCAATTTCCCATCGGCGCAGCACTAGTGCGACGTAAAACCCAACCAACCATCCTTGGAGTGCGCCCGCTGAAAAATTAATTGCATGATAATTAATCTTAATTTTGCTATTCATTTTCGGTGTTTAGATTACATTAAAATATTTTATGCTACTCACATTCTTTAAAAATAAAATAGACTTTAATGTTGAATAAGTAAGAAAAAATAGACTTTAAAATTGAATATTTAGGAAAAAGTAATTTATTATTGAATATGCAAGAAAATTTGGGCCTAAGATATTTAATTATTTACACTAATCAGTAAAGGAGAATAAGGATATGGACTCACGAAATTCCTTTCTAATATGTCAGCTATTAGATAAAAACTATTACATTGTTAAATTAGATGTTAAAAAAAAAAGCTGAAACTTAATCGATTTTTCTATTTATCTCTTCTTTGTTACTAAATTATAAATTTGGTCTGAATTTCTCCCGTTTAAAAGACTTTCATTGATTAAGATCTGAAACTTATTGCATTATACTTGTTTGAACTTTCAATTGTATAACGGCTTAAATTCTATTAAAATTGTTTAGATATAACGAAAATTAATTAGTTGACTTTAATTAATTTAATACTTTTGATTAAAGTAGTACAAAAGACATTATGTTTAAAAAGTGCTTTATTAATATATATATATATATTTAGAAAATTCACCTCATTTAAAAAATTTATCTTGAATAGTTATCAAAATTGGGTAACTGAAAACATAAAGATAAGGTATTTTGAATATTGTATGAACATATATCACATTTGAGAAAAGTTTCTTTTGTTAATTATTGAAGTTTAGATGTAGCAAATATCTTATCTAGTATTTTCTTATACAAAGAATTAGAAAAAAAAAATAGTATTTAAGTGAGAAAATTGAATTATTGCGATTACACAAATGTGTCATGGTTAATTTTTTTTATTAAAAAAGAGGGATGTTATAAGTTTAAGCCTTTGCCTATGCGTCTGTCTGTAGCACGATAGCTACCAATATGTATATACACCGTGACCAATAAGTTCTCATACAACATTTGAAGCACGTTAAAAAGTTGTACATATGTTTTACTGTAGTTCCAATTACTTCTAGGCAATTTAATGTAAGGTATAAAGCTATTGCAAGTGTAAATGTTGTACTAATTATAATTTTTCTTTACTTAGGTAGAATGAAGAAATTGAGAGAAATTGTGATAAATAAATTCATCGAAGGAGAGCAGCCGGGTGAAATTTTCAGGGACTTGAAAGCCCTGGGGGTTCAGATAGATTTCATTCACAAAACTATCAGAAGGTATAATGAGACGTCCTCTGTCGATGACAGGAAAAGATCTGGCAGACCGAGGTCCGTTCGGACAAAAGAGGCTGTGAAAGGGGTCAAGGAAAGGATACGAAGAAATAGACAAACATCTGCTAGAAAACTAGCACGATCGCTCAAAATATCGAGTGAATCAGTGTTAAACATTCTGAAAAAGGATCTTGGGTGCAAAGCTTACAGAAAACGTAAAATTCACGAAGTTTCAGAGTTTGATAAGATGAAAAAGAAGCAAAGGGTGGAAGAAATTCTTGCTTGGCACGCTGGGAACGAATTTGTCTTTTCGGACGAGAAACTATTTATTTTACAGTAAAGTCTCAACCTCCAAAATGACAGAGTATGGTCAGTTTCTATTGATAACATCTCTGAGAGCTAGCATTACTTTCCGCGTTACCAAAATGTTTCGTCTCTGATGGTTTAGGACGCTATATCCAAAAGAGGAAAACTCCCGTTAGTCTTCATTGATAAGCGTGTAAAAATCAATGCCCAATATTATAAAACTGAGTTTTTTAAAAAAGGTTTTACTCCCAAATGTCCTGACTATGTATGGGGTGAAATATTTCTGTTTCCAACAAGATGGTGCCCCTTCTCATACCGCACGTTTGTTCAGGAGTGGTGCACTCAAAATTTAGCTGACTTTTTGCCAAAGAACGAATGACCCTCAACTCCCCCGATCTGAACCCGCTTGATTATTTTGTGTAGTCATATATGCTCTCCCAACTGAATAACTATAAAATCACCGATCTGAGCAAATTCAAAAATGTAATTCAAAAGATATAGCAGGAAATGTCAATGGAAGCTGTGCGTGCCGCATGTGATGGATTTGAAAAGATACTTAAGCTCTCTAAGAAATTAAAAGGCGGAATTATTCCAAAACATTTATTATAAAGATACTCAATGATTGCTACTTTAATTTGATTCAAAAAGTTTTTGTGTGATTTAATTTATGTTATTGTAATAAAAATTTGAAAGTGTATGAGAAATTATTGGTCACGGTGTATATATATCACTAAGATTTTTATTTATTTATTTATTTTTTTTTAAGATGATTGAAACGAGATCATTCGCAGCTATGTTTGAGAAGAATATACACTGATGGAAAAAAAAATCCCAACACCACAAAGGAGCTGTGCTAGATAAACGAAATTTGGTAGGCGTGTTTATACATCTGAAAGATGACGTGGATTCAAATTTCGAGCTACGCGCATAAGTGTGGCGCTAGTAACGACACTATGAACATGCAAATGAGGTTTGCTTTAAATAAGCGCTGTAAGGTTCGTGATCGTTATTTAAGTTGAGATTTGACGTAGTGGGTTAATGTTAGTCAAGGATGCCTCTAAGAAGACGAAGAAGCCATTATCAACAGCTCAATGAGTTTGAACGAGGTCATGAAGTAGGGCTACGAGAAGGTGGGTTTTCTGTCCGCGATATTGCAGAAAGACGGCAGGAATGTATCCACTGTGCATGAGTGTTGGCAGCAGTGGTTAAGGGAAGGCACTGCCTTAAGAAGACCGGGTTCCGGGCGGCCACGTGGCACTACTGAGAGGGAAGACCGCTGTGTTCGGCGTATGGCTGTGGCTAATCGTACTGCGTCTGCAGCTGAAATTCGAGCTGCAGTTGGCACCACAGTGACACAACGAACTGTTACAAATCGGTTACTTCAAGGACAGCTCCGAGCCAGACGCCCTGTAGCGTGCAGTCCACTGACTCCAAACCACTGCCGTTTGCGACGTGAGTGGTGTCAAGCTAGAGCTCATTGGAGGACGGAGTGGAGATCTGTTGTGTTTTCTGATGAAAGCCGGTTCTGGCTTGGTCGCAGTGATAGCTGTGTGTTGGTTAAAAGTAGGCCAGGTGAACGCCTGCTAGCGACCTGTCTGCGGCCTAGACACACAGGGCCAACGCCTGGAGTTATGGTTTGGGGAGAAATTTCGTATGACAGCAGGAGCACTCTCGTGGTTATCCCACGCACCCTGACTGCAAATTTGTACGTCAGTCTAGTGATACAACCTGTTGTGCTGCCATTCATGAACAGCATTCAAGGGGGTGTTTTCCAACAGGATAACGCTCGCCCTCATACCGCTGTTGTAACCCAACATGCTCTACAGAGTGTCGACATGTTGCCTTGGCCTGCTAGATCACCAGATCTTTCTCCAATCGAGCCCGTATGGAACATCATTGGACGACAACTCCAGCGTCATCCACAACCAGCATTAACCGTCCCTGCATTTACCGCCCAAGTGCAACAGGCATGGAACTCCATCCCACAAACTGATATCCGACACCTGTACGACACAATGCATGAACGTTTGCATGCTTGCATTCAAAATTCTGGCGGTTATACCGGTTACTAATGTACCAACATTTCACATTTGAAATGGTTCTTCTCGCCAATGGCTCTACCTGTGATCTTGAAACTTTAATCAATTAAATATGTTACCTAGACAAATGTATTACTGAAATTTCATTACTGTACAATAATTTTTTCTTGGTGTTGGGATTTTTTTTTCCTTCAGTGTATTTCATAGATTTTTTAAACTTAAATAAAATGTAATTTTTCAAACGACTTTATATTGAAATTTTAAAATTTGAAAGCTGGCAATATTTCAATTTTTAAATCATTCTGATAAAACTTGCGAGCTGATAATCTTCTAAATTTAAATCTTGTTAGATTATAGATCACATGGGTTTTCAACATTGGAGCACAAGAATACTTATCTTAAAAATCGTGAATTTTATATCAATTTTAAACAAATTCAAAAATTGGCGATAAATAATGATTATGATTTCACAGTCCATTTCATTTTTTTAAATTTGGTTGAATATTACAGAATTTACATGGCTTTTTCTAAATATGCTTCAAATGTAATATTTTTTCCAGGCGACTTTGCATTGAATATTCTAAAACTTGCTAGCTGTCAATCTTTCAACTTCCAAATCATTTTAGAAGATAAATCATGATTTTTTTATGTTCATTTGTTTATACACATAAGCATACATTACATAGGGTAAGTGGGTCTAAGAGTACGCACTTAAGGTTCAAACTGTTCTAAAATGAAAACGCTTAATTCTAGATAATCAGCTTAACTTTTATTTTGTTCTTAAATAACACATCTTTCATAAAACATTATAAAACGTAGTAAAAATACACCACATCTTTGAAAAATTTTAAAAATAACAAAAGTAAGAATTGCGTACTCTTACAAGTGCTGTTGGATAAAAGTACGCATGTGAGTTGATAAAAGTACGCAAGAAAATGATCTGAAAATTCGTGCCTACGTTACTTACAGTGGTCAAAAATACAATTTACTTCACCTTCATAGTTCATATAAGATTCATGCCACCACTCCTCGCATTTTGAGCATCCTATCCAGTCTTCGTCTGAGGGGTCAAAGTATACTTCACCACATGGTGGACACTTCTATATTTTCTTTTTGGGTGTCTTCTTTAGAACTTGAAACCGTTTGTTGGCCCCTTTAGTAGTTGGTTTTGGAACTCTTTACTATTTTTTATTTGGTACCTGTTTAGAGGCCGGATTGTCTTTGAGAGCCAACTTGTATGGAGATCCATTCAGAATGTCTGATTTTGTTCTTTTGCGGTTAGATCTTGAGAATACTTCAGCTTGTGTGATAGTGGGGATACATCTGCAAGCGGTACGTGAGGCGATTTAATTCCTTTATTTTTAATGCAGGCAGGTGGTATATGCACTCTTTCTCTCAAAATATTTTGACTATCTTTAAATGACGTGCTCTCACCTGGAATTTGCTCAATATATCATTTGTTGTGCATGAGAACAGTGTAAATTGCGCGGTTGTTGTTACTACCTGGAACAACAAATTTCCTTTAATATTTCCTTGATAGTGTTGCTCTGCTCCTGGTTAGACTTTTTAATCCCCCGTAAGTTGCAGGCCTGAAGTTGCTTGACCACCACATTAGTTCTATCCCCATTATCGTCGCCAACGATGTCAGCCACGGCAGATGTAGCGCTTTCCTCACAATCAAAGTTTTGTACTGGATCATGAACTGGATGGAAATTTTATTCATCTCGAGTTTCTGGTAAAGGCTTTTCTGTCACTGCACTGAGTAAGAAATCGTCTTCTCCAAAAATGTCCAGGTTTAATGGTTGTATTTCTGATATCTTGAAACTTTGTGGAAGCAGCTGCTTTGAGATATACCGGAGTGAAAATTTCAGCAAATTGGTAAACTGTTATCACTCGAACAGGATGATTACGTGCCTATTTTTCGCATTCCAATGCATAAAAAATCTTAAGTCTGTTAGAGATGCAGCTATCAAGTTGCTGAGTTTTGTGGCTGCTGTGAGGTGGTATTGTAAGAGCATGGATGTGGTTAGCCTGGAAGAAATTAAGTGCCTCTAAGTGCAGTGTGACGTGTAGCTATCTAATAACAATAGTACTTGGATTGCCTTTGCTAGGCCTTGCGTGATCTTTAAAAGGAAATAACCAGTCCACAAATAAAATGCTGTTAATGTAGCACGTGTCTGACACCATTCCTATAGAAGCAGTCAGATCCCCGTCCAAAAGTTCGGCCTTCATATGGTTGCGAGGAAATATTTATGCTGCTAGAATAAAATTCCCAGAAACGTTGACCGCATTTACGAGTGTTACGTTGATACCACGTTCAGCCACGGATATCTTGTTGACGCAGCGCTTCCCCATTGTTCAAATCGCCTTTGGTAGTTGTTTGGCATCGTGGAGAACCCAGTCTCGTCCATATTGCAAACTGAGGGAGGAGGAACTTGTAGGTATCCAACAACTTCGCCAGATTTTAAAGTAGCGATCGCATTGAGGCTTATTAAAGCAACACTTGTAAAGGATGGCGTACGCAACGACAATTCTGGATGTCTTTTCATAAATACCCGAAGCCATCAGCCGTTTTGTTTTCGATATTAAAGCTGTGTTGTAATCTATCAATCTCTGCAAAACTCGTATTTTTTAAGTGGCTAGTCCGGACAACATGCTATCTACTTTTTTTATGTACTCACACAGTTCTATTTCCATTTCCGGAGAGAGCAGTTCTGTGCTCAAATCTGACAGACGTGAGGCGCCGGGTTTGATCCAGGTCACGTTCTTCGCCTAGTCGTTCGGAGTTTTCAGTGGTTTTATCTGAAACTTGCGTAAATACAGGCTAGGACCCCTTAGGAAGACCCCCACGGAGGGCACTCCCTCTCAGGCCTAGGACCCAAGTGCAGTCAATTGGCCTTAAACCCCACAACCTAACCCAGCCCATTTCCGGAGAAAAGTTTGAGAGTATCTGCCCAAACTTCTGGCTGGAGATGATCTTTTTAATCTCTTTCGCAAAGTTATTTCATTCATTCCTAATGGTTTCACTACCAATCTCTTACTTTCGCTTGCCTCTATGCGTGTTTTTGCATCCAACCATTGTTCTGGAGCACAAAAACTACTTTGAGCATTTCTTTGTCGCTTAGACATACTGTTAAATAAATATAAAAAAAAGATTATGATGCATGTAAAATCTATTATAAAAAATTGCGTGTGAGAGTACGCGCATACTATTACAACATACACAAATGCGTACTCTTGCACACATTGACCATTATCTAATCAAACGAAATTCAACGCCATTTATTGGCATCAACCTGAATCGCTCTCGCTGTGAGGCTCAGGTTAGTTTCTTGCAGATCGAACCGCATAACCTTTTCTTTTTAGATATTTGCAGTTTTATCACAATAATACTTCCAAAATGCTATAAATATTTAGGAAAATAGGTAAAAATATTTAAACTTACGTAATTTCTGTGTTTTTGTAGATTTATATATATATATATTTTCGCACAGCACTTCCCACTAGCTTGCACTTCAAAATAACACTGAAGTTAGACGCATATCGCAAAAAACATCATGACTGTTGGGATTGCGCACTCTAATTAAATGCGTACTCTTAGACCAGCCTACCCTATATACATATGCCGGATATCCCATCAGTCAGTAGATAGTTTAAAAATTTATAAAATTGAAGGATATAGTACAATTGAACGCGGCTTGCGAAAAATTTATTCTTGTTAAGAAAAAATGTTAAATTATTCGTCGATAGTGGGCGCTGCACGAAAACGTGATACTTATAACGAGAAATATTCGATTCAGATTTCTACAAATTGAACGATTTTACGATTAACACAGTTAATTTCTTATTTTACCTTCTATTTGCGCATACATGAAGTTTGAATTCGATGCTTACTTGGTGGATAAAGCATTATTGTTGAAGATGTTTTCCCCCAAGTACGAAGCGCCGACATAAGCTACATTTAGCGGTGGTGCAACTCGTTTGAAAACTGTAATTTGTGCTGATGGCTGACGCATAAGATATGACTTACATGCCTGTAAACATTTGTATGCAAATAAATATAGTTGTTCCCGATTTATTCACGTACTATTGGCCGTACTTTCACCCTCTATTGGCAAAATATTTTATAATAATAATTATTATTTTTTTTTTTTACGAAAAAAATTACCTTTACGAGAATAACTTTTTCGAAAACTGTGTTCAATTTTACTAATTCTTTCAATTTTTATGAATTTTTAAAATGTCTACAGACTTATGGAACTCCGGTTACATACATACATACATACTTACCAACATCCTAATTATAAACCAGAAGATTTTTAGTACAACCCCCTTTTTTCACATCAGTATATCAGTTCGAGTAATTTTCTCGAAATTTAAATACGATTAAATAAGAAGAAAAACACTCAAAAAGTATACTGGTGTGGAAAAAGGGGCGTATACTAAAAAATATTCCGGTTCATAATTAGGATGTTGGCAAGTATGTACATATACATCATAGCAAAGCATTTTTTTAAGTCGCAAACTTTTGACCGATTTTGAAAAAAAAAATATAAATAATAAAATAAAATAAATGATAAAAGTGACAAACAAGGATGATCGTCCAAGCGTGGTTTGCGATATTCTAACCGATGAATAAAGATCTGAAATAATATGTCATAATAGAATTTTGAATAATTTAAAATACCGTATTGAACATTTAATTGAAAAACTTTATAGATGCAGGAGCTCATAATGTACTTTTAAAAACGCATAAGATTTGTTTAAATAAATAAACTTTCTGAACTATATAAATACAATGCTTGAAATAAGCATAATTTTATATTAAAAACTTTTTCATTGTCACCTTCTGACTTTTAATTAAAAAGTAATTTCTTTTTTTACATCTTTTATTAAAACACTTACTTTACTTGTTTGCATATATATTTATCATCCTTTAATATAAAGTTTATAAAATTCCTAATATAAACTTCAATAATATGCAAGTAAATAATTAAAAAAAAAAAAACATTACTTCAGATTTTTAGAAATGTATTACATTGCTTGCTCTTCTAAATACAAATATTGATAACATATTCAAAATATCAAATGGAACTTAAACAGGATAGACTTCTGTATAAAAAAAGAAAAACTAAAACTAGCACTTCGGTGCAACTTATTTGATTTCCGGAGTTGGAGAATTCTACAGAAAGAATTCTCTGATTGTTGGATGCTTCGAAACGCATTAAGAGTTTAGTTCCGATAAGCTCCTTGCTATTGCATTCCGGAAATAAGGTGGGAATTTTATCTTCAAAAAAATCATAAAAATGTTTGTTTGCAATAAACTTGAAAGGGCTAAACATAGTTGAGAGATAGATAAAAGTCAATTTTGTTTATCTATAAGTTTGTAGATTTTATATTTTTTCTGGTATGATGGTTAATATTTATTTTAAATCTCAAACAATTTAACTTCATTATTTAGTTTTAAGACAGCAATAATACCACAACGAAAAATATAATTCAAGTTTAAAAGAAATCCCATAAGTAATTTAAAAATGCGTAGATGTGCTATTTTAATTGTGCTAAGTTTCGTATATGATTTAAAATATATTTTTTAAAACATTGATTTTTAATTCAAGCATATACAAATTTATTGGTTGAAAATACAAGAATACATAATTTGATGATGTTTAATGATTTTTTTGTATATACATGGTGATTATAATTAAAATTCCTCTATTAAAAACATCTATCAACTAAAACGCGCGAGCAGATTGCCACCAAATTTATGTTTGAACAATTCATGAGATGTGCTCAATGAATTAAAAAAAAAAAAAATGTACGCAATTCTTCGCTTTTTATGGATAAATGGAAAACAAAACAACAGTAATGACTCATTCGATATTCATAAAGAATTTGTAGTTTTAATGAACATTTCTTTAAACTGCGTTTCATTTGTTAAATTTGCTTTTCTCAGGCAAAAACGTCAGCAAAGAATATTTGGTGGCAATCTGCTTTGCTGTTTTAACTGCAGATTATTATTATTATTTTTTTTTTATAGTGGGAGTTTAATTATAAACACACTGAATATATACATAAGATTGTTTGCATGGGTAATCGTGTTTATTTGTACACTCTTTTTTTTTCTTAAAGATTTTTTTTTCCAATAAGGTGTAATATTACTACTTTTACATGATTCAGTTTGACTTTTTAATTGTTTAGATTAGTCTAGCAAAATATGATTCGAATGATGTGTCAAGTTTTTGAAAATTATTATTCTGTGAATTTGAGATAAGCAATACTTTTTTCATCAAATGGGACTGAGATTAAATTTGTATTTATTGAAGTGCGCCATTCAACTATTTTTTGTATTCAACGTGTTATAATTTTATAATATAAACTTTAAGCAAAAAAATTATGAAAATCTATGCAAAAATCATTCGATGTACTAGAATCACATCTAAATGTTTAAAGTACAGACGAATTATTGGCACAAAATTAACTCAATTTAAATCTTCAATAAAAATTATGTTATGTACATGCATTTTCCATGTAAACAAGCTTATTTAAATCTGTAAATTTTCAGAAAGAAATAAGTGAAATTTTCTTTATTAAATAAAATTTTTATTGGTTAAAAACAAAATCTTTTTTAAATAGTTGTGTTTTACACTAACTGCGAATATTGTTTGTCCATTCATTTGTCGATGTGGAAAGTTCAAATAATAATAAACATTAAAATAAATAATTGAATTACATTTAGCACTAGAGATAGAAATAAAATCTGCAACTATAAACTTGCTTAGTATTTGTATTCTTTCTGTGAATGTTTTTATTGCCTTTTATTTTCTATTGGTAGAGTTATATAAATATGTTGAAACTAGTAATAGATTGCTGTAATGGATGTGGTTTGTATTTTCGTCGTATTCAGCATTATCTAGTTTATTTAGTAAAGTACTACATAATGGTTTTCTGTTGATTCAAGGAATTTTCAACGGAAAACATAGACATAAAGCTTTTAGAGTTATTTATTTTCAACTTATCGCATTATATTTTTTTCAAGCGATAGAAATTTATTTCTTGTTGCATAGTCTCCTTAGATATTCTTTTGATATTTTTTTTCATTATGTTTTTTATTTTTTGTAACTTTATATTTCTCGTGAGCGGAAAAATTAACAAACTAAAAGAAAATTAACTATAAAAAAAGTGCGCATTGAACATCACAGATTACAAACTATGTGGAATTATAAATCAACTATGAAAAAAAAAATGTTATATAAAGCAGTAAAAAAAAAAAAAAAATCACGGATAGGAATGGTAATACATGGACACTTTCTATATTTATTTATTTGAATATGTTTCTTAAAGTATTGAATGGTCAAAAAGTACAGTCGGTAACAAAAGTGTCCGAACACTAGCAAAAATTCTTATGTTAAAAAAAGTACACTTCATACGGTTTTGTTAAATAAATCCTTGTCGAATCCTATTCTTAGTCAGTGTAAAAACATGATTCGGTAAGGATTTATTTAACAAAACCGTATGAAGTGTACTTTTTTTACATAGGAATTTTCGCTAGTTATCGGACACTTTTGTTACCGGCTGTAGGGACACATTTTAACATTTTAATACTTCAGGAACAAATAAAATTAAAATGCTACGATTTGCATCAATCGTGTGGAAAAGAAGCCTCTTTTTTATGAGATGGATTATTTTATGGTAGATGGATCATCACCATATTTCGCTGCAACTTTTCAATGATTACTTCACTGAACATTTGGGGAGGACCGTGTTATTAATCGATTCTTTTCTCACGCTTTGCTTTCTAGATCTCTCAAACTAACACTGTGTGACTTTTGGTTGGTGGAACTTTTGAAGTCAAAAGGGTATAAGGACAAAACGCTATCATTGTCAACATTGAAAAATGCCATCCGCCGACATGATTTTTCCATAGCACAAGGAATGTTGCCTATTGCTGTGAATGGAGGTGTATCTTGTATGACAGTCGTGTTTCTGAAGCACATTTAATAAATAACGACGAAGAGACATCAATAGTTATAACATGTCACCGGCTTGTAACTTGTATACCATCTGATAATCAAATAAAGAGCTATTTAAAAAGTTTCTTTCTTTCTTTCCATCCTAAAGGAATCTGGCTTCTTTTTCTACCATTTGATGAAAACCGGAGTGTTTTATCTTTATTCGTTCGCGAATTATTAAGTACCGACTTCTGTAAATTTTTTATCTATAACGTTTTACCTTAAATAATTATTTATCTATTATGTAATATAATTTTTTTTACATAATTGTTTATCTTACGTTTTATCTTACGTTGTTCGTGGATTATTAATTTTTAAGTCCCGACTTCTGTTCTTGTAAAATGGTATCATAGAAGTTTAACATGAACATTAATAAAGATGCTTTAAGGAAAACTGTAATGAAGTTTTCATTTCGAATTTCCATTATAGTTTCTGAAATACAAACGAAGCATAACACTGAAAACTTTTTAATATTTATAAAATCGCCGTTTCAATGTTTCATAGTTCTATATTTAGCGATTTTTTTTTTTTTTAATATGTTCGAATATATTTGACTATAAAATGCACATGCATTAAAAAGAGAGAATGTTAAAGGCAATTCCCTTGCCAAATAAGTTCAAAGTGCTTTCTGTTACTTCCACTTATCCATCAGTTTATATAATAGACCATTGGGAAAAATTATTATATATGAAAAATATTCCGTTTAGAAGAGTTTATTTCTCAAATTTTCCGTATAAACTTAAGTAAACAAGTTTTTTACATAAAAAACCTATATTTACTATGAAGTTTTTCTCAAACTATAAATCAGGGATATTTTTCTGTTTAAAAAAATTTAAACAAAATATTAAAGAATTTCCATGCTGAAGAAAATGAAACTCAATTAGGTATTTAAACAATGAAATGTAAATGAAACTCTACATTTCATTTTTATTATCACAAAGATTTTTTAAAATGAAAAATAAAAGTAAATTCTTAATTACAAACATCGGAAAATATTATCGGTCTTATTTTTAAAAAGGAAAGAAGGAAAAAACAGTTCAAAATTACCGTTAAAAGCAATTAAGTAATTTTCTTTGATTTAATTTCATGTTTATTTGTTCAAGAATAACATTGCATTTTCCGCATGTATTTGAGATTATTTAAAAACTAGAAGGGAAGGATGCATAGCAAATTAGAGACTCTTTTTAAAAATCGTGATTTAAAATAGAATAAAAAAAATGTTAAAAAAGAATTTAAAAAGAATTTTAATGTATTCTTTAATTTAAAAAGAATTTAAAAATTAAATCTAAATCTTTTGAATTTACTTATAATAAAATTCTGAACGTATAAAAATTACGCAAGCTCCTATCATTTGAAATTTCTGATGCAAGAAATATAACATAACTAAAAGCAAATTTTAAAGCTTTAATTTCATAAAAATATAAACATAGTAAATATGGAAAATAACATTGTGCGTTTATTTTTCTTAAATATTTAAATAAAAAGTCAGTATAATTTAAAACATTCATATTATCAGAGTGTATTCGTTATTTTAAAAATGAAACGTAGAATCATTCTTTCGATTACTTGCTAATAAGAGTTCCGTTCCATTGAAAAGACTCACTATCAATAAGCATTTTTCTGAATGTGTAGTTTTGTATTAACGAATCTCCTTCTCAGTTTAAGGACGATAAATATGTTTTATGTACTTATAATCATTAGGAACGGATTTTAATAACCCTGCAGTATTTGGATCATTTTTGTAAAATGTACAATGAGACAATAGAACGAAATAAGTAAAACAATAAATGAGAACAGAAATTATATTACTCGAAGTCTCAAAGTCACAAAAAATGTTTACACCTGATTTACTCTTATACATATAATTTTATATACTTTTAATAACAATTTCGATATGTCGTGTTTTATACGAACATTGATATATATTAACCTTCTAGCATTTCTCCAATTTTTATTCGATTTAATGGGCATCACTTCCTGAATTTACAAATATTTATTGATCTATCTTCATAGACATCTTAAATATTACCTAAAATGCATATGAAAATCATTTCAGTGGTTAATATATTTTAAGAGTTTAATAGAAAAGGTTGTTATAACGAATAATATTAGCCTAATTTTTCTCCAGAACAAAGTTGCTTACTTTTGAAATTCCTTCTCACATTTAAACGTAAATTATTAAGGTCATTATTCTTAAACAATATTAAACATGCCTCAAGTTATTAGTTTTGGATTTTTAGTGTTTGTTAGTTGTTTTGTAATATTTTCACATTTACTTCAAAATTCAATCGTATATCTGAAAGAAATTTTTTCTTCTTGGAAAGGAGAAATATAGGAATGAAAAAGGAACATATTGTTTCTAATAATGACAAAAATTGCCCATCTGCGCAGCATTAGTGCGACGTAAAACCCAATCACCAATCACCACCTAATAATGACAAAAAGTATGTTTATTAATGTATATTTAATCATTAATACCATAATTAAAAATATCCATGAAATTTGTTTAGTTATTCACAACGTTTCGTTAGAGAACTAATAAATTTGAGGAATTTCTGTACTATCAATACTAAAGCAATTTCAAGCTTAATATCTTGAGTTTTCTAGAATTTTATTTTAAAATTAATAATAAAAATAAAATCGTTAAGGAATATTATAACGATAATTTACCATAAATTTACATTAGGCGTGTTTTTAAGGACTAAAACATAGGAATTTAAATTGTTAGTGAGTCATAAAAATTGAGATTTAATTTGTAGAGAGAGATATATACTCGTATGACCACTAAACTCAATATTATATATATATATATATATATATATATATATATATATATATATGTGATGTAAATACATCACCTCTTGTTTAATTCCTATGCCAAAATACATCGTTTTGCAGGCATCTCATCGCAGCCGTTCGTTCCTGGCTCAACGCACCCTGTAAAGTTTGCTTCCCGCGACACTTGTCAACGGGAGAATCGGCGATTGTTTCTCTTGCATGCGCGAACTGTTTAATTGGTTACTTTTGCGGTCCGATTAACGAATCAAAATCGCGTATCCGTGATTTTAGGTGTGCGGACCTGTTTTTTCTTTAGGAGCGATTTTTAAAAATTTAAAAATCAGTGAGTTGGTGTTCCACCTGTGTACAGAGAAGAATGGCCGGGCACTTGCGTCCGTACGTTATATTTTACCGTTATTTTTATATATGTGGTCCCACACGGTTATTATGACTTGAAACGAAATTGTGACAGTGACCGGAGCTGATTTTTTTTATATAAATAATTTGTTATAAGTATCTTGAATTTATTTTAAAGAAGCATGGCTATGTATTAGAGATTTGAGATTTATAACAGTTGTCTGGATTTCTGCATTCTTGAAGTGGGAAAGCAAATTAATCTTAATAAATACTTTTAAATTGGAATTGAAGACTGCCTTTCCTTTTTTTCAAGACCGGGTATGTTTTATTCTAAACTTTAAAATATCTTAAAAAAGTAAAGATTGAATTTATCTTATACTTGGTATGTACCCATGTATGATCAGATCGAAGCCTAGGGTAATTCATCATTATTTCATACGATCACAATTTGTTAACATATTTTGTTTTAAATTAAAGGCAACCTCTATCCAACATCACCTCTTGTTTAATTCCTATGCCAAAATACATCGTTTTGCAGGCATCTCATCGCAGCCGTTCGTTCCTGGCTCAACGCACCCTGTAAAGTTTGCTTCCCGCGACACTTGTCAACGGGAGAATCGGCGATTGTTTCTCTTGCATGCGCGAACTGTTTAATTGGTTACTTTTGCGGTCCGATTAACGAATCAAAATCGCGTATCCGTGATTTTAGGTGTGCGGACCTGTTTTTTCTTTAGGAGCGATTTTTAAAAATTTAAAAATCAGTGAGTTGGTGTTCCACCTGTGTACAGAGAAGAATGGCCGGGCACTTGCGTCCGTACGTTATATTTTACCGTTATTTTTATATATGTGGTCCCACACGGTTATTATGACTTGAAACGAAATTGTGACAGTGACCGGAGCTGATTTTTTTTATATAAATAATTTGTTATAAGTATCTTGAATTTATTTTAAAGAAGCATGGCTATGTATTAGAGATTTGAGATTTATAACAGTTGTCTGGATTTCTGCATTCTTGAAGTGGGAAAGCAAATTAATCTTAATAAATACTTTTAAATTGGAATTGAAGACTGCCTTTCCTTTTTTTCAAGACCGGGTATGTTTTATTCTAAACTTTAAAATATCTTAAAAAAGTAAAGATTGAATTTATCTTATACTTGGTATGTACCCATGTATGATCAGATCGAAGCCTAGGGTAATTCATCATTATTTCATACGATCACAATTTGTTAACATATTTTGTTTTAAATTAAAGGCAACCTCTATCCAATATTAAATAAAATATAAAGTACCACCACAACGGGTTTTATCGAATAATTTTAAACACTAATAAATCTCATAGGAGTGAGTGGAGCCACAACTTAGTTTCTGAAATTTTAAAATATGTTAGAAAAAAATTAAAGTTTAATTTTCTGAGCAATGAACTGCTTACAGCTTCAAATACAATGGCGAATAAAAAAACCCTTAAGCTTCAAACCGGACAAACCTCGAAAAAAAAAGAAATTTTAAGTTTTAAATTAAAATGAGGGCCTTTTACAGCCGGAAACTACGGGGGAAAACAAACGCCTCAAATAGGTTAGCTCAACTATACAACGGGGATTACATTCATTTTTCTGTTATTCCAGAAAGGGGAAAAAAACTCAATTTTAAAGTTAAGTTGAAGGAGGATTAAGTACAGGGGGGTTGCTTTAACAGAGTAGCAACATAAAGAAAATTTTTATTGAGATAAAAAAAAAACTTGAAATTCTCTTTGAAGCAGCCATCTTTCGAAACTTATGATGTGGAATTTCTTCATCCATCAGAGCCAGTCTAGGCTTAACCACATCAGCTCGTAAAAGTAACTTTAGAGTGCCGATTGAAGAACAATTCGGTCAGAGAAAACGTCAGGCATCAGCATAACACTTTAGACATCAGATTAGATCGTGAGAGATAATTCTAAAACGGAAACTTTTTAAAGTATCAAAAATATAAAAACTACATTTTGTAGATAGATAAACGAGACAAATTGTCTCTGAATACATAGAATAGTTTATATACAATAATTTTCTCTCCTGGGCTATAGCATGCGAAACGACAAAAAAATTAATTTGTTAGTGATTTTAGTGTAAATTTACGCATATAGCCAAAAAAAAAAAAATCCCCACTCAAACAGACACACATATATATATAGAGAGAGAGAGATAACTTTTAGTTGAATGCAAAAGTTATAACAATAAAAAATATTCATTTTATATACTTATCAAATTTCATTTTAGTTATATATACAAATACAATATTTACAGAAATACGAAAAAAAAAGAGTGGGGAGAGATATTTACAAAGGCTAAAAAACAATTTTATATTATCCTTCTGCAGGTGATGGCTAAAAAATAAAAGAACTTCATAGTATACATACATAAAATATATATTAAGAGAGAACAAAAATGTTGACAATGAAGCAGAAACATGACTTTTGACGTGAAAGTTCATGCACAAATTTTGAATTTTACAGTTTTTAGTTTCAGAAAGTTCATTTCTTTCAGAAGAGGTTCACAGGTCGAAACGGCTTCAATACATGTCGCACATTTTGGTACAACTCTGATAAACAAATACTTGAGAAAAAGTAAAATAAGAAACGATACAACCTTACGGACGGTTTCCGCTGTAACAGCATTAGCATTACACCTGTTAGTCCTGCTAGTTATTGCACTCGTTGCAGAAATCACAGGGCTGGAAGCTTGTAGAACTGGGTTAGGCGTAGCAAGGGCACCTTCCTGGACTGTGATCGAACCCGGCATGCTGTCGCTGTTCATAGCGTCAGAGGACAAGTCAGCTCGCTCTCTACTCATGAATGTTGAGGTCTTGGAGGGCTTAGAAGCTTTGAAATAATTTACATTTTTAGTTGAAATCACAACATTTGCTTTTAAATTATCTAGCAGTTTACGAGAAGCACTGGTAGGAGAGTGTAAATTATGTTGAAGACAGTTTAACCGGTCATTTTCATTGGGAGCCTTTTCATTTAAACCAGAAGATTTTGTCGGCTTGACATGTAGAAAACTTAAATGCCCTTTTTCACTACTTTCATTTAAATTAGCTACTCGCTTATGAGAAGCATCGTTGTTTAAACCGCTATTGTCTGTTACTTGTACGACAACATTTTCATTTAAACTAATAATTAAATCTGGTGGATGACCAGTTGTAAAACATAAATTTAACTTATTTGCTAAAGGTTGAGTACCCACATTAATGTTAACATCATTTTCTGCGACAATTTTTCCTGTTACCTGAGACAATTTTCCGGACTCGACCGGTTTAGCATTTGCGTATGATGTATCATTACAAATAGCCGATTTTGCCGACTTGACAGTTTTAGAAATTAAATGTAAATTATCCTGCGGTGAATTTAAACTACTAGAAAAGTCTATTGACTGAACAATTTCAAACCATAAATTTCGTTTCTTGACGAAAGTTTTAGCCGCTACATTTAATAGACTTTCATTCGTCTCTAAATTTGAAGGAAACTGAGAGTTTAAATTAGAAACGCATTGAGAAGAGGAATTTAAATCTGACAAGTTTACTGGAGAAATATAAATAGAATTTAGACATATAGATTGTACCTTGGTATTATTAGAGTTCGGTGTATCCCGTGGAACATTTTCAGATTGATTTAAATCGCTCGGTCTTGGCTGGGAAAAGTTAGTTTGTTGCGGTCGGATGAAGTTATTATTTTGAGGGGGGGGGGGCAAAATTTTCTCGCTGTTCATTTTGAACATTGACGGGTTCTTGCCGGCAATTAGACTTTTCCGCCGGTTTAATAGCGTGACGTGCTTGATATTTATCCAAAGTTTCAAAAACAGTATCAACAGATGCGGTTGGCTTTAAATCGAGGTAATCTTGAATTGGCACCGTGAACAGCGGATTTATAATATCAAATATTTCTAAGAAGGATAAATTTAGTTGCAGTTGTTTAATTAAATCGAGCTTACGCAGGAAAAAGGTTGTTGGTTTATCAAATGCTGACATTTTAGTAGTATAAAGTTCCTGCCTTAATTGAGCTCTATCAGCACTCGAGGAAAATATGCTTATAATTTTGATTTTTAACTCTTCATAGGTGGGATTTGGACCCAAAGAATGAGAGGCGATGAGATCAAACTACCTTTTGGGTTCTCTTTTTAAAGAGTATTTTAAACAGTTAAATCGATCAGAAATATCAATATGACATACGTCAAAATATTCTTCAAGTTCCTCAAAAAAGTTAAGCACATTATTTTTGCCGGTAAAATATACTTGAGCGGGGGGGGGGGGGTCGAACGGATTTGGGCGCTACTGTAGAGAATCAGAGGGGGCCATTATTCTCTATTTTAGATCTTAAATCCTTAGATCTTAAAGATTAACTTAACTACGTAATGAGGAGAGCTCGAGACAAAGTTAACAAATAAATAACAAAGTTTATTTAGCGTTCAATGTATAGGAGGGCGTTGAACTAACTTATTTAAATAAATGACTTCAGGAACTAACTTTAAACTAGATATAAAATAAGAAGTTGTTTTATCTCACCAATGCTGATCTTTTTTGGCGACTTCTCCTTACTACTACTAACTTTTCTCACTTCAGAGTGTCGAGCGGATTCACGATCACGACGGACTCCTACTGTAATTTACGCCACAATACTACACCTCTCTACCATCACTGCACACTTATCAGCTACCATCTCATCACATTTCATTACCGCTAGCCACTCCAATCCACACTAAGCAGCTACTAATTCATCACCATTCCATTCCATTACATCCTATATCTATCTTAGCAATTCACTATCCTTCCTTTTATACTCCATTCAACAACTCCCTTTCATTTCATTTCAATCAAAACCTTTTAACATCTCTTCTACTCATCTAACACCGAGATCCTAATTATTTCACTGCTGTACAATGCCGACATAAAACTAACTCGACCTCAACTGTCGCCGAGTTACTGGCGACGAAGTAATTTGACCGTCCCAACTTTAGATTGCTGGATTCAGCTGAAATTCAAACGGACTGTGGAGACGTTCTATAGTCTCGACCTTACAACTTTTGACTGCAGATAAGGTTGTCCCGTTACTATGCCAACACACGCCGCTTTTAGTCTCATTACGGATTTAAATCGCCTGTCTCCTATAACGCGATTTCCTATTACGCGGAACGTATCCTCCGCGTTATACGAGAGTCTACTGTAGAGATAACTTAAGATAACTAACACAAGATACGCATTACAGAGTGATTTTGGGAAATATCCCTCTTCCCCGTTTGGTGTTGGGGTAGAGGGGGTAAAAAACATGTTTCCAATCGTAAATCTGCGCTAAATGACCTCAAAAATGCGATTTTTTTAATGTGTGGGTTAGTTATGTGCATCAAATACACACTATAGCGGAATTTTGTGACCCCCCCCCCTCTTTCGCGGAAAGGGGAGGAGGAAAAGTATTAAGGTTTTTGATCAAATTTAATATTTTTCTTTTAATTATTTTTCTTTTATGAAATTTTTATAATAATGAGTTTATTAATTTTGGGAATTAATTTAAATATACCGAGAAGCAAAGCGGGCATCGCCTGCTAGTCTAACATAATCATGTAATATGCAGCAGAACAGTTAAGAATTAGCAATTGATTTTTTAATTTTCTGCATTGTTAGATTATTATTTTTAAAAAGTTTAAAGTGTGCTGTTTAGTTTAAATCATTCCTACAATACACCCACTATATTCTAATACTTTTTGAACACAAAAAAACTTATTATGAATCATAAATCGCTTACTAAAACTTATATCGATTAATGCAAAACTTATATAATAATGAAAATATATCATGTTTAATGATATTTATGGATTTGCGAAATTTATTGGAGCACCTTCTTTTGAGAAATAATCATGTTAATTACCTTAAGCAAAAGTGAATATTTTAATTCATCGCTTATAACTGCTAATTGCTATAACCGAGTTCAACTGCTAATTTATATGGATGTCAGTTAGATAAATGGAATCGGATATACTAATATAATGGCTGCATTATTTGGTAGAAAATAATTGCTGTCATTGGCTTTTCGTCTAAGTCAACAGTTGTCAGTTAACGAAAGGTTAATACAAAGCTATGATAAATTGGTTTGGTCAAATATATCGTCATCATTAAGTGCTGTATATGTTGTCGAATGAAAAGTACTTTGGATACATTTACTCCATACCTTTGATCTAAGATAAATAATGTAGTTTAATTATTTAATAACTATCAGCATTAAATTAATCAACGTTAAAGTCACTGAAGTAATACTGCTGCCAAAATATCTGAAAGTATTTAAAAGTTTGAAATTCTATTTCGCTAAATTAAAGAATTTAACCACTGCAAAATTTTAATTTATTCAGTATATATATATAAATACTGCTTTTGTCAGGGTAGCGCATATTTTATGAAATCGAATCTGAAATGTCGATATGCAAGATTAAAATGCGTGTTTTAACAAGTGAAAAGATTCTGTATTAAAAAAAAAAAAAAAAAAAAAGAAGAACGACCTACAATATAATTAAATATTCTTCTTCTATTATTATTATTATTATTATTATTATTATTATTTTTAGTTGGAAGAACTTTAGCTCACTAATTATAAAAAGTCAGCGCAATAGAACCTCGAATTTAATAAACTATTATTTTCTTTTAGATAGCTAATACTGAATTTAACAGCTTGTACAGAATTAAACTTCTCCATGCTAATTTAACTTTAACTTGAAGCTGTAACTTACGTAATTAACTTTAAATTGACTTGCAGCTGTAATTGAAATACTTAAACTACGAAGAAATGACAGAGTCCCAAATATATAACTTAAATGAGCTTTAATAGAGCATAAATAAGGAAGGGGGGACGCTGGACTTTGGCATCTAGTAATTTACTTCGTTTAAATGGGCAGTCCTCTTAAATATTTTGACATCAATGAATAACCCCATTACTTTACTTTATTTTATTTTACTTAATTACTCGCAAAGGATCTCAACTACTTTTATTTAAATTAGCTTCTAATGCCGAGTAATCTTTCGATTAGCAGGAGGATTCCCTGACACTGCTATCTACTTGACTTACATCTAACTATATCCTAAGCCGCTAACAGCTAGCTCCATCAACTCTCACTCCGACTAACTTTAACTCCTCTCCAACTGACTAACTGACCAACTAACTCTCAAAAGCAATCTTCGTTCTTATATACAATTCAGTTTCTAAAAATATTAGCATAATGCCAATTACGATTTTAGCTTAGGATCGGAACTAACTCAATTACTTAAAACGAATCCTAAAACATCCGTATTCATGTGTTACTTGTGAAGTGCGAAATTTAATTGCAGCATTTCGCTAACCTCACAGCTCCTCCCCAAAAAAACAAATTTGCACCTAAAAGTCCCCAACGGGTTTTTACCCGTGAAAATTTTAGAGTAATATTATGCAAATAAAAATTTTAGCTGCAGTGACTGACTGCTAAAATGAACTGCATAAGACTTTAGAGAACAAAAGAGGGGGGAAACTTAAATTTAAACTAGACTGCCCAACAAGAAGTATATTGTTTTAAAAATCTAATAGGGAAAAAAAAATTAAGAGTACACGGCGAAAAAACTGGACACTTACATATAATTTTAAGTAGCTTAAATAGCTTTTTTTAAAAAATGTTTCTTATGCTCAATGTAAGACGCTTTATTCCAGAAAACCGTTTGTACTCAATTTAGTTAACTAGAAGTCCAGCGTTATTACAGCGGGGCTTACAACCATCTTTCTGTTAATCCAGAAAGGGAAAAAAACTCAATTTTAAAGTGAAGTTGAAGGAGGATTAAGTACAGGGGGGTTGCTTTAACATACTAGCAACATGAAGAAAATCTTTATTGAGATGAAAAAAACTTGGAATTCTGTCCGACGTAAGCCATCCTTCGAAACTTTCGATGTGGAATTTCGTCATCCTTCAGAGCCAGTCTAGGCTTAACCCACATCAGCTGGTCAACGTACTTTAGAAAAAATTCATTCAGCAACGTCAGTCATCAGAATAACATTTTCTACATCAGATTAGAGCATCAAAGATATTTCTAAAATGGAAACTTTTTTTAAAGTATAAATCAAAAAATAGACTTAAACTACAATTTGTAGATAGATCAACGAGACAAATTGTCTCTGAATACATAAAATAGTTTATATACAATAATTTTTCCTCCTGGGCTATAGCATGCGAAACGACAAAAAATTAATTTGTTAGTGATTTTAGTTTAAAGTTACGCGTGATTTATGCATATAGCCAAAAAAAATATTTCCCCACTCATACACATAGATATATATACATATATAGATAGATAACTTTTAGTGGAATACAAAAGTGATAACAATAAGAAAATTCATTTTATACAACATTTAGAAAACATATTTAAGGATACAAAATGTTCACAACTGCAGTTGATCGCTGAGACATAAAAAAGATTTACGTACATATATTTTACATTACATTTACAAAACTATAGAGAAAAATGGTTATACACTTATCAAAGTTCATTTTAGTTATATATACAAATACAATATGTATAGAAATACGAAAAAGGGGGGGGGAAGATATTTACAAAGGTTAAAAATCAGTTTTATATTACCCATTCTGCAGGCGATGGCTACAAAATAAAAAAACTTAGTATACATGCATAAAATATATTAAGAGAGAACTAAAATGTTGACATTTGAAGCAGAAACATGATTTTCGAAATGAAAGTTCATGTACTAATTTAAATTTTACAGTTTTTCTTTTTAGAAAGTCCTGCTCTTTCATACAAAAATAAGAAGTCCGAAAGGCTTCAAGGCATGTCTTACATTTTGGTACAGCTCTGACAAACAAATACTTGAGAAAAAATAAAATAAAGAACGATACGACCTCACCCAGGGTTTCCGCTGTAAGAAAATTAGCATTAAACATGAGAGTCCTGCTGGACATTGCACTGGCCGCAGAGATCACAGGGCTGGAGGCTGGCATCAGGAGGTCAGGCGTTGCGAGGTCACATTCCTGGGCTGCGATCGAACCCGGCACGCTGTCACTGTCCGTAGCATCAGTGGACGATTCTGCTCGCTCTCTACTCATGAGTGTTGAGGTCTTGGAGTGCTTACGAGCTTGAAAACAGTTCAAAGTAGTAATGGAAATCACATCATTTACTTTTAACTTTGTAAAGAAAGTTTTAGAAGCAGCGTCCCTTAATATATCGTTTTTAGTTATAGGACTTTCAGCCAAAATACGTGCCTCTGTCAACTTGACAGTTGTGGAATATAAATTTAATTCCTTAACGTAGAAATGTTTTAATTTACTTTTATTCCCTACATTTTTATGCAAATGAGCTAGCGGTTTTTGAGCAGGACCGCTATTTAACTTTCCATTTTCTTTTACAACACTGTCAGTTACTTTTTTGTTTAAACTAGTGGATTCCGTCGGCTTGACATGTAGAAAAGTTAAACGTCCTTTTTCACTACTTTCATTTAAATTAGCTAGTCGCTTATGAGAAGCATCGTTGTTTAAACCGTTATTTTCTGTTACTTGTACCACAACATTTCCATTTTGACTAATAATTAAATCTGGTCGCTGACCAGTTGTAAAACATAAATTTAACTTATTTGCTAAAGGTTGAGTACCAACATTAATGTTAACATTTTCTGCGACTATTGTTCCTGTGTCATGAGAGAAATTTCCGGAATCGACCGGTTTAGCACTTGCATGAGATTTATCAATAAAAATAGCAGAATCTGCCGACTTGCTAGTTTGAGAATTAAACTGTAATTTACCATGCGGTGAATTTAAACTACTAGAGGAGTCTGCTGACTTAACAGTTGCAAAACATAATTTTGGTTTCTTGACGAAAGTTTTAGCCGCAACATCTAATGATTTGACACTTGCAGTCGGTTGAACGGTTTCCGCAGCAACAGTTATTTTACTTGTATTTTCCTGAAAAGCAGTGGCGAGATATTTAGAGGCGCACTGGTTAACCTTTTCAGTTTCGTTTACTACAGTTTGTGCGAAAATAACAGAGTCCGTCGATTTGACTGTTTTTAAATATAATGCAGGAGATGAATTTAAATCAGTAGAAAAGGTAGCCGCAACATTTACTGGCTTTACACTTAGTTTAACAGTTTCCTCAGCCACAGTTATTTTAATTGGATTTTCTTTTACAATTCCCGTCGCAATAGGACACAATTTTTCGGATTTCTTATCCGTAGCTAAAAGCTGACTAACAGAAGGAGATTTGCCTGTAGTGGTATTTAAAGGTGAAGTGTGCTCGTTTTCATTCACTTTTATTTGACTTTCGTCAGAAGGATTTAAGTTTTTGTCGTTAGTTTGGGGTTGATTTAAATTAGTAGAACTTTCTTCTTGCGACTGAATAACTTGTGGTTTTTCCACATCCTTTATTACCGCTTCCCACTGACGTTCGTTAGGGGGGAGGGAACGGTCATGCTGTAATCGTAGTTTATCATACGGAGTGGCGAAAAGATCGATAACTTTGCGTTTTAAAACATCATACGTTGGATTTGGGCCAAGCGAATGGCAGGCGATTAATCTATGCCACTGTCTCGGTTCTCCTTCTAGGGAGTAGGCTAGCCACGAGTAGTAGTTTTTAACATTGATTTTATAAAAACTGAAAAAATATTCTAGCTGCTCAAAAAATTGCAGCACACTATTAGTGCCGTCAAAAAATATTTGCTCGGGGGGGGGATTCGACATTATTTGGGCGCCAGTGTAGAGAATTTAACTTCTCCATGCTAATTTAACTTTAACTTGAAGCTGTAACTTACGTAATTAACTTTAAATTGACTTGCAGCTGTAATTGAAATACTTAAACTACGAAGAAATGACAGAGTCCCAAATGTGTAACTTAAATGAGCTTTAATAGAGCATAAATAAGGAGGGGGGACGCTGGACTTTGGCATCTAGTAATTTACTTCGTTTAAATGGGCAGTCCTCTTAAATACTTTGACATCAATGAATAACCCCATTACTTTACTTTATTTTATTTTACTTAATTACTCGCAAAGGATCTCAACTACTTTTATTTAAATTAGCTTCTAAAGCCGAGTAATCTTTCGATTAGCAGGAGGATTCCCTGACACTGCTATCTACTTGACTTACATCTAACTATATCCTAAGCCGCTAACAGCTAGCTCCATCAACTCTCACTCCGACTAACTTTAACTCCTCTCCAACTGACTAACTGACCAACTAACTCTCAAAAGCAATCTTCGTTCTTATATACAATTCAGTTTCTAAAAATATTAGCATAATGTCAATTACGATTTTAGCTTAGGATCGGAACTAACTCAATTACTTAAAACGAATCCTAAAACATCCGTATTCATGTGTTACTTGTGAAGTGCGAAATTTAATTGCAGCATTTCGCTAACCTCACAAGCTGTTGTACTGTAATAACTAATTTTTAACTATTTTCAATTTCTGTCGAAATCAGATAAAAATTTACTATTTTTAAAAAGGTTTTTTATACTGTAATTTAAAAAAAAAAAAAAAAAAAAAAAAAAACTTATTATCTAATATGATTAGTTGGAATATTTAGAGCTCGTAAATTTTAAAATATCAATGCAAAGAGAAATATATATATATATATATATATATATATGTGTAAAACACAATTTAATTGAACTTAGTAGGCTCTTTAAAACATCTAAAAAATCATTAAGTTTTTCATTAACTAACTGTAGAAGTTTTAGTATTTTGAAAATCACAAATCCTGAAACAATACAAACTGAGAAACGCAATTTAAAGATTTGAAATATATAAAAAATATATAAAAAATAATAAGAATTATTGAGTAAATATAGATTTTAATGAGCAATCATACCTAATATATTTCAATTTATAAATAAATATTAAACGAAAATATAAGCTATTCTATGAAACCTACAGTAGGGCGAAGTCAAAGGTGCCAGATTAGCTTAAAACATAAAACTGCAATATATTTTATTAAGTATTGCAGTGTTCTGCAGTGGAATGATTGGGAAAGACTCTAACTTTCTACACAAGCTTTCCGATTGCACGTCCGGCCTGGTTTCGAATCCGTTCTCGGGTAATAGAAACTTTTCTTTTAAAATTTATTGATAATTTATTTATGCTCTAGAAAATTCTAAAATCTATTTTTAACAGAAAAAACAGAACCACAACCATCTTTATTTATTTATTTGTTTGTTAAAATGTCTTAAAAATAGCACTGATTTTAAACCTAACATGACAGTGTTTTTAAGCCTATAAACATGGCGATGTTTTAAGACGTTTGCATTGTTTTAATTTCATATGCAAAACAATGCCTCAAAAAGTAAGACACTTTTTTTTCGCTTAAAAAAATGACCATCAGTATAAAGCACTTTTTAAACTACGTTTACGTTTACAGTTAAGAGTTTTGCACAGGAAAATATGAAAAACTGGAAGATGGAAAGATAAGTCTGAAATACATTCTATGTAAAAAATAAATGAAAAATAAAATATAGTGATAATAATAATAATCTAGTAAATGAAGATGAAAGAATTGTAAATATTTTTTGCATATTTCATGCAAATAATATCTAATAATTACATTTTTAATATAAATTAAAATTCATTTCTTCCTATATGCCTCGTTTACTTTTGATTTATGATGTGGCATGTTATTTTTTACTATTATTATGATTTTCACATGGAACACAAAGTTCCCATGCATTTATTTCTCTTAACTTACAAAAGTTAATAACGCGTGGAAGTTTTGATACACTCTGTAGTTTATGGGAATGGCATCTTCTCAAGAAAAAAGTGCTTTATAAAAGAAATAAGGACGCATAAAAATAAATAGCTGGCTGTGAGCCAAAACTTTTTTGAAAACATAAATGTTTGGTTCAAACAGAAGCATACAAATTCTCTTGAAGATGTAAAATATTAATTTTTCCCCTTTTTTTTATATTTCTATATTTCTATGGAAATTTCAAGATAGATTTCTTTTAGTTATGTGAGAGTATTACAGGGAAAACAAATAAAAAGTAATTAGCGTGATTGAAAAAGTAAATTTCAGTTATTCTTTATCAGACAAATGCTTTGAGTAAAATTACATTTTTCGATGAAAAAAAATACACAAAAGTTTATACATATATCTGTATAGTTTAAAAAAAATGTTAATGTAGATATATCTACTTAATATGGAAAAAGGGTTAAAGTGCCAATTATTAATAGTATTTTATTTATTCTACAAATATACAAAAGGATAAAACCTTCAAAAATATTATATATATACATTTTCAAACTATTCTTTAAAAAGTGAAAAGAAAAAGGAAAAAAGTTCTTTTCTTTTCTTTTTTCTTTTTTTTTAATGTTTGTAGTAAATTGCTGTAAAACATAGGAAAATATTTTTTGAGATGCGACATAGTAAAAGGTTAAAACAGTAAACTCCTCAATTTATTGTAGCATTTAATAAATGTACTAAATTTAACATTTCTACTAAATTATGACACATTTAAAATCTTCTTTTAAAAACTACGTAATTATGTACTGAAAGTAGAAAAAATGAGAGAATAATTTCTAAAGAAAATATTTATAATAGAGATGGAGTTACTAGAATCGGGAATTGAGATTCACTTTTCTTATTTGAATTTCTTACAATATGGGTTGATTCTGCACTCAAGAAAATTATATTTTGTAATATCCAGAAATTTTTTTACAAAAGTAAAACATATACCTAAAGTAAGAATTAAGGTAATATTAAACATATAATTTTAAAAATTATAAATTTATTTACATAACTTAAAGCCATTAAAGCATTTGAATTATATATAAAGAAAAGATTTAATGCAAATTTTGTACTGTTTTCTATTTAAATATTTTCTTTTCTAATATATTTTTAAAATATATATGTATTCATTTGTATTTTAAGATTTTTTTTTTTTTTGTTATCCCTTTGGGTACATTTGACGAGTGAGACTCGCCATGTGCTTACT